>CP139502.1:327899054-328290213 GCA_021014915.2 Artemisia tridentata subsp. tridentata
ATAAGTTAATGTTTACTTTTGTAATTCTCAGGTAAAAACAAGTATTGTGTGAAACTTGGCGATTTTGGACTAATTATGGAGCAAAACACGCAAGAAGTTAAGAGTCTACTGAAATGTACAAGATCAAGACCATTCTGCTCCAGATACGCCGCATCTTGCTTATTACATACGGCGCATCACTATCAAGATTTCACAAGCTACGATCCAAGACTGAAAGGACATGCGCCGCATCTAAGAATGGAGTTACGCCGCATCTTCTGGCGGTGTACGAATATTCCTGAATATATTAATCTTGGACCCCACGCGAAGTTAAGTCAATGCGCCGCATCTACTTATTGGATGCGCCGCATCTAGCCCTCAGACAGAAACTATAAATACCCCAAAGTCAGACGAATTTCGGGTTGTTCAGAGTTACAGAGTTCGACAGTTACAGAAACCCTAGGACGAATTCAGTCGAAGTAGCAGCACAAGACACACCTTGAACGAAGATACGAGAGCTGTAAGAAGGTCCTGCATGTATTCAATTCATTAAGTAGTTTTGTTTTATTGTATTAGTACACTTTAATTGATCAGGATTGATGGGCTTGTATTAATGTTATCATTCACTTCAACTCCCCTTAAAATTGCTTTCCCATTAATTAAAGTTTATATGTTGATGTCTTTGGTGACTTTTATTAGTGCATTGATAACCTCTGTGTCTAGCTGAGCATTGCTTGGGTCGCCATGCCCCTTCCTCGCCTATTTATTAGATCGCCTATGCATAATACATTTTTGCTAACTACTAATGTATTATGCAAGTTTGAACCTTCTTAACTCAGGTATGTTAAAGTCTTGATGGTATTATAGATTCCTGCATTTCCTGTGGATACATCAATTATGAAGCTTAAACGTTCTCATCCACAAGAAAGATGATTTTTGCTCTTACACAAATACTGGAGGATCATACCGAGCAAATCTCAGGGGAGTTTTTCTGTTCTAATTCTTTTATTTTCCAGTTTTTAACCTTTGATACAAACAACGAGGATGTTGTTTAACTTAAGTGGGGGGATTGGAGAATTAGAACACTTACTTGTCCTAAACTTTTTCAAAATATGCTTAAAATGTGCTTAATATATCAACATTAAAAATTTTTAGCATGTTTTTGTTTAAGTCTAAGTTGCATAGCTGCACACATAACGTTATTTTCAAAAATTGTGATTTTTCAAAATTCACAAATCTATGAGTGTGCCGGTGACTTGTAAACTTTAGAACTTGGCTTGTATACTATTCAAGACCACCATAATAAGTATTATTTACATAATTGGAATTACTTGCCTAAATTGGTAAATTTCTAGGATTACACCCAAATAGCCTTTATATGTTTTGTGATATTAGCTAACTACACTGGTTAGTTAACCCCCGTATAAACCCTTTTGTTACTCTCACTTTTAGAGTAAGATACCCCTAGAAAAACACTCAGAGCCATTCCTTTCGTTTCTTACACCTTTGTTATAATGTTTCGTTACACCCTTACACTTTAGCCTACCCTGTAGATTAAAATCCGTGGTTGGTTAATTGCTTTAGGCAAAGTGTGTTTCCTTACATTACCCGTGTTCGCGTGCGTAATTCATTATCTATGGTTAGGTCGGGAAATTGCACAATGCAATTGAAGTGAAAGTAAATATTGTATAGCTTTGAGTTTATTTTTCGTGTGTTTACTACTTTCACTATTACCGTTATTTCTGAAGTCATGAAAAGTATGGAAAAATTATCCAGAGTTATCATTATAGTGATGTGGTGAAATTTAACACATCTATGTTTATGTTTCAAGTTATAAAAAAAAAAAAAAAAAAAAAAAAAAAAAAAAAAAAAAAAAAAAAAAAAAAAATCGAAAAAATAAGAAAAAGAAAAAGAAAAAAATGAAAATTTGGAAGTTTGTTTTTACCAACTTATGTAAAGTTTTGTATTAAGTGGTCGATATCACCACTAGTTGTTGTATATTATATCTATGGATTGAATGGGAGTTGGACGTTATGGGAATGCCAACTAAGGTTTATTCTTTGATTAAGATCTTGTTGAGTATAATTCGTGTCTATCTAAAGCGTGTGTTTCAAGTGTTAAAGCGTGAGTTATTCTATTATATGAGTCTTATTCATGGGATGGTTGGGATAGTAATTAACCACACTTAGGATTTTAATTTATCTGTTTTGTTTATTTTTCATTTTACACCAATTTGTATCCCAAATAATTATCCATACCCTATATTATTCTTTATCTAAACCTTTGATTTATTGAGATTAGGGATTTGAGCAATCTTAAGTATCGTAGTCGTGGATTCGGCTATGTATTTATGATTTTGTCGCCCTTTTTGATATAATATTATTGGTGAAGATTACTTGGTCCTATCTTTAGCCTATTCGAGTTAAGGATTTGAGAAATTGCAAGTATCGTGTTCGTGGATTCGATCATGTATTTGTGATTTTGTCGCCTTTTCTGGAATTTGAGATCGATAGAGATTAAGGAGAATGATTAACCTTTAAGCCTACAAACCCTTTTTACCGCTTTAGACTTGTTATTCCTTGGCTTTAGTGGGGGAGATGTGTATACTTGCCAAGCTTATGATAGAATATTCGTCACGACTGGACAGTTAACCGATTAGATTTGCTTTTATCAAAATATTTTATTTTACTTCTAATTCGTTAAGTGTTTGGTTGTGTGATTATGATAAAATGAATACATGCTTAAATATAAAAATGAATCCTAATATCTTTTAGGATACATTTTCATAAGATTAATTCTAAGGTTTACTTGGGGACAAGTAAAGTTCAAGTGGGGGGATATTTGATGAACTCAAATAAGTACATTTTATTACCTCATTTATCCTATTTATTTGACTTGTTTTATTATATTATCTGTGAGAATTGATAAGTTAATGTTTACTTTTGTAATTCTCAGGTAAAAACAAGTATTGTGTGAAACTTGGCGATTTTGGACTAATTATGGATCAAAACACGCAAGAAGTTAAGAGTCTACTGAAATGTACAAGATCAAGACCATTCTGCTCCAGATACGCCGCATCTTGCTTATTACATACGGCGCATCACTATCAAGGTTTCACAAGCTACGATCCAAGACTGAAAGGACATGCGCCGCATCTAAGAATGGAGTTACGCCGCATCTTCTGGCGGTGTACGAATATTCCTGAATATATTAATCTTGGACCCCACGCGAAGTTAAGTCAATGCGCCGCATCTACTTATTGGATGCGCCGCATCTAGCCCTCAGACAGAAACTATAAATACCCCAAAGTCAGATGAATTTCGGGTTGTTCAGAGTTACAGAGTTCGACAGTTACAGAAACCCTAGGACGAATTCAGTCGAAGTAGCAGCACAAGACACACCTTGAACGAAGATACGAGAGCTGTAAGAAGGTCCTGCATGTATTTAATTCATTAAGTAGTTTTGTTTTATTGTATTAGTACACTTTAATTGATCAGGATTGATGGGCTTGTGTTAATGTTATCATTCACTTCAACTCCCCTTAAAATTGCTTTCCCATTAATTAAAGTTTATATGTTGATGTCTTTGGTGACTTTTATTAGTGCATTGATAACCTCTGTGTCTAGCTGAGCATTGCTTGGGTTGCCATGCCCCTTCCTCGCCTATTTATTAGATCGCCTATGCATTCTATCGTCTGTAGAAAAGTAGGAAGAAAGATAAATAGGATAGTCATAAGTAATCATTAAGGGTTTACTCGCCGATAAGATTAGAACCAACGAGAAAGGACTTAATCTCGGTGCGTTGCATCGAACTATACACTTCATATAAAACTAGCAATAAAACAAGTGACAAGCTGCTTAACTATCAGGACAGGTCTTCTTATTGTCTCAAGTATTTATCTGTGTACGTGTGTGCTACTCGCTGATTCGTGCCTATTAGTTTAGTTTATTATTTAATCACAACCAAACTGTGCCAGTCTCTCAGGCTGAAACCCCCTTGCATTAGATTAGGCTGTATAGCTAACTTTAGATATTAAAATACTGATCAGGATAACTAGATAATACTTTCCACTCTTAGTGATCGACACTCTACTTACCATTATATTCATACTGACCGGGTACACTGCTCGTTAAAGTGTGTGTGTTATTGATAAGTCGGCTAAATATAAATTTAAAACTTGAATACTGCTAAAACCACAACGACATACCGTGGGTATAAATTAGAGCATACGCACACGCTCATCAACCAGCTTGAAATTATTACCTGGCCAGGACGTATCTTTTCGATTAATGACAGTTTATGTTTGGTCAATTCATTGGTGAAGTCTGAGCCGTGCTCACATAAGATGCCACATCCATTTTCATCAATTTGCTCCCCCTCAATATGTGCATCGATATACGAAAGAGTTTAGCACATATGGGAGAGCTTACATTTATGTCCAAAACATCACATTTTCATCAGGTTTCATATTTAAATCACATTCTCTCCCCTGATAAAAAATTTCAAACCTTTTGAGATTTGTGATCCCAATTGATTTAAATAAGTTTAGAAAACATAGGAGAAAATGTGGTCAGTTTTAATATGTGCTGATAATGGAACATGCAACTGCTCCTCCTCAATTTATGAGGGAGATTCACTACTTATCATGTACAAAGATAATCGTTATGACACAAATGATATTGACCTTTTTGCGTAGATGATGTGATCATCCGCTTCTCTGAGGGAGTCATTGGTCAACATCGATTATCCATCCACCAACAAAACTTTCCCAAATGTTGTAGATTCCCACTTGGCGAGACCAGAATAAGTACTGCTTTATTGAAATGAAGGTGGTGGGGGTGAAGACAGTGTTGTTGTTGTTGTTACCGATGTTGTTATTGTGGTGAATTTAGAGCCAGTCAATAGAGTTTGAACATCTGATCAAATGGTTAGAGCGGGAACTGGCACATTCATATTGGCCATGGAGTCTGCATAAGAATATCAACACAAATATACATACATACAGATTCACTTTTCATTAATAGCTACCACATAGCAGCTTGCCAACTCATAATACCAAATTCATCTCATAATCAAACCACAGTCAGGAAATACATCAAACTGCTATCTAGCATGAAGAGCAATCAGCAATCATGAACATGGCAATTCACTCATATTTCAACATTCAACTCAGGATCTTAGGGACAAGATTCTAACATGATAGCTATATACCTAAGCATATCCTGAGTGCACATGCACTAAATCAACAACAATTAAACATCTATCGACTAACAGAAGTCAATCAACATTTGAAACTCATTCATTCAGATCATACAAATGCCCGTAGAGTATTCAAGAACATCAAACACAATGGGTTTTCTAACTTATTTTAGATTCTGTGTTTTAAAGTATTTAGGGGATTAAACGAGGATTCCAAAGTGACACAAATGAGCCTTCTAGTTACATAAAGGTAGGAAACTACACGCACATTGCACATAATGCCCTAATCTTTCTAACAACTACCACATTTGGCCATTAGATATAAATTTTAGTAAGTTCCTCTTTAACTAAAACCCCATTAACTACAAAACCTTTTCAAACAGTTATGAGTTAACCAATAAACCCATTTGATGAAATAAATTTTGAAATCACTCTCCCCCTCAATCAATGACCCGTATTCTAGTTAAAGAGCTGTATTCATTGATTGAGTGACAAATTTTATGCACAATCCAAGTCTAAAAGAATTTCAAACAACACGTAACCACCAGGTGTCTCACAAATAATTTTCAGAAGAATCATAGAAAGAAAACTATTTGTATGGAAAGAAGATTTCTCTTCTTTTATAAGAAATAATGCACTGAGGCGTACATCAAATCAGGAAAAACATGGATATAAAGTAATCCATGCCCGGGTGAACATCACCATGTGGGAGGAACAGCCGTCTTTTTGGCGACGTGCTTTCCCCATTTGGAAACACGGGTTGCTATCTAAAGTAATAGCAATCCATCATGACATGTTTTAACAATTCATTTTAACTTCTGCTCGAGCTTCTTTTAAAGTCCCGTGTCATTATTGAATGACATTTCTAAGACCGTAAATGTTATCGATAAACAGAAGACATGTCTGGAACAACTATTTTTGGTATTTTCTATTTTTATTTTTATTTTTATGGATTTTCTTGATATTAATATTTTTCTATATACAATTTTATGGTTCTATAATTTTCTATTTACAGATTAGTTTAAGATATGTACAAACTATATTATTCAGTTTGAGAAGATGATGACATGAATACCAAAATGAGGATACGTTCAGTATGTGGTAGACATCTGTAGTCAACATCTCTTAAACTTTCACCACCAAAGCTTTCGAGGCTCCTGAATAATCGACTGAACTTAAGCCTTCTCAATGTGAAGCTTTGATAGCTTCCCCCTAAACCGACAATCTTCCTTTTTGAGCAGTCTCAAAGCTCTCTTTCAAGCTTACAAAAGGTAAGTGTACAGCGGAAACCGTAGCAAACCACATCAAACATTGCTGCTCCTTTTAAGAATAACCATCGTGATTCTCCGATCAGGGGACCATCAAATACATCAGCAGCGTATCATCTCACACTTGAATAATTCTTCTCACATTTCTTCCCGCTGAAGTCTGAAGTGATGTATACCAAAAGTATCCAGAGACCATTTCCCCTAAGTAGTTGAAGTGATGCATTCAGTCTCATTGTATGAAGCCCAAAAACTCGAAGTACACACTTAATCCCATTAATGAAGTCGAAAACGTAACATCAAGATCAATTAAGACCCGGAAATCCCCTTTTCTCCCTTCAGAAAATTGCAGATGAGAATTGCTACACCGAAGTCAACTAAGTCCCAAGTGTAAGCAATTTATCCCGTATGTAGTCGAAATGATAACACCATGACAGTACCTTGAAAGCGAAGTAAGTCCCGGATGAACACATTTCCTTCTGTAGGATACCAACTAACCAGAGGAATCATCATACAATTGTGTACCTCTTTAATCATCAGAAACTGTTTCTTACATTTCTTCCCCCACGTAGTTGGAATGATACACCAAAGGAATGAGTTAAAACACTGATTTTCTCTGCGGTTATGACATTTGTCTTCCCGGAATAATCTTCAATTGAGAAGAAGTATAAAGTTCATCACGTGTACTCGTTGTGCATTCAGATGTATGTCTCCTTCCCCCTTGCTGGTTTTGATACCTCAGAATCAGCAACACATTTTACGCACATATTCTTGAGATCTTGTGAGAAGAACAAAATTGGCTCAAGTGGATCAAGTGAGAATCAACCGCTACCTAAACTGTCTCTGACTATCTTTACCAACCCTTAAGTAGGCTATTAGAAGTGATAACTGATGGAGCAAACCCGATATACCAAACTTGAAACTGAAGATAGAATTCCCCATTCTTGTGACTTAAGCTTGCACTAATGTTGGAAGAACGGTGTAGAGAATTAATGCTCTAAGCAAATCTCTAAGTACTCAATACTCAACCAAAGTATAAGATATTAACACCTCTTGCGATTATCCATAACGTCATCGGCGTGTGACACTGAGTACTACAACGTAACTCCTTTAAGTGATAGTTAACCAGGTCGTCAAACATTTACCCCGACTGCTGGTAACTAGATAAACTAAGTCTTCAACTTAAATCTTTAGCACGAGCAAGTTATCATTGAAAGTCATGCATCCAACCAACCCCGACTTAAAGATAGAATAAGATCACGCCTTTGAGAAAGTCAACTTCAACCTCGAATAAGTGATACCTGATCAACTCCGTAGTCACAATTAGATGCCCAACAAGTGATACGTCGATCCACTTGTTCACACTTCTCCCCCTCAAAAATTGCATATGAGAATGCCATTTTTGATTGAACAAGTGCATCTGAGGTTGATCCACTGTTCACACTTCCCCCCCTCAAAAATTGCATTTGAAGTTGCCATTTTTGATTGAGTGAATAAACCTCCAATCTGATGGAAGTAGATCCACTTGATGTCTGAACGAGCATGGAGCAAGTATGAAGCTTTTTGATGAGAATAGTCAGAAACAAGGAGAGTCATATGACCATTTCTCAATTCTCAATCACCATGTAGTTTATTCACCCTTCTCCCCCTCAAAAATTGCATATGACTGCCAACTGCCATTTTTGATAGACCAAGTGAATAAGAATATACTCCAATGTACGTTTATCCCCTTGATGACTGAATGAGCATGAGAAGAGCATGAAGCTTGATGAGAATGGTCATAAACAAGAAGATTTCTCTTCTTCCAAAGATAAAGTGCACTCAAGCGTACACTTTTCTTTTCTTTGATGAACGGGGCCTGAAGAGATGTCAGCAGACGCCATTATGTTGACAATGAGGCCCGAGGCTTGAACTGCAGTATTCAAACGTCATTGTCATTGAAGAACGAGGCCTGAACTGATGTGAACAGACGTCATTGTCGTTGATGTTCATCAAGTTTGAATTGCTTGAACCCCTTCATCATGAGATATCACTCTTTTCGGCACCCAAACCCTGAATCTTTCCTTAATAGGAGGGAACGATGTACCTGCACTTAAGTAAAGTCTTCCTGCATTGACATTAAGAGTTTGTTTGCATTTATATGGGTTAGTGACATCAACATTTAAACCATTTGGGGTTGCCCTGTCAACCTTGGTTCTGCACTCAGTGAACATCTTTCTACAAGGTATCCATCTAAGACCCACAATCTTAAAAATTCTACCCGTTGGTATCCACCTAAGGCAAGATCTAGGAGTGTTTGGTTTCTCATGCACAGTGAAAGACTTGTTGGGAGAAAACCTTTGTCCTATAGCAATCTGCCTACCAGGTTTCTGAATATACTTCTTTGGTTCTACGGGCTTGTTGTTGTTTCTAGTCTTAGAGGATTGAACCTTAGTGCGATCATTCACTTCCTTCAGGAATTTTGTTATACAATCATCATGATTTGCCTTAAAAACACATTTCTGACAAGTTGAGCAAACAAAATGTTTGGAGTCAGAGAAAGATCTAGAATTCTTAGAGTGATCAGCTACAGGAATCGCTTTAATCGATACGCAACTACTCTTAGAAGCAGGCAAGTTCCTAGTATTTTCCTGTGTGTTTTTCTTAGCATCCTCTAGGTTGTGATTTTGAACACTATTTTTATTTCTAACATTTTCATTTGGTGTTACAAATGACACATGCTTTGAACTCGTCCTAGAAGAGCTAGATGCACTCACATGATGAGGTTTTGCAAGCGTACATTCCTTTTCATTTGATCTATACTGCGAAGTGACTGGTTTTGGCAAAACTTGTTTTGCATCAACTTGGGAGGCAAACCGTGATTTTGAAACTTTTGGCCGTTCAAATCTAAATGCAGTCGGTTGTCTAACAACTAATTGGTTTCTAAGTGGTGGTTTCCCCAAGATTTATGGTTTTGCAAACTTAGTGTTCACACCATTTTCTGTCAATTTTCTTAACTCGTTTTTCAACAATGCAATTGCAAAACCCTTTTCCTGAAGTTGAGCTTTGAATTCATCATTTTTGGCAATCAAAGTGGTTGTTTGCTCTACAGTCTTAGTTTTCATTTCTTTGATTGCATCACACAGTTCTTTGCAATGAATTTTCAAAGTCTCATTTTCTGTAAACAATTTAGTCACTTTATGTTCTAATTCAGCATTGTTGTCATGTTTAGCCTTAACTTCATTACACATATCACGCATCTCTGCCAAACTGTTTTTCAGGTTTTTGATCGTTAAGTTTTTGGCTTCTAGCTTAGCTTTCAAATCATTTATTATAAAGAATTCACGGAATTCAGGGAGTTCCGGATTTTTACATGGTAGTTTAGTTTGGAAACTTTCTTCCTTTTGTTGCATTGCAATTTCAAGAGAAACACAATGTTTTTCAAGCTGTAAAAATCTTTTTGAAAGTTCATTATAAACATTCTTTTCAACCATATCATTTGATTTGGAAAACTCAGCCGTAGACAAAGAACTTGACGCATCATCATGTTCAGCATCCTGATCAATTTCTCCCCCCTTATGACTCATATTTGTTGAATCAGAGGTGATATTGCTATCAGTCTTTTCCAACAGATATGTGTCATAAGTAGGTGTAATTTGATCAATGTGCTGATGTTCAGTAGCAAGGACATTATGTTGAACAGTTAAGTGTACCTCAGCAAATGGCACTTGGTCATTTACTAGTCGATATTCGTATTCACACCATGTTCGTGTATGAGTCACTACTGCCTACTTGCATGAGACACTAAAGGCATCTAATCTACGTCACTAAGTGCTTTTGTCTAAATTTGCAATCATGTCTACCAAATAATAATAGAGAATAGGATTTGGGCAAAGAGTTTACACAATTAACTTTTATGATATTTGGCAATCTAATTGTTGTAATAACATGATTCTTTTTAAGCTTAGTTTGGAGTGATCTGTCTATAAATAATTCAGGGACGAGAATTGATTTGTCTGAACTAAGGTCTACATTCTAAATTATGAGTAATGTTTTCCAATACATTTAATAATTTGAAATTCTAACTTTAATTTAATTAGATCGTTAAATAATTATTGGAAATAATGAAAAGGGTCACAAACTTCTTCATGAGGTGTTTCTAACTGTATAAAAATTATTAAAAACAGAAGTCAAAGAAGTCCGTCAATAAAATGAGAAAAATATGAAAAAAGAATAAGTGTGTAAAAATGGAAAATTGGGGAGTTTTTAAAACTTTGGATTTCCTAATCTCTTTTGAATATTTTGCTACTTTTCAAAGTTAGTAAAAAGAGATTGGAAATTTTTGGTTTCAAAAGCGTGTTTTTATAACATTGAGTGAGGACACGGCAATATCTTAGTCTGGGGGATTTTGATATGTGCTTAAACACATACCTTTATTTGACCAAAATCGTACCAAAATGACCAAAAACTAACCAAAATGCCAAAGATATTTGTGTTTTTGTGTTTATGTTTGTGCAGGCAACGGATAAAAGATAAAGGACAAAAATAAAAAAAAAATCCGACAACACGAGCACGAGATTTGGAAAAGAGTTCAAAAGCCAAGGCCGGGAAGTAATTGAGCTAAAATGTAAAAATCTACCCTTGAGTTTCATCAAAAGTCACAAATGGTCCCTGGATGCACCTTACAAAGTTGGCAGAATAAGTCCCTCAAATTTCAAAATTTATAACTTTGGTCCTTGAAGTTTAAAATCATTCCAAAATCAAACCTAAATAATAAACCTTATAAATAACCAAACCAATCCTATAACCCAATCCAATCCCACACAACACCATAAGCCCAGCCCACTTCCTTTAACTAAACCAACCCGGACCCTCTATAACCCGGATCCAACCTCCCACAAAACCCGGTCATCCCTAATTAAATACCCAGTCAAACCCACTAGCAAAAGGGCGGGTAAACACCATTGTTACTGTTCACCGTCCTCAACCTCTATTTACCCCATATCAAAATTTAATCTACCTTACTTAAACCCTTCTAGAAGAATGATGTGACTGCTAAGGAATGCCACATGGGCAGGTTAGGGTGATTTCATTGGACAAGCCAGCACCACACATGATCCAAGGGCTACAATTTGAAGATTGGTGACCAAGCAAAGATCAAGGGCTGATATTGAGTAATCTTGAAGCTTCCTCTGGCTATAAAAACCCTCCTCCACACATAACAGAGGGAGTTAGATAATTTAGGTTCGTTAGAATGGTGTTTTGATTTGTAGTTTAATTAAGGTTTTAATAGAGAATTGTAATCTTTTATTTCTTATCTTGTAATCAAAATCTCAGTATTAATAGAAGTTTAAGGTTAAATTGTATTTTACTTTGCAATTCCATTTCTTAAGTTTTCAATCAAAATCACTTTATAAGGTCTAATCTATGTTGCATAAGCTTCCTATAAGCTCTTAAGAGTTCTTTTACTCAATTACTTTCAAACTTTCTGTCTCAAATATAAAAATCCAAAAAAGTCAAAGATGGTCAACTGTTTGGTCAAAATAAGCTTGGTGGGAAATAAGCTGGGTTGGATAAGCTCATGGGGATTCTAGCTTGCTATTGACAAGCTAAGCTTGTTGGCTGTTCAATACCTCCTCTTTTAGAGCACAAGGCAATTGTAAGCTATTTTCCATATTTTATTGTCTACTGTTCATTAGCTTATTTTTAGCTTATTATGTCTCTTATCTGCTTATTGGTATTTTAGTATTGCTCTTTACCTTTTTTTATAGTTTAAATAGCATTTGTCCTATTTTTCTTAAAAATGTCATTAATAAGCCAAAAATAGCCCAATATAGACTTAGCTTATTAGAGTGCTTAATTTCCATTTAAAGTTACTTTTTATTGCTAATTATACTTGGTCGTTAATCTGGACTTCAAATCCTAGCTTAAATAAGTAGTGTCTAGTTGAAATTTTTAAACAGTCAAGTTATAAAGGGTGTTTGGAATAGGCTTGGATATGGGTCAAAGTGGGTATGTACTGTTCATTTGTTGTAGATCTAACTTTGGTCAGCTTAGATTAAGTCAAATTAGCTTATGTTAGGTTGTGCTTAGCTGATTTAATTAGATTTGTAGGTTGTCATTGATATCTCATAGTTTTAAAGGTTTTGCTTTCTAGTATCTGTGGTTGATTAAGATAAGCAGTTTAAGCTATTGAGTTCTCTACTTTTGTGTTTCTTTTGAATGATAAGGTCTTATTCATTAGAGTTGATTTAGTTTTATAAGTATTTAAGAGAATTTAGACCCATTTGCATAAAAAGGCCTGCACAGAACTAAGGATTAGTCTGCATCAGGTTTATAATGCCCATTTTAAGCTTGTGTTTTATATTTTTAATTTCTTCAATTTAAGTTGAAACTAGCTAAATTTTGGTACTGAGAATCTTGGCCTGCTTTTCTAGTTAATGCCCATTTTTGTTAATTTTTAGAATTAGCTTATGAGAGCTTTTTCATGGCTTGAAAAAGCTTCTTTTGCCCTGCACACACCCTTGCATCAGCAGACCCAATTGCTTATTTGGATCATTTGGTGCTTATTTGAGTTTGGATTATGATTTCTTTGATATTGCTGGCTTATTTAGGGTACATTTAGTCTGTTTTTTCCATTCCTAGTTTGCTTATAGCTTATTTTAGCTTATTGAAATAGTTGTCTTGAGTTCCATATTTTTTCTTCCTTTTAAAAGCATCTGATTAGTTTTAGCAGCTTTTTCTGAGCTTCTTTCAAGTTTAAAAAAATATTTTCAGTTTTAAAATAGCTTATTCTCAAGTGCTTATTAAGTTTTTAAAAAGAAAAAAAAATATAGATTTCAAAAAAGTGACCAAACTGGGGTTCGAACCCCAGTCTCTCAGCCCAAACACACACACCTCACCCAACATGCCCTTGGTTCTTTTTTGTTAATCCTTGCATCATTAATCCTTTTAAGGCCTTTGTCCCTTTAAGCTTATCAGCCTACTTTGGCTTATTTCCAGCTTATCTGGATAAGCAAGCTTTTTAATTTTATTTTTCCTAGACTCAATAGATCATTTAAGACTTTCCCAAAAAAATTCAGATTTTTCTCAATAGTTTAAGTATTTTTAATTATTTAATTAGTTTAATTTAGTTTTTAATTCATAGAAAATTAAATAAAAGTAAAAAAAAATATAATTCTTTTTTCTAAAATTGTCTTTTACTAATTAGGACTTAGGAAAATTAGTTTGGCACTTCTAGGATTAGAATTTCATCCACTTTGACTTTTATTCTCGGGATTAGCATGGGTTTTCATAGATTTCACTTTTATAGCTCGGGATTAGCCCGGGTTTTGCGTATTTTTAGGTTTTCTTTCACGTTTGCCTTAGATTAGCATTTTCCCTTGTGTTATTAATTGTTTTTAGTTAAAATTTCATTATCTTAGTTTATAAATCCCAAATATCTCACTTTTACACATTCACTACACGTTTCACAAACCCGAATCACATATTCCATTCATCATTCGTCGGGATAACGAACTCGGGGTTTTCATATTAGTTCCCTTTTGTGACTCCCTTTTGAGATATAAATTGTTAACAAATCAAAGTTTTGGCGCCGCTGCCGGGGAAGGTTGAAGTGAATTTTTGATTCCCGTTTATCGATTCGTGTTTTGAAGACCCTTCCCCGTGAAGTTACCATTTTCTTTTGTAAATATTTTCTTATTATTTTTATAAAAACCCAAAAAGATTTTATTTTCAAATTTATTTTTCCTTTTCTTTTGTGTTTTTTTCTAAAATTCCAAAAATAATCTTCTTTATCCTCTAAACTGTTTAATTCTTATCTCTTTACCCTCTCATACCGTTTAATTCTTTATCTCTCATTCCTCTTAAACGTTTAATTCTATCTTCTTAATCCTCTATATGTTTAATTATGATGGAAACGTTTATCCCTTGCGTCGGTTGTGGAGAGCCGCTTTTCGGTTTACCGTGTCATTGGTGTACGTGCGAACGGTGTGGTAATGATATTTGGGACGGAAGTTGTTTGTTTTGTGGTTCGAGGAATTCATTCGCTTATGATCCAAATCCGAATTCGTTCAACGACTCTTCAAATTTTTCCGACTACCCACCACAGCCCGATTTATCTTCGTTCGATCAACGTTATTGCGATGGGTGTGGAAATCCGTTAGATCCGACATCGACTTATTGTCAACGGTGTACTTGCGAGAGGTGTGGAAGAAATATTATCAATGGATTTTGTTCGTTTTGTGCTTCGGAAGCTGAAAATTCATACACTTATGATTTTAATCCGAACATTTCCGATTATCCTCAAAACAATTTCAATCACCCTCCCCAAAACTATTATGAGCAAGAACCGTATTTCAATAATACATCGTTCCAAACTACATCAAATTTTGAAAATTGTGGGGGATCGTTTGAAAATTTTCATTATGAGCCGAATTTGTGTTACAATTCTCATGGTTTTGACCAACCCCCACAAAATCCCGTCAATTATCAAAATCAAGATGAAATGATCAAAATTGTAAAACTTTTGGGATCCGTTGTCGAAGAGGTTCGTAATCGAGAGCAAGCGGTTAATCAATTTTTGGCTAATCTTAATACTTATACTCCCGATCCTCATGAGAAGTCTATGGAAGAATTACTTGCCGAGGAAAGAGCGGCTAAATTTCGAAAGGCCTTAATTTACTATGACGATGATTCCGATGATGACGAGGAGAGACTTGTTCCGTTAAACGTTTTCCCTCAAATAGCACCCGTCTTTCCTCCCGTAGAACTCGAGGAATCTCTAAAAATGGGGGACGAGCATCTAAACACTATTCTGGCAACGGAATCGGACGAATTCAAAAAGTCTAGTGTTGAGAACCTCGTCCCAATCCCAAGTGAGTCCGGGGAAATTTCTAACGGTGATTGTGAATTTGTTGAAAATAATCGTCTTAATAATCACGTTGATACGAATGATATGCCGTTTGATGATAATCACGTTGAGAAGGATGAAGTTGAAATTTATCTCGATTCTCACAATGAGTATACTACGAGTGTTGAAGACTCTTGTGGAGATATCGATGATGTTGAGGAATCGCGTTCCGATTATGAGTTTGTTAGCTTAGAGGAGATAAAGGATTTTGACCTTGATGATGATGAGATCAAAGATGATTTACTTCATGAAAAATTATCCAATAGCTATCTTCTTATTTTAAAGATCGAAGCTTTAAATAATCCGATTCCGTCTACTGATGCCGTGATCACCTCTTCATTTCCTATCCCCGATATGGATAGTGATTTCTTACCCGAGCTTGAAATTTTTCGATTTGAAGAGAAGAGTAGTGGCAGTCCCACTATTCATGCTGATATTTCTCTTCCGGATTATGAGCGTTTTGACTTTGAGATCGACTCCGAACTTAATTTTTGCCGTTTACTCATGCAACCCCGTTTTTCCTCCAAAAAAATTGAAAAAATCCAAAAAAATGAGAAAATTTTAAAAATTTTGTGCAAAAATATAATAAATTTTGACATTTTGTTGACTTTCCACTGGTGAGAGTAGGAATAAAATTTTGACTTGATCGGGCGCGTTGAGCCCTAGCTTGTCTCCTTAACCATTCGGCTAAGCATTCGCGGATCTTATTATTTAAGATTTTAAATTTGCGAAGAACGAGAAATGATAGAGTCATTTATAAGTTAGATTGCTAAGCGTGGAGTAGTTGGTTCTCTTTAGAGCTCATCGAAGCTAATTGTGGCTCTTTGTTCCCATCAGCTTGTTTCACCCTATAATAATAATAATCTAATTAAAAGTATTTTGGTTTTGGCGATAATTAGTTTTTATTCCTTCTTAAAAGAGTCCTTGCTTGTAAGAGTTGGGTACACATCAAGGTTACTCCAAGTGTCGTGTGACATAAGCGACGGTTCATAAAGCGGCCCTTGGATCTCTAATTCAGGAATGTGTGAGGTCTTGGTCTAACAACCTTGGATCCTCATTTCAGGAATGTCTAGAGTCTTGGAATTATCCGCAAAGTTCCGTTTAGTTTATGGTACACGAGATTTGGAGTGGTGGCATTAAAGATAAATATAAATAAATAAAACTTAAATTTATGTGCTATAAGTTGTGGATTCGAGATCGGTCCTTGGATTCTTATTTCCAGAAGGTATTTAGGTCTTGGCTTCCCTTTACACCGGCCCTTGGACCCTTAATTCTGAAAGGCGTTAAGGTCTTGGAACTCTCCGTTGTAACGGCCCTTGGATCCTTTATTCCGGAAGGTTGAAGATCTTGAAACTTCCCCGTGAAGCTCCATAGCTTATGGCGCACAAATTCAATAAAAGTTTTTGTCTTAAAAAAAAAAAAAAAAAAAAAAAAAAAAAAAAAAAAAAAAAGAAGCAAAATTCAAAAATATAAAAATAGAATTATAAACCCCATTTTAAATCACCTTGATGTGGACCTCATTTTTATTTGCAACGGTTCTCGAGGGATGAAATTGAAACTACTTAGCGTCTAAACTAAAGTGCTTTTATCGGACTAAAAATTATTGAAACGAGAATATGAAGAAATTCATGTCTCACCAAAAATAAAATAAATAGAGGAAAATAGGAATTTGGGGACAAAGAGTTCTACACAATTAACTTTTATGAGTAGTGTGGGAAATCTAACTAGTAAATAATGATGATTTCATTTTTAAGCTTAGTTTGGGGACTCGTGAAAAATCAGGGACGACGAATTTTATCCGTATGATCACTTTTTTATGAGTTGTGTTTCCTACTCCGTGATCCTAAAAATTATTGTGAAATAATGAAAGTCAACAAACCGTCACATGAAAATGAGAAAAATATAAAAATAGAATAAGTGTGAATAAAATGGAAAATTGGGGAGTTTTTAAAACTTTAGATTTCTTAATCTCTTTTGAATATTTTGCTACTTTTCAAAGTTAGTAAAAAGAGATTGGAAATTTTTTGTTTCAAAAGCATGTTTTTATAACATTGCGTGAGGACACGGCAATATCTTAGTCTGGGGGATTTGATACGTGCTTAAACACATACCTTTATTTGACCAAAATCAGACCAAAACGACCAAAAACTAACCAAAATGCCAAAGATATTTGTGTTTTTGTGTTTATGTTTGCGCAGGCAACGGATAAAAGAAAAAGGACAAAAAAAAATTCGACAACACGAGCACGAGATTTGGAAAAGAGTTCAAAAGCCGAGGCCGGGAAGTAATTGAGCTAAAATGTAAAAATCTACCCTTGAGTTTCATCAAAAGTCACAAATGGTCCCTGGAAGCACCTTACAAAGTTGGCAGAATAAGTCCCTCAAATTTCAGAATTTACAACTTTGGTCCTTGAAATTTAAAATCATTCCAAAATCAAACCTAAATATTAAACCTTATAAATAACCAAACCAATCCTATAACCCAATCCAATCCCACACAACACCATAAGCCCAGCCCACTTCCTTTAACTAAACCAACCCGGACCCTCTATAACCCGGATCCAACCTCCCACAAAACCCGGTCATCCCTAATTAAATACCCAGTCAAACCCACTAGCAAAAGGGCGGGTAAACACCATTGTTACTGTTCACCGTCCCCAACCTCTATTTACCCCACATCAAAATTTAATCTACCTCACTTAAACCCTTCTAGAAGAATGATGTGACAGCTAAGGAATGCCACATGGGCAGTTTGGGGTGATTTTATTGGACAAGCCAGCACCACATATGATCCACGGGCTACAATTTGAAGATTGGCGACCAAGCAAAGATCAAGGGCTGATATTGAGTAATCTTGAAGCTTCCTCTGGCTATAAAAACCCTCCTCCACACACAGCAGAGGGAGTTAGATAATTTAGGGTCGTTAGAATGGTGTTTTGATTTGTAGTTTAATTAAGGTTTTAATAGAGAATTATAATCTTTTATTTCTTATCTTGTAATCAAAATCTCAGTATTAATAGAAGTTTAAGGTTAAATTGTAGCTTACTTTGCAATTCTATTTCTTAAGTTTTCAATCAAAATCACTTTATAAGGTCTAATCTATGTTGCATAAGCTTCTTATAAGCTCTTAAGAGTTCTTTTACTCAATTACTTTCAAACTTTCTGTCTCAAATATAAAAATCCAAAAAAGTCAAAGATGGTCAACTGTTTGGTCAAAATAAGCTTGGTAGGAAATAAGCTGGGTTGGATAAGCTCATGGGGATTTTAGCTTGCTATTGACAAGCTAAGCTTGTTGGCTGTTCAATACCTCCTGTTTTAGAGCACAAGGCATTTGTAAGCTATTTTACAAATTTTTGCATATTTTATTGTCTACTGTTCATTAGCTTATTTTTAGCTTATTATGTCTCTTATCTGCTTATTGGTATTTTAGTATTGCTCTTTACCTGTTTTTATAGTTTAAATAGCATTTGTCCTATTTTTCTTAAAAATATCATTAATAAGCCAAAAATAGCCCAATATAGACTTAGCTTATTAGAGTGCTTAATTTCTATTTAAAGTTACTTTTTATTGCTAATTATACTTAGTCGTTAATCTGGACTTCAAATCCTAGCTTAAATAAGTAGTGTCTAGTTGAAATTTTTAAACAGTCAAGTTATAAAGGGTGTTTGGAATAGGCTTGGATATGGGTCAAAGTGGGTATGTACTGTTCATTTGCAGTAGATCTAACTTTGGTCAGCTTAGATTAAGTCAAATTAGCTTATGTTAGGTTGTGCTTAGCTGATTTAATTAGATTTGTAGGTTGTCATTGATATCTCATAGTTTTAAAGGTTTCGCTTTCTAGTATCTGTGGTTGATTAAGATAAGCAGTTTAAGCTATTGAGTTCTCTACTTTTGTGTTTCTTTTGAATGATAAGGTCTTATTTATTAGAGTTGATTTAGTTTCATAAGGATTTAAGAGAATTTAGACCCATTTGCATAAAAAGGTCTGCACAGAACTAAGGATTAGTCTGCATCAGGATTATAATGCCCATTTTAAGCTTGTGTTTTATATTTTTAATTTCTTCAATTTAAGTTGAAACTAGCTAAATTTTGGTACTAAGAATCTTGGCCTGCTTTTCTAGTTAATGCCCATTTTTGTTAATTTTTAGAATAAGCTTTTTTCATGGCTTGAAAAAGCTTCTTTTGCCCTGCACACACCCTTGCATCAGCAGAACCAAGTGCTTATTTGGATCATTTGGTGCTTATTTGAGTTTGGATTATGATTTCTTTGATATTGCTGGCTTATTTAGGGTACATTTAGTCTGTTTTTGCCATTCCTAGTTTGCTTATAGCTTATTTTAGCTTATTGAAATAGTTGTCTTAAGTTCCATATTTTTTTCTTCCTTTTAAAAGCATTTGATTAGTTTTAGCAGCTTTTTCTGAGCTTCTTTCAAGTTTAAAAAAATATTTTCAGTTTTAAAATAGCTTATTCTCAAGTGCTTATTAAGTTTTTAAAAAGAAAAATAAAAAAAAAATAGATTTCAAAAAAGTGACAAAACTGGGGTTCGAACCCCAGTCTCTCAGCCCAAACACACACACCTCACCCAACATGCCCTTGGGTCTTTTTCGTTAATCCTTGCATCATTAATCCTTTTAAGGCCTTTGTCCCTTTAAGCTTATCAGCCTACTTTGGCTTATTTCCAGCTTATCTGGATAAGCTAGCTTTTTAATTTTATTTTTCCTAGACTCAGTAGATCATTTAAGACTTTCCCAAAAAATTTCAGATTTTTCTCAATAGTTTAAGTATTTTTAATTATTTAATTAGTTTAATTTAGTTTTTAATTCATAGAAAATTAAATAAAAGTAAAAAAAAAATATAATTCTTTTTTCTAAAATTGTCTTTTACTAATTAGGACTTAGGAAAATTAGTTTGACACTTCTAGGATTAGAATTTCATACACTTTGACTTTTATTCTCGGGATTAGCCCGGGTTTTCATAGATTTCACTTTTATAGCTCGGGATTAGCCCGGGTTTTGCGTATTTTTAGGTTTTCTTTCACGTTTGCCTTAGATTAGCATTTTTCCTTGCGTTATTAATTGTTTTTAGTTAAAATTTCATTATCTTATTTTATAAATCCCAAATATCTCACTTTTACACATTCACTACACGTTTCACGAACCCGAATCACATATTCCATTCATCCTTCGTCGGGACAACGAACTCGGGGTTTTCACATTATTTCCCTTTTGTGACTCCCTTTTGAGATATAAATTGTTAACAAATCAAGCCCCTCTCTCTCTTGCGAATTTGAGCACGAAGATTCCACATTAGTATAATCAGAATCACACACGTTTATTTGTTGTTCAGAATTGGAAATCATTTGTTTATCATACGTGTCGTACAACTTGAGTACCTCAGATATGAAGGAATCTGGCGTAGTAGACATGATGGAAACGTGCACGGGATTTTACAATTCTATGATTTAAACCGAGAAATATAATCTTTCGCGGGATTTTACAAAGATCAAGAATAAACCGTGAAATGATAATGGTTACTTGAGTGTGTTATGATTATGATTTGGTTTGGTTGAAATGAGTTTAAGTGATGATGTAGACAAGTCACAGTGAATTTCAGAAAATGCTCGTGTTTTTGAAATCCGAATAAAACCCGTCGCTTACCACTATATCCAATACACCCGAATATATCTCAACCCAAAATAATTGTCAATCTCGGAATCTTGAAGCTCGATCAAAATCGATGTCCAAAATTAAAAATTCTTTACCAACCGAGGAATTTGTCCTTGAAATAAGAACCTAATGAAATTTTACCCAAGAAAAAAAAACTTAAACTATCAAAACAACAAACAAAAAAAATTGTCCTTAGCTACAAACCAAAGAGATTAAACCGTCCTTGTGATAACTGATCTCAGCCCAACCCATTTTAAACAAGCGCAGCCCAATGACACGAGTTAAAAAAACACAGCCCAAGAAGAAATTCAATCCTAGCCCAATGTCAATTTTATTAACAAGCCTAGTCCAAAACCTACTAACCCTAATATTCCCGTATATAGCACCAACTTTACACTTAATCCACACAATCCTAATCTTTAATACACTTTAACCTAATCCCAAATAAAACGCAGCCACTCCAATCCTACTCTTCCCTCTTCAATCCGAACACAACAAGACAAATATGCAGTTCTTTTTACAACGAATACCCAGTGAACCCCAATGGCTTCAAGATCAACCAGTAGGTCTCGGGTAGGTCTATTTATATTGTATTATTACGTTTTCATTTGACCGAGTGGAAGGAGAGATCTATGGTGAGTTGCCGTTTGTTTCGCAAAGAAATACAGGATCTTGATATCTTTGTGATTTGAATGTGTGATGGTGAGAGTATTGGTTGTGTCTAGAAGTTAGGGTACGGATTAAAAAGATGTTGGCACTACTAGAAAAAGGTCTATCCTTGACTCGCATTTTATGACGCACGCTACAAGATGACGCGCAAAGAGCAAAGTCATAAAATAAGAGTCATAACGAGTAAATTTTCTATTGGGGATGACTCGTTTTCAGAAGCGTCATAACATATGGGTCATAATCAGTTAAAATTTAGCCTGCTGGATGACGCTCGTTTTGCTTCGTCATAAATAGGTGTCATCTATGTTTTTTTTTACCATCTGCTTCATCAAAATCTATTGTTTTTTTTTTTTTGCCCAAAACACTTCCCGCTCTCAAACTCTCAAAACCTTATCCGCCCACCCCTAAACTTTCAATATAACACTCACCACCTCACACACACATCTTCTTTAACCAAACCCTAGCCCTCCTCCTCTTATCTCAGCAGCCGCCACCCACATCTCCAGCGCCGCTCCTTTTTCCGGTGACTCAATCTAACCACACCATAACCACCAACACCCCTCACTCATCCCTCTCACCTCTCTCTTGATAATACCACCATGGCCACCTCCTGCTGCCGTATTCAACATGCGCCGCCACCAACTCGCCGCGCCGTCATCATCATCATCACAAGGAGATCAAGAGACCAAGGGTTCGTGTATTTAGATCGAGTTTAGAGTGAAGTTTGATTAGGGTTTTGTTTTGTTGTGTTTGTGAAGCCGCCGTAGCAGTCGCTGTACCACCGTCGTGACACCACCACCATCCACCTCTTCCTCATCTCTCTCGTTCCTCTTGATCTGTGGGTATGACATACACATAAACCTATTTTATCATATTTTCTTTTATTAACTCGAATATAAAATAATTTATAAATGTTTCGTGGAATAAATTGGATTAAAAATGTTTTTGGAACTATTCTCGTGTGGTATTAATCTATTAAGGTGAGGTTTGTGTGTACGAGCCAAACCGTGGGTTTGAACCTACGGCTATAGCCTGAGATTATATTTTTGTTTTGTTTTCCTTTTAGTTCTTGACAATATATTGATTCCGGCATGAAACCGAGGCGGGGAGTAGTCTAGGAATGTGTTGATGGAGTTTTTATTGTTGTTGTTGTGACTTTGGTTGCGGGCTTCCGTGGAAACGAGAGCCGAGACCACTAGGGTCTCGTCCGAGCTTTTATGTTGTGGTTACGTGTTTTGGGACAGCCAAGAGTAGTTAAGCCGAGGCCGTTAGGGTCTCGGCAAAATGGTTTATTGATGTTGATTATTGAGGCCGTGACCCAAGGGTCCGTTTGGTTGGATTGTGGCGGAGTTGAAGTGGTATTTTGATGAAGTTAAGTGGTCTCGTGCCGTTAGGATTAGCCGGCCGAGAATTATTATTTGACTTTGTGTTGTTTCCTTATGTTTCTCATATCAGAATTTCTATCATTCAGGTTTGCTCGTGGGGAGGTTACACCTTTATTATCAACCTCATACCAATGCATGTGCTTCTTTGCATTGTGACTGGTCGCACTAGTTGGGGGGAACAAATAAAACTATGATCATTTCCTTATTTTGGCATGAGAACATCTAACGATATATTAATTGATTGATTATTGCCTTTTTGTCACTAGAATTGTTTTTGTTGTATAACCATTTTTGCCATTTCTATGCAGGTTGTGTTAGGAACATTATTGGCAGCATTAGTACCTGTTGTTGGTTTTAACGCGGTCATGACATCAGAACATTTTGCATCCTTTTTGGTGAGTTACCCAAACGAGTTGTTCCTTATATTTGTTTTTGCAGGCTTTATTATCATAATGAAGATGTGCCTGCTGGTGCACTTGCATTTACCTTTAGCCATATCTAGTATCATTTTTAATTATGTGACTTTTATTTCTTCCAAATTGATATCACCATCTATTTGTTTCTGTATTACATTACAGGTTTTCATTATTATCCATGTGGTTGCTCTTACATATTATATTAAAGGAATGCTCTCGCCAAAGATGTTTAAAGTAGCTATCACACTCGTTGTATCAGTTGGCCTGTAAGCTTGTTTTGATTTTTGTTTTAAATTTTTATCAAGAAGAGATTTGTAAATACTTCTATTCTCTTACATATCTTATCGAAGTTACTGTTCTAAAGAACGAATTTCCTATTTTGCATTTGTCGGTGAAAGAATAGAACTAAAATTCAATAGTAAACATACAATTTTGTCACCAGTTTTGTCTGCTTCCCTATACAAAATCTGAAATTATAAAATTGGTTTCGGCATCTGCTTTCCTTCAGGGTGGTTTGCTGTGCGGTTGTAGCTGTACTTGTAGCTGTGGTTGCATCAAGTCCAACAAAGGGATGGAGTGGTCGAAGTCTGAGTCTTCTTGATCCGTGAGTCTCGTGTCTTTTCTCGTTACTGCTTTTAGTAATTTTGTTTTTGATAAACTAAATCAGTGGCAATTTTCATAAATGAGTATATTCAAGACGTGTTATCTTTATCTCATCAGCATTCTGTGTATCTCTGACACTCATCATTGATTGTGTCAGAACATATTCGAGCAAGTACATACCGATAATTGCCAGTGTTAGCGAACATCAACCACCTACTTGGCCATCTTACTTCATGGATATTAATATATTATCATTCTTGGTTCCTGCTGGAATTATTGTAAGTCCAGTAATGTTTTTATTTGCCGTATCTAGTTTATACTGCTTGTTTGCCTATTTTTCATTTTAAGTCTTGTTTTTTGTTGGGAAATATCAGGCATGCTTTTCACCGCTATCTTATGCAAGCTCATTTGTCATTCTGTACATAGTAATGGTCATATCAAAGGTTAGTTCTGTATAATAAACGGAACATATAAAATCTGTTTTCAGAAAAATATTGATTAGGATAGTGCAGAAATGTGGCTGTATGTAACTTCTTCACCTTTTCCTTTCAGTTGTATATTATTAGGAATGACAGCCTCTCATAGTGTATAGGTACCTGATTTGCTTCACGTCTGATCTGATTATTTGGGCATCTAACATTTATAAGCAATGTCGAGATATAATGTTATTAATGTTATTTTGCTTCTTGTTGTACTTCATGCTATGAAGTCTTGAGAAAAATTACTGATATTCTGCAGGTACTTATTATGGATAAAGTCACTCTGAAAGTTTTGTCTTCTTCATGCAAAATGACAGACATCACAGAACAAGGAGTTTCATGTAAGTATACAAAATCTCGGATCCTTGATCAATGTATTTTCAGTTTCTAAATAATCAAAACTCTCTCTTTAGTAAACTGTTTCTGTAAAAGTGAACAAAAACGATAAGTTCTACATATCACAAGTTTAGAGTGAAAGCTAACTCCATGTATTCTGCTTATTTTTACGAAACTGATGCATCTTAATTCTCTTAGGTCCTTTAACTATCTTCATTATATTTTAGGTCCGAACTTTGTAGTCAATAGCGTATGTTTGCTGGATATATGTATATGGACATTTCACATCTGTTGGTGTTTGATATCAAGTATTTTTTCACTGCAGTGGTGGAAGACATTTTCAAGAGAAGACAACCTATGCCTCAGTCTTATCAGGGTGCTCGTATAGACCAATCACAGGGCTACCAGTATCCACATCAACAACCGATGCATCACATAGGGTATCAGCCGATTATGCCTCAACAGAGGCCACCAAATGTCATGCAGCAGCCGCAACATTATACTCGGGTAGTCTTGTTGTATAGGCAAAGTTAGAGATGGTGTATAGCGGGTTTTTAACATAGGCAAAGTTAGGTTGATTTTTTAGTTCTAGCAGCAACAAGGAAAATATTTGTGTTTTTAATTTTGTATTATCAGGTTTTTAATATATGAAATGCGTTATTTTGATATTTGTGTTTTTAATTTTGTATTATCAGGTTTTTAATTGTCATTTAATAGAAAATTAGGAACTGAAAAAAATTAATTTTTTTTTTAAAAAAAATTAGGTTATGACACGCAAAAAGGAGAGTCATAAAACGTGGGTCATATTAAAAAAAAATTAGGTTATGACACGCAAAAAGGAGAGTCATAAAACGTGGGTCATAAGTGCGCGTCATAGAGGGATGACGCACAAATGCGAGTCATGAAGCTTTATGACTGGTCCATCCTTGACTCGCATTTGCGCGTCATAAAGCCTCTTCTTGACTCGCATTTGGAGTCAAGAATAGCCCTTTTTCTAGTAGTGTGGTTTAGGACAAAAGTGGGATCGTGAAATGGGTTGTTGTATGTGAGCAGTGGATGTAATCTTGATATCGTTCTTGATCGATTGTTGGTTGTATTTGATTTGTTTTTCGAATTGGATTTGGCTTTGTAATTTCGTCTTGAATTCGTTTTGAATAATAAAAATGATTTTGTTGCTGTAATTTTGTTTGAATCAGTTGTTGTTGTTATGAAATGGGTTTTGAATCTTGGATCTGTTATTGTGTTGGGTTTGTTTGTTTACAGTTGAGATTATTCCTTTTCTTAGTTGTTGTTGTGATTAAACCGCTAAAGATATATCAAACCGCAAGTCAAGTGGCAAACCGCTACAGTCACCAACTGCACCCGTTACAAACCGCTATAGTCATAAACCGCTACAGTCAAACGACAGTCAAACCGCTAACTGGTAAATTCACTTTCACACAATTTGTCTGCTTTCCCGATTTAGTTAAAATCCAAACCGCTAGGCTATTTTTGGTCAAACAGCTACCAGGAATAGACCCAAACTGCTGCACACCAAAAACAACCCGCAACGCAACTAAAAGTCACTATCACCACGTTTTGTCTTTATACCCAGTTTAAGCAAACCTCCAACATGCAATGAACAGACCAGTCAAACCGTTGTATTAACCTTCCCAATACGCAAACAGCTATCAAGAAGATTTCACCAAGAAACACTTTAACCGACCAGACGAACGAAAAACCAATTCGAACCAATTGTGTGGCAAACAATAAAAAAAATTCCGAATACAACCACAAAAATTCACTTAAACCAGAAACAACAAAAAAAAATGGTACTAACCAAAACTTACAAAAGAAACTTCCGAGTACTAACCAATTCGGACCGAAATAAGACCACGAAAAGAACTGGACAAAACTTTAAGCAAAAAGACCTTAAACTATTAAAGCCCTAAACTTATACCTTAAGCAGTTAAGGCCCAAGCGATGTTTGAAAAAAAAGAACAAAAATAAAGACAAGAAAATAGAGATCCTCAAATTGTTATACAAAAATAAAGATGATAAAATACAAACTGTTAAATCCCAAGTGATGTTCGAACACAAAGAAAGAAAAAAAAATAAAGATGAGAAAATAGAAACCACGAATCCAAGCACACACAATCAATCGAACTTAACCATGGCTCTTAATACCATTTGTAATACTTGCATACTTGGATTTATGATAGATGAATTCTAGAGAGAGAGAGGGATTAGAGAGTGGGAGATCTAGAGAGAGAGAGTGAAAGAAAAATATGGTTGAATGATTAAGAACTCCAACCCTTCCCAAGTGTGGGAAGGGGTATTTATACTACAAGATATAAGTGCCCCGAGTGGGCTGTGGAGTGAGCTGACAGTGGGTAAAGACCCGACCCACTCCACAAATACTAATATAACTAAACTAATAATACTATTAATACTAATAATTCTAATAAGCCTACGAGCTACACATATGCTAAATAGATACTCGGGTGACCGAGTCTTCACATGAATATTTATATTCCTAACAGATATTAGTGGATTAGTATCACAGCTACAAGTGTTGCAGAAGAGAAATGGGGAATTGGATGAAGAGAATAAAAAACTGAGTTTCGAGATTTGGACCGTTTTGCTTTGTAGTGCATTTTTGTTAAATCGAGTTGTTCATATTTTTATTACTGATATTAACACAACTTATTATGTTTTATTATTCAGCTTCATTCAAACAAAGTCGACAATGACATGCTTCGGAAGCGGGTGAATGACCTGGTATGTACATTTGAGAAAATATCATGTACTTACGTGTTGGGTAAATGATTGAACATCAATATGGCAACTATGCTTTCTTCAGCAATTTTTTTATGCTTTCTAAATGGATTGATCTTCTTTGCTTACCCCTTGCACACTTTTATTGTCCTCTGTTATCGACTTGACATGGTCACATGGATATCTATTTGTTTAGTTGCCTTGCAATAAATTAAAGTTGTTTGATCAGGTGGAAGTGCCAAAGATGGGTAGCTTTGTTAGTCTGTTAGTATTCGTACTTACGAGCATAAATTATGTCAATATCACTTTTAGGGTACCAGTTCATTGTTGCGGGACTTGGGCCATTCAAGATACACCTTGAAAGAGAATTTTGAAACTAGCTTGCACCTTTTTCTATGTAGAGTGAAGGCATACCCCCACCCACTGATATTTTCCGAAAGCATGAAATATTCAGTAAATTTTGCAATCAATTTCATGAATCTTAAGCTAAATACATAGATTCAACAGATGGAATTGTATAGTATTGAAAAAGCTCTCACACATACACTCCACTTTTATGGGAATCTTCATGTTGGGTTTTGAACTCTGTAAAATGAGTGATCTCTTGAAATAGTATTGCTGTGAAAGGTATTTGGATGTAAACTTTATATTTAAAACTATGCTTTCGAGAAATTTTAGTTGAACCTACAAAATTAAGGATCTTGATATAACAACTTAAAATATATCCCATAGGGATCACTTGGCAAGGACGCTAAAGTAAAATAGACATAGGTTGCATGTTGTAGTTTCTCTTTGGTGATTTAAGAGTTGCTTAATATGCTTGCAATGTTTTAGATGGTTCGTGTGATGATAGTTGTATATATAGCCTATCTTTACACAAAAGAGTCATCGGCATATAGGACACACCTACGAGTCTTTAGGTTCTTAAGTATATTGTATACAATATCCATAGGCGGTCATCAATGAGGGCCTTCATTTATTGTAATTCCTCTATTTCCTCAGTCATATGTAATTCCTGTTATTATTGACTGTAATCTTTGTGATGTATATTTCTGCTGTTGTTTCTATGTAGGAACGTGAAATTCCAACAGTTCATTGAGTAATCAAGGTACATGTTTTCAAAAGGCTTCATCTTTTCTGTCATTTTTCATACTAGATTTCAATGATTTTGAGAAACAGCTGATACATTCTGTGGGTAGTTTAGGGTAAGCTTACGCCACTTGGTGAATAGACCCTTGGCTTGGGTTTGGTATAAAGTTAATAAACTGAGACCTTTTTCAACTACTTGGTTTTGACAAATCAGCTTATCCATACTATATCAAGAACAAGATTTTCTTGATAACCTTCTAAATATTGGTTTCTTTCAGCTTCTAATTTTAACTTTAAACCTTGCATGTTTGCAGAAATTAAAATCTGCATTATCAAACCTGGTATTGTAACCCAAACTACAATTTGGTGATATTGGACTGAAGTTTGGAAATCGCAGCGGCTGCGGTTTACGAGTTGTTTATATGCTTAATTTTGGGCAACCCCAGCTCAATATTTGTGACTTCATCAGATGTTCAAACTTTTATGTATGTATATATTTTAAACTGTCAAATGAAATTTACAGAAACAACCAAACGTGAAAATTTGCTGCAAGATCATCGGCCCGCCGCAACGCGGCGGTTCGCAGCCGTGCTCGTTAATCAAGCAAATTAAATGGAGAAGGGACCCAGAAAAACAAAATAAGATACATAAAGGACCATCATTGAACCCAAATAAAACTTCTATCATTTTGTGCATAGTTAAATTAATTAATTTTTCATTTTGGACATTTTTGATGCAAAAGCTTATTAGAAGTTTAACCTTTTTTAAGAAATTAAGTTACACAAAAATATAAGTTTCGTTTAACTGATAAAGCTTATAAAAGTTTGAAAAAGAAAATTTCTCATAATCTTATAAACTAAAATATAAAACACAAAAATTAGATCTAACTCGAGCTTTAGTTCTAACTGTAACTAGTTTTCCAAACATCTCAGGTATGACTGTGTGTACCATCATGCACAAACAACTATCTTTTGGCACTCAAGTAAACACGTTGATGCATCTTATTTGTATACCCACATGCATCATTATTACCTAGGGTGGACTTAGAAGGTTTCGGGGTTCACAGGGACCCAATAGATTTTTGTCGCCTAATGTAAATTTTATTTAAAAACCATAATTTTTTTAAATGAACCTGGTCCAAAAATGTTATGTCACATAAATACATGCCTTGATTAATTAGTTCACTAATATTTTAATAGAAAGCATGTACCCTGCCCCCTAAGACTTGAACCTGGGTATACCCAAGCCAAGCCCTCATAGAGGGACTTCCTAATATCTCAAAGTTGACATTAGTGAGATTTGAACTTGAGACTTAAATGTCACAAAGGGAAGTCCCAACCACTAGACCAACTCATCATTGATATATATATATATATATATATATATATATATATATATATATATATATATATATATATATGGGGGACTTTCTTACGAGAACCATTTTATCTGCGAGAACTGAGAGAACCACAAAAAACATACATGCACGCCTTTTAAAATAAAATAAAAATACATGCAAATCATCAATAATCGTAAGTATCCACCTATGTTCTTCAATATCATCATGAACTCATCCTCTTTTTTCACAAAAACCTTACACAAGGCCGCAATATTGTCGTTGCACGCCTTATAAGAACATACATGCACACCTTCAAAAAAAAATGTTGCATTTCCAATTTCTTATCAAATTCTTTAGAACGACTATGTTTTTTTAAAAACATATATGTTGTTTTTAGAACATATGTGCAAAAATACAATTATTAAAGGCGTGCATGTATGTTTTTGGTGGTTCTCTCAGTTCTCGCAGATAAAATGGTTCTCGCAAGAAAGTCTCACTTATATATATATATATATATATATATATATATATATAATCAATTATTTTGATAAGACATGCATTAAAGATAATCTCTATTTAACAAAAAAAAATAGCATAAACTTTGAGAAGAATCTTGATCATATTCTTGCTGGCATGTTATATTATTTGTTTACGGTACATGCTTGTTGGGGACCAAACTTTCTAAAAGAATAGGGTGAGACCGAATATGATCTCAAATGCCATTGCTAGGTGGGAGCTGTTGTCAACATTAGAGAATGTTACGTGAGCTTAGACAAAAACCATATGTCGATGTCGTATCATACATGAACATAAATCATATTCACTCATAAATTCGCTTTTTCAATGGATAAAGCAATCACCGAACATTCATAGTTTTGTGTAATTACATAACTGACAGCAGAAAGCATGCAAGTCATATTACTAATAGCATCAAATCAATTGACAATTACCCTCATCCAAATCTACTTAAAACAAACTAATATATCCGCCACCGGCCAATTTGGAATAAGATGGTATGAGAGTGAAACAACAGTTTGTCAAAAACAATTAAGTTAAAACGTAAACAAAATACTGAATGATCTTCTTAATGAGTCACCTTTTAAACAAAACACAGTTTGGTTGGTATGAGAATGAGAGTGAAACAACAGTTTGACAAAAACAATTAAGTTAAAACGAAAACAAAATACTGAATGATCTTCTTAGTTAGTCACCTTTAAAACAATATATATATCCTTCCGAAAATGCATAATTGCATATATATCCAAAACATGCATAAAAATCATTGTACTATGTGCATCAAAAACTTATACAAAGGATATATATGCAATTATTCACTTTGGGAGGGATATATATGCAATTCTGCCTTAAAAGAAAACATGGTTTGAATTTGTTTCTAAACCATATTATTTTGACACGTAATTATATTTTTTTTATATGATCTTGGTCATACTCTTATTATAATGAGTGGTACGACCCCGCTGCGTTGCGGCGGCCCCTAATATCCCTGCAGCCACTATTAGGACGCACATACGCAGTTAAAAAGTCGTCTCATTGATATGCTAACTTCTAGAGGTTCCTTCCTATATAGTTTTTTTATTCAGCGCTTCAAAAGGGGATTTAAGTTTTATAGCAACAAAATAGACAGAAAAGTCGGGTAACCCAAACTAACCTGTACCAAATAGGGAAAGTTTCAACCTGAATTTTTTTTATGCTCGAAGTGTTGTGCAGATTGAACTGCAAAAAAAAAAAAAAAAAAAAAAAAAAAAAAAAAAAAAAAAAAATGTGTCAAAATTTGTTGACAGTAAAACTGACTTGAGTTACTAAGTTTTAACATGTTCATACCCAATTATGACAATCAGAAAGATTCACATAAATTAAAAAATCAGATAAAGAAACATACCTTTCTCCTCCATCTCTGAGATTTCTGCTTCCAATTTTCTTCTTCCACTTTGTTGTCATACAAAACCCCACATCAGACCTTCCTAGTAAAACCTATACATAATATATGCCAAGCACCAGTGTAATCGTCACTGTCTCTTCTAAGCTTCAAAATCAAATTTTGCAAAACAACAGAGAATAATATAACTACCCGTTGTTGCTGTTTGAGAAGAAGCTTCATATTTCTGCATTCATAATTATCACCTCTTTGGCCTGGAATTCCTAAAGTGCCATCACCACATCTGCAGAGTAAAAAAAAAAAGGTTTCAATTCACTTGAACTTTAAAACGGGAATATAATTTTCATGTACCTATAAGTTATCATGAAGCATAGCGCAAAGGCTTTTTAAGGCCAGAACAGGTATTTAGTTTCTACATCCTCACAACATAAAGCAGTTGTAGATTTCAAGTTTTATAATAAAGGTCATGCAGATGGTCCAGTTACGATCTAACTCAAGGACTACAAATATGAGTTTTGTAGATCAGGTCCATTTGGAGTAGAAATAATTATGTGTATATGGTTGAACTTTATCATAACAAAATACAGCGAACAACCAAAACAGCTCACCCATCTGCTATTGTGACCACTGTCGCAATGATTGCACGAATGATCAAAGTTACAATGACATGATGAAATTGCATATCGGCATGAATATTTGGAACACTTTCTGCCTGCAAAAATTAATCGTCCTATTTGAGTATTGACGATTCTACTTACTAAAAGAGGCTTAACCATAATCAAATAACCAACTGCCAAACTGCTTATTTCACTATAATTAAAATAGCTTATGTATGCTTAATTATCAAGTATGGACCTATTTATTGAAACTTCTTATTTCACTCTCTAACACCCTAAACTGCTTGAAGCATCATGTAAAATCCAAACTTTGAGTTGGTTGTTCTATTTATTAACTTACAAACTTAACATTTTAATTAGCTTAATTTAGCTATATACAGTTGATTTGTGCACAAAGGAGGCACATTTCAATTTGTGGCCTATTGGAACAACTGCTAACCGACATGTGATACCTATTTGCTATTCAATGGTGTTTGGATTTGTGCTTTCAAAGTGACCTATATAAGTAATTAAATAACCATAAACCTGTATACAAAATGTATAATAAACCCTAATACACAACAAATTAGCATTAACTTAATACCATAAAATGACAGGACTGAGTAAATGAATCTGAAAAACAACACGGGTTGATCCAATAAGTGGGTGCTGACCCAATTCAGCAAACATCCCAATCTCCATTTTCGTTAAACAAAGCCTACAAAACAAATCACACAAACGAAACCGTTAGATATGGAATAAAGATAAATGTTTATACTTTTCTAATAACTTGTTTTTGGTATACCGAGGGAAAGGTGAGTGAGAATGATTGAACACGCCTTTAGTTGTTACTCTAACAAATATAATTGCTACATCAAGGTAAGCATCCTTCAAGCGTAACTAATAGCCGAAAGAATTTCACGCATAAACCAACCCGAAGCTGTAATAAAAAATGAAAATCCTACACAAAAAAAAAAAAAAAAAAAAAAACCCGTAAATTTGAAATCTTACTGGTAGTTTAGTGCGAAACTGAGGTTTTTAAAGTAACCATAATCCCCATTCCTCCTCCTCCTCCTGCATAGAAATATCAATAATAACAAACAATATTAGATACAAATTAGGGTTACTACTTACCTGACAATCAGAAATTGCAACAACGAATAAGAATAAGAAAATTAGATCTTCCGGCGAAACTGAGGTTTTAGATAGCGCAAGTGGTCTTAGATAGTGAAGTCAGCAATTAGATTTTCCGGCGAAACTGAGGTTTTAAAGTAACCATAATCCCCATTCGTTGTTATAATTTGCTAGTCCTTAGATAGTGAAGTCAGCAAGTGGTCTTAGATACAAATTAGGGTTACTACTTACTTGACAATTAGAAATTCGTTGTTGCAATTTTCTTGAGTTTGCAATTAGATCTTCCGGCTAACAGCAACAAAAGAGAGAGATGTAATTAATTTTTTGATTTGTGAGTGATTTGGTTTCCTGTGTGTATTTTTCTGAGGATGCTAGGATAGAAGAAGGCTCTAGATTATAGTAGAGATGATTGTTTATGTGTGTGTGTTTATAAATCCTGGCTTTATAGTGCGTGTTTAATTAAAACTGTAAAACAGCAATGCCAGACACAAAACCTTGTACTAATACTTTGTTAAACATTATTTTTTACACAAATTACGAACACACAATTGATGAATAGTAAAAAACAATTGTTTGTACAGTTGCAACACATATAAAGCATCAACATCAACTACACATTCATGTACTAATCACCTTCCTAATGACTTTTGAAGATTTTTTTTTTGCAAATTGCAAAACTGACTATTAAATAGATTGGATAATTGAAAAAAAAAAAAAAAAAAAAAAAAAAAAAAAAAAAAAAAAAAAAAAAAAAAAAGTGGTATGATTATGTTTCTGCTTTTTTCTAATTACTAGATATAATGCCCGCGCACGCGCGGGGTTTTTTCTAATCATTTAAATAAATTATTATTTTTAATTTCGGGTTTTAATTATTATAACAGGACCTTCAAAACCATTGTACTTTGATTGAGGTATTGAATTGAATTAGGGTTATTTACGAATGTAGTGGGTTTTAATATTAATTAGATTTGGAGGAGATGTTCTTGCGTCAATGATTGTGCGTGAATGAATGATAAGAGATCGAGTTTGATTGATGGAGGAGGAATTTGGGAATGTTGGGACTTTAAATATTTAGTGGGAATGGTACTGAATTTTAAGTTTCAGCCCAAATCTTTGAAAAACTTGCTCCACCGTTTTCAAGTTTTAATTTTTTATATTTTGACACATATATTTTTGTTAGTTTTTATTGAATGATTACAAATCATATTCTTTTTTTTTATATAGAATATGGATAAATTTAGAAGTATTTAGGCTTTTCTTATTTAATATTTAAGAAAATAATAATAATAATAATTGTTAGCTTTTATATTTTATAGAAAAGTGATGGTCATTTGTATGAATATTTAAGTGTGTATCGTGTAGTATAAATAACATTGTAAGGGCTAGTGTTGGACTTTGTTAAGTAAATGTTAAGAAAAATGATCAAAAGCCCAAGTCCAACACCAAGCCCATCCCAAGGCCTTTAGGGCAACCAAGGCCTCATTTCCACTATAAATACCACACTCTCACACCCATTTTGGTGTGCCTCTAAGTCTTGTAAAGGTGTGAGAGTGTGAGTGTGTTTTGTAATTCTCTCTAAGTTCTATTATGGCAATATAAGCATTCGACAAGAGTTTTATTACACGCATCATCTTCTATTTCATCTTTACATTTCTTCTTTATCTTTAGAGTGTCACGTTATTGTTTAGAGTAGTATTAATATAGTTTAGTTTTGTTGTTTAAGGTTCGGTTTTTTAAAGGTTTACAAGTGGTATCAATCGCCAAACATAGACTTAGGTATTCGTTGTGTTTGTTTTGCAATTTACGTGGGTATTTTAAGGAAAAAGGTTGAAGCTTTTTGTTGTTTTGGTGCTTATTGGATAAAAAGGTTGTAACTTTTTGAGGTTTACGTGCGTTTAAGGGCTAAAAACGTGATTTGTGTGAGTTTTAACGAGGGTTTGTGAAGTTTTGCGCATAAAAAGTTCATCATCAAAGGTCCAAAGTTCGAATCTGCTTGCTTTTCATTCATTTTTTATCATTTCTTGTATAAGAAATCTGATAAAAAGGGTCCCACAACGTCCTTGATAATCCACTTTCTTGTATAAGAAAGTTGATTCGTAGTGCTCCAATTGCGATAAGTTAGGGTTTTATCGCAGTTGAGATTTGCTATTTATCGCAGTTCATCAATTGAGACTATCGCAGTTGAGATTTGCAGCTTATCGCAGTTCATCAATTGAGGCTATCGCAGTTGAGATTCGCAGCTTATCGCAGTTCATCAATTGAGGCTATCGCAGTTGAGATTCGCAGCTTATCGCAGTTCACAAAGTCTCTATCGCAATTGACGCTAGGGAGAATTATCGCAGTTCACAAAGAACTTTCGCATTTGGCAGTTTTAACCCTTGCACTTTACATAAACTTTGTTCAACTTAAATAACTTTTATAAATTTGCTTCGATCGTGATTTCTTCAAACAACAAAAGTTAACTCGGTATTTTTGCGCTTGTATAAGTGTAGAAAATACTTCGACAATCGGATATCTACTCTCTTGTATAAGAGTATTAGATCGTTTTATATAAATTATCAATTTATATAAATTAGATATTTCTATCTAAATTAAAAATTTACCATAATTTGTATAAATTCTGGTCAAATTGAAATTTCTATAGAAATTGATACTTTATCTAAATTCTAATTTACATAACTTTTGTTGATTCTGTAATCTTTTGTTTTTGCTTAAACTACTGTCTAGTCAAATTTAGTAACTTTATTTAAATTGCTTTGTTTATCTAAACTGTAAACTCAGAGACCATCAACAACATCAAGGCTTTATCTTCAACAATCACAACACCTATTTCTTTGCATCGATCCTGAATCAATCAACCTTATCATACAACAACAACAATGACTACTCAACAAGACATCCATGCAGCTGGTGCTGAAAACCGTCCTCCCATGCTAGAGAAAGGTAGTTATCTTCCATGGACAAGCCGTATGCTTCGTTACTTGAAAACAAAACCTAATGGACAAGGCAAACTTCTGATCAACTCCATCAAGAATGGTCCTTTCAAACCTCGGGAGATTCAAGAAGCTGGTGATCCCAATCAAACACCTCCTGTTCAACCATCCTTTCGTACTCAGAAAGAAGAAGAATACACAGCAGAGGATTGGAAACAGATTGAAGCTGATGACTTAGCCATGCACCTAATTCAACTTGGTTTACCACAAGAAATTTTTTGTGCTGTTGACAGCTGTGAAACTGCTTATGATATGTGGGAACGAGTTAGGAGGCTATGTCATGGAACTGAAATTGGTCAACAAGACATTGAAAACAAGCTTCTAACTGAATGGGAAAAATTTTCATCCACTCCAGCTGAACCAATTGAAATCTACTACACAAGGTTTTGCACTATCATGAATGAGCTCATAAGGAACAATTTAACACCAAAACAGATCGTTCAAAACATCAAATTTCTTAACAACCTTCCAGAGGAATGGGGACGATATGTTACAATTGTTAATCAGACAAAGAACCTTCATGAAGTGAATTATGATCAGCTCTATGATTTCTTGAAACAAAACCAGAAAGAGGCAGATGAGGTTAGGAAAGATATGCTTGCCAAAAAACATGATCCTTTAGCATTAATTGCTCAGTCACCATCTCCTACAGTGAACACATTACCTTCATCATCAACTCCCACTCAGAACTACTTGCCACATGAATACTCAGTACCACCATCATCAACTCCCACTCAGAAATACATGCCACATGAATACTCTTTTTCACAACAACAACTCTATCCTCATGAACAACAAGTCATTCCACAACAACCATACAATCCTAATGATGACATGACTGCTTTGTCTCAAGCATTTACCCTTCTCTCAAGAGTAGTACAAGGACGCTATTCCACACCTACCAACAACAATCAAAGGATTGCATCGAACACTCGCTACAAGCAGTTTGCTCAACCGAGTTTCAACATGGGTCAACAAGGACAAATGATTGGAGGATATGGGAATCAACAAGGATATGCTCCTCAGATGGGTAATCAAAATGCAGGTCAGTATATGGGGAATCAGATGGGTCAGAGGGTTCAGAATGTTGGAAATCAGAGGGTTCAGAATGTTGGGAATCAGAATATGGGGAATCAGATTGGGAATGTTGCTGCTGCTGGAAATGCTGGGAATATGAATCAAGGGAATGGAATAACGTGTTTCAATTGTCAAGGAATTGGTCATATGGCAAGAAACTGTCCCTCCAAGCCAAAAAAGAAAGATCCTGAGTATCTTCAGAAAGCTTTGCTATTAGCTCAGAAAGACAAGGCAGGGTTTCAGTTAAGTGCTGAGGAAAATGATTTCATGGCACTGATGGATGACTCAGAGGATTTGGAAGATATCGATGCCAACTGCATCTTCATGGCAAATCTTCAAGAGGTTAAATATGACACGGATTCTGAAACACCTCCTGTTTATGATGCCAATGTGATATCTGAGGTACCTTCATATACTACATGTCACAATAATGAAATATTTGATATGACACCTCAACAAGAACAGAATCCTGAGACTCCTACTCTCATTTATGATACATATATGGACTCCCCAAGTTGTAGTAATACTAATTCGGCTACTCCAGATATAAATCCTAAAGGTGACTTCGAGTCACAGCATACTGAGACTGAAGAGGAAACACGTGCTTTATTTGAATCATTATTGCAAAATTGTGGTATTGAAATTGAAAAGGTCAAAAAGATCAATAGCGATGTTAAGGCCGCTAATGAGAAATTGACCACTGAGCTTGAGAGATACAAGGTAAACGAAAAAGCTTTTGAATTTCACCACAAACGACTGTCAGAACTTGAAACTGGTTACAGTAATTCTGTTTCAAGGGAGAAACATTTGCAAATCAAATACGACACTCTTGATGTTAAATTGAACATGCAAATTAAATCCCTAAAAGCAGAAATTTCTGATTTAACCAACCAACTTTCTAAACAAAAATCAACTTGTTCTGATCTTGAAAAAGAAAAGAAAGAGTTGCATTCAAAGTTTTCAAAACGAGAAGATGAACTTCTTGATGAAGTACTTGACAAACAGGAAACTATTAAAAAGTTGGACGAAATGCTTGTAAAAACGGGTCATTCAACTCAAACGGTTAATATGATAATTAACGACAAAAACCCAATTTTACACACAAGAAAGAAAATGGCTCTCGGTTGTGAAAACCCTTGTTATCTCAAGAAAGCTCAGAAAGAACAGAATGTGCTATATAATGGTAATCTTATAAATAATGTGCATGATCCACCTACTTGTTACGATTCGTATGAAACGATTGAGCTTACGAAAGAGAGTCGAAACAAAATGAGACAATTGAATACAGAAATCAAACCAATTGATTACAATGAAGCAAACAAACTTGCTGGTGTTCATCTTGTTAAAAAAGAGTCACCTTTGTTTTTCAAAAAACCAGTGGCTGTCTCAAAATTTAAAGTTGTTTCAAAACATCTTTCTAACATCGAACAAATGTACTCTACCGACACTTCCGCAAGTGAAGCTAGAATACTATTGGCCGATCTTAAAAGGAGAGTTGAAATACTTCAAGATGTTGTGGCAACCAAAACTAATACTAAAATCAATGATTGGTTTCCAAGTTTTCAAAATGAACAGAAAAAGATGTTCGAAACAGAAATTACTCCCATTGTATCTGGCATACATGCAAGAGCAATTCATGTTGAGAACGCAATCATCAAAGAAGTAACTGAATTTGTCAAGGACCACACATCCTTGGTAATTGAAGCCAATGAAAACATTGAAAAAATCAAAGTTTTGGAAAAACAAAATGACGCACTCTCTGAAGAAGCTCTTTCAACTGATATTATGTCCATTATTTATCAAATGTATTCTGTTGAAGACGATGAAAGACTTCGAGCTGAGACTTCCCAAATTGTTTCAAAATATGAAAATGCGTTTGCAAAGCTTGAAAAAGAAAATGTTACATATTTTAAACAACTGGATCGAAAAAAGGAAGAATGTAAGTATGACAAACTGTCGTATGAACGTTCTTACAATGAAATGCAAAAACAAATTGATCTCTTGAAGTCTCAGCTTGAATGTCAAAAAGGGAAGGGTGAAGCACTTATTTCAAAACCAAAAATGTCAATTTCACAATCTGCTTCTTCACCCTTGCCCAAAGAAAAAGAAAAAGAGAAAGTAGTTGTCGAAACATCAAATGTGATAGCACCCGGACTTTATAGGATTAGTACCACTATTGCATCTACCTCTACATCTAAAACATATAGGGCGATAGACAAAAGTGTTAAGGAAAATCCAAAAGAGACTAGGAAAGCTACCACTGATTCAAAGGACAACGAGATAATTCCTAATAAGTGTGCCTTACCTTCTACAGGAGTAGAAAGTCCCTCTAAGAGCAGCAGACCAAAGCCTAAGAGCAATACAAGGAATAGAGTCGCGCCTGCTTCTAAGAGTGAAACCAAGAATAAAACGAAAGAAGTAGAAGAACACCCTAGGATTTTATCGCTTTCCAAGAAGAAACATTTGTCATCTGAATGTAATGTTAAAGACAATATTTCTAGTGCATGTAATGAACCAGTTTGTTTAATGAACACAAAATCTTTGTCTGACAATGTATGTGATGATATTGTTTCTAATGTTGTGCATATAAATGATAAGCCTGCCAAGAAAGATGTTCCTTCAGAACATACAGCTAAGACTAGATACATTCAAAGACTCATTGCAAAGTCTAGAAAAACAACTAGTAGTCTGCTGCCTAGGAACTATCTTAAGATGTGCATATGGATTCCAACAGGTAGAGAATTCAGTCTAGAAAATGGTAGAATAAAAATGGCTAAGGAAGAACCAGTAAAAACCGTCTATGATTGTATTTCTCCTGTTATCCCTAACCCCATGGAACCAAATGATAAACGGTTTCCAAATGCACAATCATCTGTTATTGGCAGGTTATCGAAATATGTCTTTGGATCGTCGACTCGGGTTGCTCCAAGCACATGACCGGGAATCTAAAGCTGCTGATCAACTTTGTATGGAAGTTCATGGGAACAGTTAGGTTTGGAAATGATCATGTAGCAGCTATTCTGGGTTATGGAGATCTACAGTTTGGGAATTTTTTAATCACTCGAGTTTACTATGTCGAAGGTTTGGGACACAACCTGTTTTCTGTCGGACAATTTTGTGATGCGGATTTAGAGGTTGCATTCAGAAGAAATACATGTTTCGTTAGGAACTTGGTTGGTGATGATCTCTTAACCGAAAATCGTGGAACCAATCTCTATGCTATCGACATAAACCAAATGGCCTCGTCATCACCAATTTGTCTTATGACAAGAGCTGACGACACTAAGTCATGGTTGTGGCACAGACGTCTTTCCCATCTCAACTTTGACATGATAACAAAGCTTGCCAAAGACAACATCGTCACCGGTCTCCCTAAATTCAAATACACCAAAGAACACTTATGTCCATCATGTGAACAAGGCAAAAGCAAAAAGGCAACTTATAAACCTAAAACCGTTCCCAGTTCGGTTGATAAGTTACATCTATTGCACATGGACTTATGTGGCCCAATGAGAGTTGAAAGTATCAGTGGGAAGAAGTATATTCTTGTGATTGTCGATGATTACTCAAGGTATACATGGGTAAGGTTTTTGAGATCAAAAGATGAAACACCTGGAATCATCATCACCTTTCTGAAGCGAATTCAAGTTCTACTTCAAGCTCCAGTTAGGATTATAAGAACTGACAATGGCACGGAATTTACAAATCAGGAGTTACGAACATATTTTGAAGAAACTGGAATTACTCACCAGACATCAGCAGTTAGAACTCCACAGCAGAATGGGGTAGTTGAAAGAAGAAACAGAACTCTTGTGGAAGCTGCTCGCACAATGCTGATCTATTCCTGTGCACCGTTATTCTTATGGGCTGATGCTATTTCAACTGCTTGTTTTACTCAAAACCGATCCCTAATCCATCCAAGATTCAATAAAACCCCATACGAAATCGTTAACAACAGAAAACCCGATATCTCTTATCTTCATGTATTTGGCGCTTTGTGCTATCCTACAAATGACAGAGAGGATCTGGGGAAGCTGAAAGCTAAGGGTGATATTGGTATCTTCATTGGTTACTCTGATAACTCGAGGGCATTCAGGGTGTATAATAGAAGAACGAAAAGAGTTATGGAGACGATGAATGTGAAATTTGATGAGATTTCACAAATGGCTTCTGAGAGACTCGCTCTAGAACCCGCGCTTAACCCAATGGCTTCTAATCGTATCGGATTAGGACCCGCACCACAAAGTCAAACTTCTGGACACATCAGTTCAGAACTCATACCCCAAGGAGCTCAATCAACTAACACCGACAAACCAACAAATCAAGAACTGGAAAATTTCTTCGAGTTTATGTATGATGAATACTATGGTGGAGCTTCGATAGATACATCACAACAACGTTCCGCTGCACCCGCTCAACAACAACAACCACCACCACACAATGCATCTACTACAATTGAAGCTGAAGCACCAACTCCCTCCACGACAATATCATCTACATCTACTCCTGCCATTCCAATAATTGAGATTGTTTTACCAACAGTTGATGAGCAAAACCCAACAACACCATATCAAGAAGAACCATACCAAAACGATGCTGTGTCAGAAGAAGAAGAACCATTTGAAAACCCATTTGCTACGGAATCTGCTGAATCTTCCTCTCGGTTATATGAACCATCAAACACGCATTCGTTAGATTCAAGATACCCTTCAACGTTAAAGTGGACTAAAAACCATCCTATAGAACATGTCATTGGTGAACCTTCTAGGCCAGTACAGACGAGAAGACAACTCGCTACCGATTGTGATATGTGCATCTTTGCCTGCTCAGTTAGTTTAAAAGAGCCAAAGAACATTCGGGAAGCAATGTCAGATGATGCATGGATTGAAGCAATGCAGGAAGAATTTCTCCAATATCGACTTCATGACACTTGGGATTTAGTGCCGAGACCTCTGGACAAACTTGTCATTGATCTTAAGTGGATATGGAAGAACAAACAGGACGAAGAGATGACTGTTATTCGCAACAAAGCTCGTCTCATGGCCAAGGGATTTAGACAGGAAGAAGGAATTGATTTTGATGAATCGTTCGCGCCAGTAGCTAGACTAGAGGCGGTCAGGATTTTCTTAGCTTATGCGGCTCACAAGAACATCACGGTCTTTCAAATGGATATCAAGACGGCTTTCTTAAATGGAACTCTGAAGGAAGAGGTGTACGTGAGTCAGCCAGATGGATTCGTTGATAAAGATCATCCCGACTACGTCTACAAGCTGAAAAAGGCTATCTATGGTCTAAAACAAGCCCCACGGGCATGGTACGACGAACTCTCATCTTTCTTGCTGTTAAATCATTTCACCAAAGGAACAATTGACCAGACCTTGTTTACCAAAAAGTTTAAAGATGACATTTTGATTGTTCAGATTTACGTAGATGACATAATTTTTGGGTCCACTAATCCTGAAAATTCAAAACAGTTTGCAAATCTCATGAAAAGTAAATTTGAAATGTCTATGATGGGCGAATTAAAATTCTTCCTTGGACTTCAAATCCATCAATCCCATCATGGTATTTTTATTAATCAAGCAAAATATACAATTGAGATTTTAAAGAAACATGGAATGGAAAATTGTGACTCTGTTTGTACTCCGATGGTCACCTCACCCAAAATTGGTGCTGACCTATATGGGAAACCCACTGATCCGAAGAAATATCGGAGCATGATTGGGTCTCTCATGTACTTAACTGCTAGCCGACCCGATATACAATTTGCTGTTTGTTTATTAGCACGGTTTCAGGCAAAGCCTACCGAACTTCACCTCAAAGAGGTTAAACGGATCTTTCGGTACCTTCGAAGAACCATTAACATGGGACTTTGGTATCCGAAGGATTCGGAGTTCAATCTAACAGCCTTTGCAGATGCCGATCATGCTGGTTGCCAAGTCACTGCAAAAAGTACATCCGGAGGAGCACAATTTCTGGGAGAGAAGCTAGTAGGCTGGCCATCAAGAAAACAAGACTGCACAGCGCTTTCAACCGCAGAAGCCGAGTATGTGTTTCTATCTGCGTGTTGTGCCCAAGTTCTATGGATGAGGATACAACTCACAGATTATGGCTACTCTTTCGACCACATTCCTATGTATTGTGACTCGAAAAGTGCCATAGCCATCTCGTGCAATCCAGTTCAGCACTCCAAGACCAAGCATATTAGAGTCCGCTACCACTTTATCAAGTAACACGTCGAAGAAGGTACTGTTGAATTATTTTTCGTGAAGACTGAATACCAACTTGCCGATCTATTTACTAAAGCCCTCCCAACAGAGCGGTTTGAATACTTAGTTCGTCGAATTGGAATGCGAAGCCTAACTCCCGAAGAGTTAGAAAGTCTTCTCGAATCTTCTTGAATTTATTTCCAAATGCTTCGCATGTAAATATTTTTGAAAAACAAAATACAAAATTTGAAAAACCAACAAAAACAAAATATAAAAATAGAAAATTTTCAAAAAGACATAAAAAATATAAAACATAAAAACCAAAAAATATTCTTCTCACGACATGTCTCTTGTATAAATCAATATTCTGTACGTACCTAGAAATGTCATTCAACAATGATACGGGCATGTACAGATGCTTGAGCGAGAGTTCATTTAAACATTTTCTAAAACATGTCGATCTCAAAACTTTCTTCTTAATGGCTTTCATGCATTTCAGTACGGAACCCGTTCTTAAACGTGAAATCTTTTAAATGTAGCTCGGGTATGCCGGGAAAAGGTTTCAAATAAAGACTACATTGATGACTTCTGATTCTTTCCGATCAGGACTCGCAATGTCAATGGCAAATCAAAACGAATCTTGAGCACATGATCAAGATTTTTCAAAATCTTTCTCAAATTCTGTGCTCAAGATACTCCCTCTTGAAACTCAAATGTTTTATAATATGTTTTCTTTAAGGGGGAGTATTAAAATTAAAAAATGCAAAATGTTCCATTTTCATGCTAAAAATCCGTCTCTCTCCAAAAACACTTTCATTTTAATCAGTTGATATCAAAAATATCAATGCTATTTTTGAGGGGGAGAGGACGTGATTAAAATGTGATCAAAAGGTTTAAAGTTCGTGGAATCTCAAAGTATGCTCACCTGACAGACTCAGTTCTAACCCTCGAATTGACGAAACTTAAATGTCCGTCATCAAAAAGACTTGTCCGGGACGGGTAATAATTTCAAGCTGGTTTTCCAGTAATGTAAACGTGTCTCGCAAAGGACTTGTCTGAGCAGAATGTACCAATTCGAGAGATGATCTTTGAATATGACCGGGACGGGTAATAATTTCAAGCTAGTCTAACTAGTGATGTAAGCGTGTCTCGCAAAGGTCATGTTCATTGAAAGTCGATCAATTCAAAATGTGCGAACTCCACCCAACATGTGCAATTTTAGTTAAAAAATGCATGAGCACATGTGAAGGGGGAGTATTTCATAAATATAAAACTCTCAAAGTGCTATCTAAATGTGTTTATTCATAAACACTTTGAGAGATTTTCAAAAGGTTTTATGGCAAATCTAGGATAGTCATGGAGTTATAAGGTGACTAAGGTTAGGAAAACCGTCCTATGATCCGCCAGAGCCGGGGGGATCTTCCCAAGGACAATTCCAATAGTCTAGAATTAGAAGTCCTTAGGTAAGATTGAAAAAAGGAGTAAATGAGAAAGGGAAAGAAAGGGTTGAAGAATTAAAAAGAAAAGTTGAATGATAGGGTGAAAAGAAATAGCCCTCCATGAAAACTTAGGGCAGAAACCGGGTCAATACATCTGCTATTGGTACTCACTAAGGTGATACTGATATTGAAGACAAGACGTCATGGACCCAGTGACGCGCTGCACAAACCCCTCCTAGCCACTCAGATATCTCTCAAAAGATATTTGTTTCATTTCTCACGGAGAACACTACATAATCTATCGGCCTCTCACTCCGAGATGGGTTGATATTGAAAAAGTGGCACTCTGCTCCATGCCTCCGACGACAAAAACCAAAACGCACATTATTGAGTCTAGAGGCATGAGATTCATCAAAAGATCTCTTAGGATACACTTCCAATTTAATACACTTGTGTTCACCAATAAGGACACAAGGTGTACAAGAGTCTTAATGAGATCCAAGGATCTTGCCAGTTTTATCATGATGGTTACATGCTTCAAACGGTCTACAGTCGTAGGGTGATCTCTAGCGACTCACTGAATCGTGGGTGCACTTCGGTGTGTCCGTGTAAGCCCTCTCGGGGGTATCCGGTTCAGAACGGCCTGGGGGAGATTAGAGAAAGTCTACACACTATGCTGTTGACGATCTCGAAGTCCTAACCCATAAGCGCTGGATGATTATTACTAACAGTTTTATCCAGCTACCCTTAACATCCATTAACCATCATCCCATTTATCAATCATCTTCACCTCATCATACTCATACTTATGAAGAACATTCCTCATCAAAGCTCAATTGTTAAAAGTTCAAGACAAGGAGATCAAGTTAACGACCAAGTGTAACAACAAAGTCAAGAGGCTAATCAAGATGTCAAGGACAAGTTCATATGTCATATGATGAAAGATTATGGGGAGATTGTTAGCATAAGGAAAAGAGGTATATGTTGGAGGATACAACGCATCATCACGAGAAGATATTGATCAAGGCAAGAACGACGATAAGATGATTACCTGGAAGATCACAGTACATGAAAGAACATTGATTAAAGATTATTCTACAACGACATACAATGATACAGATGTTAAAGACAAAAGACCATTCACCAGTGCATCATTGAAATGACCATCCCTTAGGGGGAGATTGTTAGCTTTTATATTTTATAGAAAAGTGATGGTCATTTGTATGAATATTTAAGTGTGTATCGTGTAGTATAAATAACATTGTAAGGGCTAGTGTTGGACTTTGTTAAGTAAATATTAAGAAAAATGATCAAAAGCCCAAGTCCAACACCAAGCCCATCCCAAGGCCTTTAGGGCACCCAAGGCCTCATTTCCACTATAAATACCACACTCTCACACCCATTTTGGTGTGCCTCTAAGTCTTGTAAAGGTGTGAGAGTGTGTGTTTGTTTTGTAATTCTCTCTAAGTTCTATTATGGCAATATAAGCATTCGACAAGAGTTTTATTACACGCATCATCTTCTACTTCATCTTTACATTTCTTCTTTATCTTTAGAGTGTCACGTTATTGTTTAGAGTAGTATTAATATTGTTTAGTTTTGTTGTTTAAGGTTCGGTTTTTTTAAAGGTTTACAATAATAATTTGATTATTACTTAATAAGGTATGATTTGATTTTTTTGAAATGTAAAAGTCCCCACTAAGGGTTTTGTTTTATTATATAAAAGATAACAAAAAATAATATACGTATGAATTCATTTTTAAGTCAAGGTTAGTTGAAGTTTAATTCTCAAATTCTTAATTACTTTACGAGTTCTAAAAAGCTTATCAATAAAAGACTTGAATTTAGATGCATCTTTAGTGTTTTAGATGCACCCTAATATATTTCTAGCAAGAAAAAAAAAAGAAAAAAAGAAAAAAAGATGCATATACATATATTAGATGCATTTATCAAGTTAGACGAATCGTATGTATTTTTCGTCCCCTGCGGGTCAAATTTGTTGCTAGCACTACTTTGGATCGTTGTCACTTCAAAATCACTTTCGAAACTAATTATGATGCATCTAAATGAATAGAGATGCATCTAATTCAAATCAATACATTTAAAATGTGTAGTTATAGTTATTTCTCATCCTTGTCATTTTAAGTTTCCCCACTAGATCCCTACCCATAAAACTATGATAAATAGATATTGTGATCATTGAACTTTCTTGGCCTTTTCATTTTTGCACCTAAATAAAAAAATCCGATATTTGAGTACAAAAAGAATCACAATCATGTTTATATTTAGCATTTGTTCAACTCATGTGGTTTTCTAAAAATCTATGTGTACCAGAGTTCAAGGAGCATGTTTTCCTTCGCAAGCATTCATGTTAATAACTTGTGGACGTATAGTCTGGACTGGACCAGGAATGGGCCAGGCCCGGCAGACAACGGCCCACTCTACGCCTAAACCCTAATCCATGCCCTATAAATATAGGGCTGGAATCCCCTTCTTAGGGGGGACGAGACGGAGGAACGGAAGAACGAGAACAACACGACAGAACAGAACAGGTTATTCTAAACCTAACTCTCGTAGGCTATATCGCATCGATACTAACTTGACCGTCGGAGGTGGACCCCGGGGCTACGGCCTCGGGTCCACTCCTAACGGGTTCTCTTTGTTGAACAGGTCTACTCAGGGCTCGAGAAGACGACGAACGGCCCAGGGAGAGTCTTCGATATCCAGCCCGCGCCAGATTATGTATCAACAAGTTGGCGCCATCCGTGGGACCATGACTACGACAAGTTTCGTGCTCTCACAATCACCGGAAAGCAACCATCGAGTTCAAAAGCCGGTATTTTGATCTTTTTAAATTGGTAATAAGATACTACCAATGTTTTCTAAAATTTAAAAAAATATCCTAATATTTTTTGTGCATGTCTTTTAAATCGGTAAGATATGTTATCTTTTAAATATTCAGAAGATTTTATGTAAATCTTTTAACTTGGTAAACACGATTTTATCTATAGTCGCACTAAGTCCGCACGATCGGACCTACTTTATCTTTTAGCCGCGAATTAATTCGCGCACATAATGTTTTTTACGATGGGTGTGCCTGTTCGCGCTTGTTTGCACGTTCGAACGCAGTCACGATAAATCTACCCGCGTTAGGCTGTGCGTTCGGACATCTTCGCAGATTAGCTAGTCAATCGCCATGAGCGCACTGGACAAAAGCGGGAACAGTACAGGCACCACGATGCTAGTCAATCGCCATGAGCGCACTGGACAAAAGCCGTGGTCATGTTATGTTCATCTGCGATCATCCACAAACATTCGAGTCTATGCGGTCACGATACATCCATCTGCGTCTGTGCGTGCGCTTGCAACTATTAGTCGCGGTCACGGTGTGCCCATCCGGGTTATTGTTTTTTATATATATATATAATAAAAAAAATTTAATTATTTATGTAGTTTGTAAAACCTTACTGTTATAGTCGATAATCACTCTTTATCACACAATATATGAGACGTTAATCACAAGAGGATGAGATGGGACTAGATGTGTATGGATCGTATGATGTTTAGAGAGAATATAAAGTTAAAGCTTTTCTATATTAAACACACACATACACACTGTGAACCACTTTACAAATGAAGTGATAAAGTACTTTATATAGTACTTGCACTTTGCCCTAAAGGCTTTTAATGTGGGCTTGTGTGGGCTCTTGGGCTTTAGCTCTTGGATTGAGCTTTTACAATTGATATTTAATCTAATACAAGCCCACTAAATACAAAGTTCTAATAATAGTGAATGACCATCACTTTAATACTAAAATTAAAGCTAACAATCTCCCCCTAAGGGATGGTCATTCAAAAGATGCACCACGTGCTTAGATCTTTAGACTTCTGGGTCTTGAACTTTGTAATTCTTTGTTCCTTCATGCATTGTGATCTTCATCGTATTGCCTTTTGGATTGATCTTTGCCTTGATCAACATCTTCATGTATTTACAGCGTCTTTTCTTCCATTGTAGATGTTGAGACATACGATGATTGATGGACTTTCTTCAGTACCTGCATAAAACAGTTAGCAATAAATCGTCCAGCTCTTTCAGGTTCAGATCTCATTATGACACTTGCAACTTATGTTCTTTTTGGTGAACACAAGTGTATTTTATTGAAAGTGTTCCTAAGAGATCTTTTGATGAATCTCATGGCTCTAGACTCAATTATGTGCGTTTTGGTTTTAGTCGTCGAAGGCGTGGAGCAGAGTGCCACCTTTTCAATATCAACTCATCTCGGAGTGAGAGGTCGATAGATTATGCATTGATCTCCGTGAGAAATGAAACAAATATCTTTTAAGAGATATCTGAGTGGCAAGGAGGGGTTTGTGCACCGCGTCACTGGGTCCATGACGTCTTGTCTTCAATATCAGTATCACCTTAGTGAGTACCGATAGCATATGTATTGACCCGGTGTCTTTCCTAAGTTTTCATGGAGGGCTATTTCTTTTCACCCTTACAAAACTTTTCTTTTTCATTCTTCAACCCCTTCTTTCTCCTTTCTCATTATACTCCTTTTTTCAATCATACCTAAGGACTTCTAATTCTAATCTATTGGAATTGTCCTTGGGTAGATCCCTCCGGTTCTGGCGGATCATTAGACATTACCTAACCATAATCACCTTATTACTCCATGATTATCCTAGATTTGTTGATCGCATGCCATAAAACCTTTTGTGAAAATCTCTCAAAGTGTTTATGAGAAAACACATTTAGATCACATTGAGAGTTTTGCGTTTTTATAACACTCCCCCTTCACATGTGCTCATGCATTTTTGAAATAAATTGCACATGATGGGTAGAGTTCGCACATTTGAAATGATCGATTTTCAATGAACATGACCTTCGCGAGACACGCTTACATCACTAGTTAGACTAGCTTGAAATTATTACCCGTCCCGGTCATATTCAATGATCATCTCTCGAATTGGTACATTCTACTCAGACAAGTCCTTTGCGAGACACGCTTACATCACTGAATAAATTCAGCTTGAAATTATTACCCGTCCAGGACATGTCTTTTCGATTGCTGACATTTAAGCTTCGTCAATTCGATGGTATTTTCTGAGTCTTTCTGATGAGCTCCTTTGAGATTCGAACCATGATCACATTTTAATCCCATTTCTCCCCCTCAAAAATAGCATTTCAATGGTATTTTTGATACCGTTTGATTAAAATCATTGTTTTTGAAAGCTAATAGGGAGAAACGTTTTTGCATGAACTTTTTGGAACAAATTTCTTTTTGGAATACTCCCCCTTAAAACTTGCATTGGTTGTGACATTTTTGTAAATTTTGAAGCAAGTGGGGAGTAACGATTTGAAAAATCTTAAGCAAAATTTTTGAAAAGATTTGAAAACCTTTTGAATAAAATTTTGCTTAAGATTAAGAAGTTTGGTTTGATAAACTTTGCATGAAAACTTCTTTTTCTTTTTAGGATTGTTGCAATAAAACGTACAACAGGTTCCTTTCTTTGAAAAAACGGGTTATGCACTGTTATGTGTACATAAGCCAAAACGTTGAAGCCCGGGTTGTAAGCTGAAATACTTACAAGCCATTTAGATTTTAGGATAAGTGCTCGAAATTTTTGATGAGGCACTTTCCTTTCTTTGAAGCTCGGGTCCTAATCTGATGTGATTAGAAGCCATTAATGAAGCGCGGGTTTTGAACTGAATTGAACAAAAGCCATTTTGACCAGATTAGACAACAACTTTTGGAACCCATTTGAGCACTGCACCAATGGGTTTAGCATGTTTTGCAATCCATTTGTAAGTTGTGTCAATCTGATTCAAAGAAGTTGAATTCCAACGAGGACTGAAAACTGGTTTTTCATCTGGAAATAACACTCGCGGAATCAACGGAGATTTAAAAATATTTTTCAAAGCAGAGTCATTCTTGTTTTGCAGCGGAAGTGTTTCAGAGTTTGAAGGACTTTGCTTTGGTCTCCACACTTGCCTTACCCATGTAAAGCGAGATTGTGGAGTTTGAAATCTCGAAGTCTCTTCATGAGACATGTTTGACCTTGAAAGCTTTGGAGGAGTAGGTGTTTCAGAAAATCTTGGTTTCTTTGAAAACTTCCTTCCTTTTTGAAAAGAATAGGTTGTAAATTGGGAAACCTTTTTCGAAAATGGTCTTGGTCTCGAAGATTTACCCGTGTAAGTCTTCTTCGAAACACTACCCTCTTTGGGAAACTTGGTTGAAACAGGAGATTTTCCTTTTGAACGGTTAAGATCATCAAACTTTGTTTTCAAGGCATTGTATGATGATCGCAAATCACTGTATTCTTTTTGAAGAAGATCTTGAGATGCCAATTTAGATTCCAAAGAAGCAATTTGTTTCAAAAAATGATCTTTTTCGGCTTTTGAATCATCCGTTTTACGAGCCAATTTTCGTTCAAAAACAATATTTTCTTTTTCAAGTCTTTCAAAATATGTTTCGAATTTGTTCGTTTTGTTGAAAAGATCAGTTTTTTGCATCCTCAAGATCGTTTGTTCGTTGAGCTAAAAGTGTTTCAAGCTCAAGCACTTTTGTTTGAAGCGCATGATTTGCATTTTCCGTTTCAAAATCTGAAGAATTAGAATCAAACAGAGGATTTGGATAGGAAACTTTTGTAACTTGAGGCTTCAATACTTCAGACTCCTTTTGTTTCGTGTTTGATTTTTGATTCAGAACACGTGAACGTTTGATTGAATTAAACAGGTTTTTGTAAGTCTGTTTCAAATGCTTATTTTCTTTTTGTAATGATGCCACAGCATGTTCCAGTTCAATATTTTTTTGTATCAAGTTCATCCAAATCAAACTTGATATTGACATCATCACAATTTTCTTCAAAAATCTTTTTCTTTTCAGAAGAAGCAATTCTTTTTGACAATTCCTTTTTGACTTCAGCTACTTCTTTTGAAAGTTCGGTGATTTTCCTTTTGAAACAAAGATTCTCAGATTTCAAAAAATATGTATGATCAGAATCCACATTCTCATGCTCAAGGCTGATAGACACCGATTTGAATGACTCAATTTGATTTGTGAAAAATTCTTTTTGAATATCAAGATTTAAGCATTTTACATCAAATTCATCTTCAAGAGAATAGATGTACTTTAAATCTTCTCTCATTTCAGTGACAAGAAATTTTTCAAAATGTTCAAAACTGAAATTGATATTTTTCACAAGAGGTTCAATCTCATCTTTTAAATACTTACAGACTTCCGTTTTTAGCCAAGCGTCTGATGACATGAGACGACGGTAGTCACTCTCGTTGTATTGTTGTTTTGACCAAATGACCTTTAACGTGTGGTCAATGTGATATTTAAGATTACAAAACTGTTTCCTTGCTTTATTTTGCCATAATTTAGCATCATAAGTAGCAAGTTGAACTTCTTTGAAAAATCTTTTCACATTTGTTTCTTTTCTTTTTAAAGGTGGTTTTGGTATTTCTGATAATTGTATGCAACCATACACAAAGCCTTGGTACGAGAGTGGGCTTTTTCCTTTTTTTGATTTTAAGCGCTTTTCCTCTGCCAATTTTCCATCTTCTTCTGATATGAACAGAGCATCAGGCGGCAAAAATTTATGTTCAACTTGATCTGTATTTTCAAAACCAATTCCTGATTTTCCCTTATGAACTTTCTCAGCTTTAGGAATCATCATTTTAAGAGTTTGAGCACTTTGGTCTGTTTTTCGAAGTTTTACTTCAAGATTGGTTGCTTGTTTCGAAAACTCTTGATTTTCTTTTTCAAGTTTTGTATTAACAATCTTAAGGTTTGAAGTGTTTTCCTGAAGCATTGAGTACCTCATTTTTAACTCACCATTCTCTTTTAAAAGTTCTTGGACCTTTCTGTTGGCGGGGCCCAAATTTCTATCCACATATTTTTGACCTTGAGATTTAAGGTTTGAGATTTCAGTGTCTTTGCTTTTTGTTAATTTTTCAAGCTCTTTGGACAATAAGATGTTTGTTTGCTTAGTTTTGCGATTGTCCTCTTTGCACTTTTCAAGTTCATGTTTGAAATTATGGATTAAAGAAGCAAATATGGCATGATCTTGATCATGAGAAGATCCATCCTGGGCAGGCTCACCTCCATTAGGATCCATATCTGGGGTTGTGGGAGTGATATTACTATCAAACCTTTGCTCCACATATGTGTCACTGATGGACTCAGGATGCGCAGGATGTGTCTTGTCATAAGCAAACACATTATCGAACAAAACAACATTATCATTATCGTGTGAATGTTGTACCGTAGCCAAAATTGCTATGTCAGATGAGGATCTGATATGGTCAGCTTCAGTATCCCAAACAGCTTCATTCCTGTGTGTACTATCAGCATCCGAATCCTTCCTTGGAGTGCTGCTTTCAACATGCTGTTCTGAAGATGTTTCACTTCCCGTTAACACCGAGCTATCATCAGATGATGTACCCTCATCGACCTTTTCTTCATCCTTGTTTGCCTCTTCTTCCTTTCCCACTATTTCCTTTAATAGCATTTCTCTTACAGTTTGCTCCCTTTCCCGTTCTATCACTTTCTTCTCATTCAGCATCTCTTTCAGATGAAGTGATCTTGAAGTAAGCACCCGTTCCAGTGTTTTCATTTTACTAAACAACTGGAGTATAAACGTTTCCACGTCCACGTGTCTGCTGACGCATTTACTCCATACTTCTATTGTTGATTCATAATCTGGAGAATTTTTTATTCTAAAGTCGAGAAACCATTTAAGCTGCGTCTGGAGTGCTTGAAAGGCTTCAATGCAATCACTTCCCTGTTTAATTTGGTTCTCAATTTGAGATATGTTGTGCAGGAGTTTCTCTCTGAATTCTTCAAAATTCATTTCAGATCCGAAGAGTCTTCCAGAAATTCGATGGAATAAATATGGACTCAACATTGGTGACGTTGCTTTAGAGATTGTCACACATAGACTCTTAACTCCTTGAAAGTTATTAAGACAACATTCCTTCGAATGAATAGCGTTTTGCACAACTGGAGACATCTGTCCCGCTTGAGAACTTGATTCCATTTGCTTGCGGTGTGATAAAGTTGATTCAGGATCTTTGCAACGAAATAGGAGTTGAGGCATATTCTTTACATGCTCCCTCCCAAAATGACAACCCGTTTGATATAGCCTTGATGCTTGTAGAAGAAGTTTCTCTGAAATCTTGCCAAATTGTCTTCAGTCTCTTGCACAGCGGAAAATGGATTATAGACTGATGACTTGTAACTTCTTCACAGGTTTCTTTGGGGAGCATCATATCGACATCTTCAGCTCACTTAGAATGCTTCCAGTTCTTCAATAAACAGCCCCGATGTACACATTTCATACATTTCTCCCTCCAGGATGATGACGATCTTTCGGACTCATCCTACATATGTGTACATAGACATATCAACTAGAAGCAACAAACAAATCAATACCCCATGAGTTGATGTCGATAACTATTCTCTCTACGATTCTCTTAGGATCAATCTCTTCTCAAACCTCTTGTATCAAATCAACGGCTTTTTGTAGTGACTGCTGATGGAGAAACCCACTATGACGAACTTGAGACTTAAACTTGCACGATAGTGTGACTAAGAACCTATACTGAGCACTACAACGTAACTCCTTAAAGCATATAGGTCGTTTCATATACCCATCCATCCTTCCTTAACTGTATATGAACATCTCTTGAATTATCCACATCTTTGTGTGACACTGAGTACTACAACGTATCTCCTTTAAGTGATAGTTAACTAGGTCTTCGTCCATCCTCCCCTTGACCTATGAAAACTAGATAACCCAAGACTTAATCACTATTCTATAAATGCTCAAACAAGGATCTCGAAGAATCATGCATCCAACCAACCCCGATATCTTCAAGATACTAAGTACACGCACCCGTGATATTCCACTTCAACTTCAAGTAAGTAATAATGAATCATCCTTGTAGTCACGGTTGATAATTTAGCCATTGTCATTTGATTGCGATTCTTGATCAGGATCTTTTCGGCAAAACGTGGTGATGTTGAAGGTTAAGTTTGGTTGTTGTTGCGAGTTGTTACGGTGGAATTTTGGTCTGGAAACTTAAAACCTCAATAACTTCATTCTGGAGCGTTTTCAGGCCTCGAAAGTTGGGTTGAATGGAAATTTTGACAGGTCGTGGACTGAAAACGGAGTTACGGTTCAAAAGTTATAACCGTTTGAAGTTTTGACGTAAAATGACAACTTTGAAATCGTTTCACAGAAGTACGAGGGCTAAAACTGCCAAATCTGAAAATTGCACCAATTGCGAGACAAAATGTGAATTGCGAGATCAAATGCGATAACACACTTGAATTGCGAGAGCAATTGCGATAAAACACCACCAATTGCGAGATCAGCACCCCAATTGCGATAACAGTTGAATTGCGAGACACATTCTGAATTGCGAGACCTCAATTTCGATAGAATGCTCCAATTGCGAAAGACCAATTCCGAAAGAGCAATTCCGAGAGACTCCAATTGCGATAAACTTAAGCAATTGCGAGACTGCAATTCCGAAGCCAATTGCGATAAAGAGAAGCAATTGCGAGACTTTTGCAATTCCGACAGATTTCAGATTTTTGCCACTTTTGTTGACTTTTGAGTACATGCCCATGTGAAGCCTTACACCTTTTCACCAACAAGCAAGTATTCCTGACCACTTTTACCACTTGGACCAATATTATAACAAATATATTCCACAAACACAATCAATAATTCTTTCTTGAAAGTGCTCGATCTGTGAACCAAGAATACACCCAAAAATCTTCCAAACCAAGATGAACAAACACCAAACAAACACACCTTTTTCTCTTGATTTTTGTATTGATTCGAAAAGGTAAAAAAAACACAATTTGTAACTTTTCTAGTGAAAGACAAATAACAAAAGGTGTTTTAAACATTAGAAACAAACACAAAAATCGAACATATAAGTTAAAACACACCACGATTCACCTTGAATCTCCCAAGTTTGCTCTTGATACCAATTGTAACGACCAAGAATCGTGTTTTTAACACCTTCCGGTGGTCGAGGTTGATGAAAGTAGGATCGATCCATGGTTATTTTAGTGAGAAGTTAGAGAGAAGGAGGAGTGTTAAACTTTGGATATTATTTCTGTGTTGAAAGTTTACACACAGCCACACCCTTCAAGTGACAACTTGAAGGGTATTTATATGCCAACTTTGACAACTATAAGAGTATTACACAATAGGTCCTTGCACTAAATGCAAACTAGTTGTCTAATTCCAATTCACGTAAATATCGTCCAGCTTCATTTCTAACAATTTTTTTTTTTTTTTTTTTTTTTTTTTTTTTTGATGATAAGCTTTTTCTTTTATTAACACACACAACACACAGTTGAACCACTTTACAAATGAAGTGATAAAGTACTTTATATAGTACTTGCACTTTGCCCTAAAGGCTTTTAATGTGGGCTCTTGGGCTTTAGCTCTTGGATTGAGCTTTTACAATTGATATTTAATCTAATACAAGCCCACTAAATAGAAAGTTCTAATAATAGTGAATGACCATCACTTTAATACTAAAATTAAAGCTAACACTCACGATAGGTGTAATTCGCACTGCTACTTCTCTTATGTGTTAATTTCACATGCTATGTGCTATATATTGCTTCACGCTAATCTTTTACTTCATTAGGTTTTATATGTTGCGATTCGCGGCATATACTTTTAATATTTGCATTAAGTGTTTTTCAGGATTTGAATAACTAAGTTTAATGCTTCTACATGAGTAGCACCATCAAACTTGGGGGGCTACCAGGGTATATAATACCACTGTTTCCGTACGCGTCACGCAGGTATATTTGGAAGCACCTCCTTGTCGCGCACAGCGCGCACCTCTGCCACAGAAGCACGTCTTCTGTCGCACCATGCTGCATCGCTACTGGTACGAAAGGTACGCCCTTACCCAGGATGCAGCATAGTCGCGCACAGCGCGCACCTCTGCCACAGAAGCACGCCTCCTGTCGCACCATGCTGCATCGCTACTGGTACGAAAGGTACGCCCTTACCCAGGATGCAGCATAGTTGCGCGCACCTCTGCCACAGAAGTACGTCTTCTGTCGCACCATGTTGCATCGCTACTGGTACGAAAGGTACGCCCTTACCCAGAATGCAGCATACGGGATCCACCTTCACCATTGTGAGACTCTCACAATCGCAATGTCAGTGTTACCCCAACTATAGAACTACGTGTTCTTCTTACGGGGTCTTTACTGTCACACTGTGGCGGGAAACCTAGCATATGCTCATCCCTCCCCGTCATGTAAGAACGGGTGTTACTCAGGATGGAACATGGTCACCACGGACGCGCCTACAAGGTCGCTGATTCGGATATAGTCTAATGAGCTAAACAGGACTGCGCCATGGACCCAGTGCGCACTGTCGCATTTGGGCTGCGCGGTATGGTCCGACCCATGTGCACACCTGAGTTGCGCACACATGAGCCATGCCGTCATGGTTGATTGGGCCTACGCGGCCATGAACAGAACTTAAGTCTAGCATAACATAGCCATGCACTATGTCACACTAGACTTGGGGGGCTTGTGGACGTATAGTCTGGACTGGACCAGGAATGGGCCAGGCCCGGCAGACAACGGCCCACTCTACGCCTAAACCCTAATCCATGCCCTATAAATATAGGGCTGGAATCCCCTTCTTAGGGGAGGACGAGACGGAGGAACGGAAGAACGAGAACAACACGACACAACATAACGGGTTATTCTAAACCTAACTCTTGTAGGCTATATCGCATCGATACTAACTTGACCGTCGGAGGTGGACCCTGGGGCTACGGCCTCAGGTCCACTCCTAACGGGTTCTCTTTGTTGAACAGGTCTACTCTGGGCTCAAGAAGACGACGAACGGCCCAGGGAGAGTCGTCGATATCCAGCCCGCGCCAGATTATGTATCAACAAAACTGAAAGCAAAACAAGTAAGTAGAGTAATAATTTATGCAAATAGTATTTAATCGAACTGATCTTTCTAGTTTTAGCCACATGATTCATATAAAATAACCCGTCTTGTAATTATGCACGCATACTAATGATTTTGAGCTATAAGTACCATTAGTCTCTGTACAGAAATCCGCTCTCGCAAAGTGATAGTTTACATCAAGATAATCTATCAAGAACTAATCGTTTTTCTCAGTAAATCCAACGGATATGATTGACATGTGAATTATTTGCTCCTGGTTATATTGCTATATTTGAAGGAAGAGATGCTCTCAGGATATAATACATGGGCTCTAAACATGATTCAATACTAGTTAAATAAAATCTACATTACAATACAATATACATTATAGTATAGTAGTTACCAAGTATATATATGGAAGCCAAGAAAAAAAGCTTGAGTTTTATTCCTGAACCAACTAAAAACATATAGTTGAGGAATGGCATAACATTCTCTTAAACACAAACATCAGATATGCGGGAATCACTAATGATTTCTGCATCATGCTTAGCATATATGCACAAATCCAAAATCCAAATAAAAATACAACTTTCTTTCATCCTAAATGTCCCAATCCGACATGAATAGGACCTTCCAAGTTACAATTATTTACTCTAATGCATTCCAACTCCTGAAACCTTTACATCCGGAGGTGGTGTAGGAAGCATAGTGAAAGCGAAGATCCCACTTGCTGCAGCCGCTACTGCCCCTACCACAAACGCAGGTAAATTGCCACCACCGAATAGTTTGTCCCATGGTCCACTTAGTACCGATACTACCATCTGTTTTAGAAAGTAGTTAAGTAAGAACGATTAAATTTGATTAATGAAATGTGCCTTAACTAAACAAGTACTAATTAGTTCAACCCAATATATTTGGCCCACGGCCCATATTGACATATTTCTTAACAAAAAGACGCACTAAACCGATAGATTCCACCCTTTAAACTTTTTACACATATGAATCTTTACCTGAGGTATGACTATTGCAAGATTGAGAACACCAAGTGATAAACCTGTGAGATTAGAATAATCAAAAGGTTAATGAGATACATATAAATGGTTTATGGATGTTTTTTTTTTTTTTTTTTTTTTGAACCACGCACAAAGGATATATCTTTGTTCGAGTGTATGTTTTATTTTACCTTGTCCGGCTCCAGAGTTGTTACAAAATATTGACGCTAGAGCGCAAGGAACACTGAAAGTCACCTGAATTATAGCAAAACACAGAAGTAACTAAATATTCTATAGTGGATATGTATAAAGGACCCATATGGTTTAAGTAATAACCAAGTATACATTAATTTAAATGGCAAAGGAAAAGGATGATAGGTTGAAATTGTTAAAATACTTGAAGCAACATGTTAATAATGAATTGAATACGAAAATGCAAATAACTACAAACATACTTTTGCTTAAAGGTTAAAACTTGTTTGATAAACTATACTAATTAAGCATAAAAGGCATGAAGCAACAACTTTAAATCACTTTTGGTAAAAGTTTAATCGATTCCTAGATTTTGAATATATACGTTTTAACAGAGTATGTTCTTATAATACGCAATTATTCTTATCCGTTTCCCTTCATTTATTGTTAATCTATGACAAATATTCCACAAATTACAAACTATTGCAACCCATTAATATTAATAATTAGAGAAAAATTTACAATTGGATTACTTTTATATACTTTCATTATTTTTATCTAAACACAATTAGTTAATAATTGTCTCGAGAGATACCATAAGAAATAGAGATATAATTAAATATTTTATATATATAAATACAGTCATAAATTTATAAAAAGAAAAAATAAACTTAAGTTTAGGCTTTAAGGGGAAAAAAAAAAAAAAAAAAAACTTTTAATTTTAATTTGAACTTAACATAAACATTAAACTAGTTAATATTTTATTTACCTAAATTGCTTTTTAAGTACACAGACCAATTCAGGGAGCAACTAATATTCAATTTTCATAACCTTTTTCCAAATTAAAGAATTTAACTAGAACGATAGTTTCATATTTTAACACTATTATATTCTATGGGTTTGACTCATATTAAATTTGGTAATTAAGTTTGCAGCTTTCTATATATGTAGAAGTAAATAGAAGAGTGAAGTTACTCACAGCAAGTGGTGCACCAAGGATAGTAAAAATGGCCAAAGCACCAGACTTAACACCAGAGCTTGGTGGCAGCGTGATGGTGGTACCATCAGCCAACGTCGTAAACTCCCTCGACGACTCGGCTAACTTCGTTACTAGGACCGTCATGGCTAAGCATATTGCTAGAAGAAAGTTAACACCACCCCATAGCCTCTTCACGCCACCTATCCATCTAGCCAAATGCTCGATTCCTAGCGAAGCAAGCCCGGATACAACCGAGTTAAGCATCAAACCAAAAGCACCGGCTCGAACACCCTTGTGGTAGAGCTGCTGAGCTTGTTCTGCACCTTTTATACTACCTCCATACACTTCTTTCCCCATCCAGTCAGTATCGTATAGCAAGAATGGGAACCATGCAATCCAGTTCAAGCATGTTACTAGCAACAACATCCACATGGGACGTGATAGTTCTTTCAAGGCAGCAAGCATTTCACCAAAGAAAACGAATTGTTTAGTGGACGATTTCTCGTCAACTGGCTCGGGTACAAAAGGGTCTTCAGACACAGTAGACATAGCTAGAACAGTTATGCTTACTAAAAGGGCTATGGATATGAAAAAACATGTTTTTAGGTTTGCACAATACTGCACACAGGCGTCCGTTTTGGTAAATGGGACGATCCTGTAAAGATGGGGGCGGGTACCTGCAGCATAGCCCAGGACATTTCCTACACCCATAAAGAAAGCAAACATAGCGTTACCAGATCGAATTCTGCTAGAATTCGAACCAGCTAAATCAGCTAATAAGGCCCTGCATGGGCCTTGAAGTGTGTTGTTAGCCACGTCAAGTATCCAGAACCCAACCACAAAAATACCTATGGCGCGTGGTTTAGTTGCCGCGCCAATTTTTTCACCGGTGGAGACACCAATGTCAGCTGCATAGCCGATTAGAAAAACGGCTATGGCGACAAGAAAAGCTCCACCGACTATAAAGGGACGACGGCGACCGAAGCGTGAAGTGCATCGGTCGCTGTAGTAACCAACCACTGGTTGAACAATCATACCAGAGATTGGGCCACATAGCCAGATAAAAGAGGACCAAGTATGAGAGACACCAATGAGTTGCACATAAGGGGTAAGTAAGGAGAGTTGAAGTGCCCAACCAAATTGGACACCGGCCGCAATTGCGGCCACCATTATTATTTGCCAAATAGGCCTTTGTGGTGGTTCATGGTGTTGCAATTGCAACGGAGCCCTTGGTGGTTGCTTATCACTTTTCATGGTTGAGTCCATGTTGTTATTTGATCTTAATATGGTAATGGAAATGGAAATTGAGTTTGGGTATGTGAACTATGGGAGAGTAAGGAGGGTATTTATAAGCTTTTTGCGGCTAAGAGTAAGAGAATGATGACGTGAATGTGTTAGAATTTAATTTAAAGCGATGGTCATTTTGTTTTAACAATTTAGTGTGTCGTATGTAATGAATAGAATAGAAGGTGGGCTTATGGTTGAGGACTAAGCTAATAGGTTATTAGTTAAAGTTTATGTAGTGTCTAAATAGTCCAATCCATGTATGGTCCAACCAAGCCCAACCAAGCTCAAGCTAAAGCCTTTTAAGGCAACACTCTCCTACTATAAATACAACACTCCCACCTCATAAGTTAGTGTGCTTTAGAGGTCATATAGGTGGGAGTGTGTGTGTGTATTATTGTTCTCTTATATCTCTTTCTTTCTTCTAATCATAATATCACACTCGTTCCCTTTTATTCTCTACTGTGCCGCCACTCTTTCTAATTCTCAATCTTCTTTATTACTCCTATTTCATTCTCTTTCTATTATCTTATTCTTCATATTATGTTGTTTAATAGTTTCCATATCAGATTCTCTTATTCTTCTTATATTCGATCTATATTAGTTGTTGTGATAAAGTAGTATAGTTCGGTTCATTTACTCTTTACAAGTGGTATCAATACGCCAAACATCGAAATAAGTTAGTGTTGTGTTCGTAATATCTAACATAGTCACAAAAAGTTGGGTCATTTTGTTCTTAAAAAAAAAAAAAAAAAAAAAAAAAAAAAAAATTTGCGTCATTTTGTTATGTTGTGGTACTAAAAGTTATCTTTGTATCACTTCAGTACTGACGTGAATTTTGTTTTGATTGATAAAGTTGGATAATAGTTGTAGTGAAGTTTGTTATTAGTGGATAATAGTTTATTACAAGTCGGATTATTTAAAAAAGTGAAAAAAAACATATTGGCGACATCAAAAAGTTCGAAGCTTTATTGGTTTTTTACGAGCTTGTGGAAATTTTGATCGAAAAAAAAGGACTATAAAAAATTGCGGTTCGAATCTTCATTGAAGTGGATTTTTATCAATTTCTTGTATAAGAAGTTTGATAAAAAGTGGGCTCCATCGACTTGGCAAAATAGGATTTCCTGTATAAGAATTCCTATAGAACAGGGTTTATCTAAATTGTCAATTTCTATCTAAATTATAAGTTTTTATCTAAATTGTCGATTTCTATCGAAATTGTGTAATCTATCGAAATTGTGGTTTCTATCGAAATTGTCAGATTTATTTAAATTGTCAGATTTATCTAAATTGGCAAATTTATCTAAATTGGCAAGTTTAAATAAATTGGCAAATTGCCCGAGTTTATCTAAATTCCAAGCTTCTCGATTTCTAAAGACGTAACTTCAAACGATCTTCAGTTAAAGATCAGAACTTCACTTCAACAACCGAAACCAACCTTCACCAAACACTACTCCTATTTCGTTGCAACGATCCTGCATCAACTTTATCATACCAATCATCATCAATGGCAACTCACCAAGACAACATCGCAACTGATCTGGCACATGCTTTCGCATTATTCACCACTCTCACCTCATAAGTTAGTGTTTAATAGTTGCCATATCAGATTCTCTTATTCTTTATTACTCCGTATTTCATTCTCTTTCTATTATCTTATTCTTCATATTATATTGTTTAATAGTTGCCATATCAGATTCTCTTATTCTTCTTATATTCGATCTATATTAGTTGTTGTGATAAAGTAGTATAGTTCGGTTCATTTACCCTTTACAGAATGGTGTTAGGTTCTTACCAGTAAAACACTTTTTCTTTTGGATAAAACTACTACGAGTATCTAATACGAAGCAATAATTACTATCCATAGAGAAACAACTCTTCTAGTCACACTACTATGAGCATATTAAAAAGTTTCTACCAGCTAAATATAGTAAGTATATTTTCCGTATTCTGTATGTGTTTTCTGTTAAAAGAAATTTTATCTTTAAACAAATTACATTATTTTATTTTATAAAAGAATATATGCGGTTAGGATTGACACATTATTGCATTAATATTATTAAATATATAAAAACGAGAGCATCAATATATATCTTAGACTGTCTATACTGGTTTCTGGTCGACTTTTCTTCCTTACAAAATATCCTATGAAAATAAAAGAGTATTTTCTGGTACAAGATATATCTAATTAATATTTTGAAAGCTTGTAATGAGGAAAACTGAAATAATGGCATGATAAAAACGTTGATAAGAAAATTTGTTGCATGTGATTAGATGTCAGAGAATTAAGATTTTACATTTTGTGATACTAGCTAAGATTTTATTCATGATCACACATACACTAAGAAAAAAATGAAATCTATAAATTCTTCTGTCAGTTTATTCGATTTTAGTTCTTCTTAAACTATGAATTATTCGAGTTTTATTTTTGGAAAATTCGGTAGGGGCCAATATTCTTTTTAATTTTTGTCGTGGTTTTAGTTTGCATGATATTTCATATCTTTACTACCTATAAAGGAAAAAGGGTCAAATGTGAAAAGTGAAAAGTCAATAAAAGTGAAAAGTTGAAATGTTGAAAATGTAATTTTGGTAATGTTGAAATGGTGTAAAAATACTTACACGATGGGCTAGATGTTGAATTGGTAATGTTGGGCTGTCAACTTAAACAACACAGCAATGTTGAAACCTCTATTCCACTAATGCTCTACACCACGACATGGGCTGTCAACCTAAAAAATCCTTACAGCAATGTTGAATTAGATCATTATATTGGCGGGAAAATTCAATCTCTAAACCCTAAATATTAACATTGCCTATCTATTGCCTATGTAAACCACCACGTACCAACATGTTCAGTATAAGTAGTTCAACAGTATTTCACTACAAGAAGATGGCTATACTAATGTTATCGTATTTCATTAGCGTTGTTTTCATGTTCATTAGCGTATTTCAAAGAGTTCCGTCAAGCAGTAATCTACACCGCGAATGTCGTTTATCAAGAAGTTTTACGCGAAGAGTAACGTGTGTTGTTAGTTTTTGTTTCATAACTAATGTAATGTTTTACTTTCAATTTCATTAAATGTTTTTATATGTTGTTTGATAGATGTTAAGAATTTTTTCTAGACTTTAGTTATCGTGTAGTACAACCGTTTGCAATTACATTATGAACGTTACACAAAACACTCACCACAATATCACAATCGTTAATTATCTGCCGCTAGGAACCGTTGCTATGCACGGGTACTCGTCTAGTTTATGATAATGTGTCTATATAAGAGTATAAAAACAATTATTTGTCTTTTATTTACAATTAAAACATGCTCTAGCTAGCTGGTTGAAAGTTTTCCATCTTAAACTAGCGTTCATCGATTTGTTGTTGAATAAAATGATATGAATACGCTTTGAAATCCTCAAGAGTATATTATTGGATGAATAGAAAGAGCCTCTATGAAGTAAGTACTAATGTAAGCAATGTTTTAAAAACCGGACCGGACCGGCCGGTTTAAAAAACCCCGGTTTTTTATAGTCCCGTTCACTGTTCATAACCGGCCGGTTTTGGCCGGTTTTTCCGGTTTGACCGCTCCGGTTCAACCGGTTTTATTTATTTATTTCTTTTTTTGAATTTTTTTGGTCCGGTTTGACCGGTCCGGTTATCTGAAAAATAGATAGACATATAGGTCAAACATATGATGTCAGTATATGGTCGGCAAGACTTATGACCAACAATGGTCATTTCAAGTCCTCACGAATTGAAGTAACGAGCAGGGAAGCCCGCGCGTTGCAGCGGGTTGTTCAGATAGTTGTTTTTTTTGAAAATATTTTTTCAATTTTTTTTTTTTAATTTTTATTATTTTTTTTTTTCAAAATTTTATTTTTTCGAAATTATTTTTCAAAAAAAAAAAAAAACATTCACTGTAACATGAACAGTAAACACTGTTCATGCTACTTTTTTTCACTGTAGTATTGACTTTCGTTGACCGTACCCATGCTTTAATAATTGAAGTAATTGGTCGGTAACAGAAATAACGAAGAAAGCGTGAGAATTGTGTAGTCAGTATTTTCGAATTAACATGGAAAATATTTTGTAGCTTGTCCTTTTCAACATTTATTTGTTACCAAAGTTACATGATAATATTACACTACATTACACTATAAGAGAAAATTTTAATTAGAGTCTAATAATTTCCTGCATACTTAGAGATAAAATTCAGTCACTCATTTTATAAAAGAAAAAAACAATAGATTAGTTGATATTTTCAATTAAAATTCAATATCGTTTTTTTAAAAGTACATATCACAAAAACTGCAAACCGTTAACCTATATGAATTACACAATTATGACAGATTATTTAATTATTTTTTAATAAGGGCCACTTTCATATATTTTTTTTAGGATCCCAATATGGCATTAAGATTCACAATTTGATAATAGGGGTTTTGTAGGGAGAAAAAACTAGACAGAGAAATATAGAGAGCTAGAAACACTAACTATGTGTGCAATGAAAATAACCAAATGATAACGCTCTCCCCCCCCCCCCCCCCCCCACCTACCCCCCATGAGAGGGAGGCGTGTTTATAGTAGCCAAAGGGACGATCATGGGTCGTGTATGGGCTTTGATTATGGACTATTTCCATACCTTACATAAAACACTTATCTAGCTTATACCTAAGTCCATTAGACTATTACATTTATATAAAAACTATTACAAGGCTCGTGGATTCGATAATGATCGCCACTTTAAAGGCTAACAATCTCCCCCTAAGGGGTGATCATTCACTCTTTATAAATGATGATACGCCATGTTCTTTGATATTTAATTATTGAGCCTTGCTGTGTAACATTCTTTCTTGTCCCTTCGTTCCAATCATGTTTCGTGATTCTCTGATCTTTAGCTCTTTTCTTCTTGTCTTTGTTGTAGCCTTGAATCCTTTCTCTTGCCTTTGTCAACTATACATCTTCAAATCTTCATTAATTTTTCTTGACCAACATACTCATACTATCGTCACTTTGAAAGCTAACTATGTTCCTCATGTAGAATAATAACGTCTTCATTAGCATAGTAACTTTGAGGAAGTATTTTATCTTCTTGGATCCTTAGCTTTTCTTCTTCTTTACTGTAGACTTTTTGATGCCAAATGTTTGTCTTTGATCTTTGAGTATGAGTATATGGTGTTGAAGATGTTGTCGTTGCTGGTGACTATGATGGCGCCGGATCAGAAGTCGTTGCATCCTTCAGTACATGTTTCGAATCATTAAGATTTGTTGGAAATCCTGTTGAGGATTGGCTTGAGGTTATTATTGTCAATAATTCAAGAATTCCAGTTGATCCTCGAGAAATCCCATTATGTGGTTCTTTCTCTATAGTTGTTTTAGATGTAACCATCTGGTTCACATCTTAGTTGGTAACAGTAACCTTCGAATCTGTGAAGACCGTTTTCAACTCTTGAGTAGTCTCAAGAAGTTGCCCTATTAAGCATAAGTACCGCTCCCTTAGGATTTGCACCTGATCATCGTGAACTTCCTTATTCAGGTGTATTCACCACAAGTGTTAAGGATGTAACCGATTAGTTATCATCATGGATTGATCTCAACCATTCCGATTCCTTTTGAATCGTTGTGATTTCTTGAGTTGTCTCAAGATAATGACCTAAGGTTAGTGGAATTAACACATCAACAGGATTTCCAATCGATTCTCGTGGACTTCCCAAGAAAGATTGTTCCACTGCGATTGTTATGGATGGAATGTCTTGTCGTTCATTGACGTCGGTAGCATTAACATTCGGTTGTGTGAGGATCGTTATCAATACATGGAAAAATTCAAGTACAGACCCACGTCATTAGGATTCGATTCATTAAAGAACTTCCTTAGTAGGGTTTCCAGCTCAAAGAGTTTGAATATCCCGAAGAACATTCACTCTTGATGTTCTTGAACCGGATGCCTCAAGTAAGCTAACAACAAATTCGGGTGAATCATTTAAGTAATCATGAAGCGTTCCTCAACGATTTTGGCTCATATCCATTAGTATACAATTTCCTGGATTACATAGATTTCCAGTAAACACTTTGCTGAATCTTTAAAGGTACAACTCAGTAACCTACTTTTAGTGATGTTTGATGTTGGCACTGGTAGGATTTCCATTCAATCATTATGAAATACTATGTGAGTACCACTATGAATGTTCTGGCAAGACCTTGAGGATTTTACATTGTGTTCTTTGATGTGAAGCACAAGTGTAGAATCGGATGAAAACGTAAAGAATCGGACGAAAACGTAAAGAATCGGACACAAATGTAAAAAATCGGGCGAAAACGTAAAGAATCGGACGAAAACATAAAAAATCAGACGAAAACATAAAAAATCAGACGAAAACGTAAAAAATCAAACGAAAACGTAAAGAATCGGACGAAAACGTAAAAAATCAGACGAAAACGTAAAGAATAGGATGAAAAAGTAAAGAATCGGACGAAAACGTAAAAAAACAGACGAAAACGTAAAGAATCGGACGAAAAAGTAAAGAATCGGATGAAAACGTAAAGAATCGGATGAAAACGTAAAAGTTCAGACAAAAACGTAAAAAAACAGACGAAACGTAAAGAATCTGACGAAAACTTAAAAAGTCGGACTAAAACGTAAAGAATCGGGCGAAAACGTAAAGAATCGGACGAAAACGTAAAGAATCTGATGAAAACGTAAAGAATCAGACGAAAACGTAAAGATTCGGACGAAAACGTAAAAATTCAGACGAAAACGTAAAAAAACAGACGAAAACGTAAAGAATCTGACGAAAACGTAAAAAGTCAAACGAAAACGTAAAGAATCGGGCGAAATCGTAAAGAATCGGGCGAAAACGTAAAGAATCGGACGAAAACGTAAAAAATCGGAAGAAAACGTAAAGAATTGGATGAAAACGTAAAAAATGGGACGAAAAGGTAAAGAATTGGACGAAAACGTAAAAAACGGCTGGTGCGACGCCGGCGAGGGTGGTGATGGCTGATGTGGGCTGTGGGAGGGTGGTGTTTGGCGTTAGGGTATGGCTGGAGTGTGATTATGTTGTTTTAAGGGAAATAGAGTAGAAATAGGAAAATGGGGAAAACAAAAAAAAAATGTTTTGTGGTTTTGTTTATTAGAGGTGGAAATAGAAATTTTGTGTTTTGGAAAACATTTTGTTTGAAAACGCTAATTTGAACGTGATCTCTGTTTTCCTTGTTTTCTACAAAACATTTTGTGGAAAACAAGGGTGTTTTCCTCCAACTAAACGCACCCTAAGGACACACACTCTCACCTTTTGCTATCTCCTTTTTGTACAATATGAAGTACACACTTTTTCTATGAGAACCTCTAAGACAGCCTCTTGTGAATGAGGTAAGAGTGTGTGATTTATATCACAAAAGTGACGCCCTAAAGGGCTTTTGTGGGCTTGGGGTGGGCTTTTGTTTAGGACTTGACTTATACACAAAGTCTTACATATGTAACTACCAAAAGCTCACTTTGTTAAACTATCTTAACCATACAACACACATGTTACAATGTTACAAATGACCATCACTTTGCATTTATAAATTAAATATTAACAATCTCCCCTTAAGGGATAGTCATTTCAATGATGCTCTCAGTGATTTGGTCTTTCGTCTTAGTTGTCTTTAACATTGTGTGTCGCTGTGGAATAGTCATTGTTCCTTGTTTCTTCATGCAATGTGATCTTCGAAGTATCGTCTTTTAGGTCGTTCTTGCCTAGATCAACATCTTCTGTACTTTTGCATCGGCGTTGTAGATGTTGAAACACATGATGACGGTTGATGGATTTTCGTCAGTACCTGCATAAAACAGTTAGCAATAAATCGTCCAGCGCTTACAGGTTCAGATTTCGAGATTGTTAACAGCATATTGTGAAGACTTTCTCTAATCTTGACCAAGGCCGTTGAGAGCCTCTGAAGTATACCAGAGTATATAACTGTTAGAAATGAAGCTGGGCGATATTTACGTGAATTGGAGTAGACAACTAGTATGCGTATAACGCAAGGACTGTTAATGTAATATTGTAATAGTTGTCTTGTATGGCATATAAATACCCCTCAAGTCTCCACTTGTAACACCCCCAAATGAGGGGTGTGGTTGTGAAACATTATCTTTCATATCAATAATATCTAGTTTTACTCTCCACCTTCTCTCTACATTCTCTCTCTAAAACTAACATGGATCGATTATATTTTGATCAACCAAGACGTCCAGAAACGTGAATCGAGTCATAACAAGTGGCATCAGAGCTAACCAGGGGTGAATCGTGGTGTTATTGAGGTAAAAAATGTGATTTTTGGTGTGTTTTATCTCGGTTACTGTTCATCAGCCGAGTTTTGGGTGTTTTTCATCGAATCTTATCTTCAAAAATCTTGTGTTATTGCGTTAAAAGGTTAGATATTGTATCGAAATATAGTGGATAAGTAAAAAAGTCAATAAATGTTTGATCTTTATAAGTTTTACAGATTTTTGAGGGGTTTTGATCGTGAAAAAGGGATTCAAAGTGTGTTTGTGATGCATTTTGGATCTTCATCAGTTGCGAATTGCCAGAAATTCTTGTATAAGAATAGTTGGTAAGAGTAGGTAAGAGTTGGTAGATCTATTCAGTAGCTAAATTATTGGTCGAGTGCCAAAAAGTCAAGAGTGGTTGGATCTATCGCAATTTGTGCTGCTTATCGAAATTGTGAGAATTATCGCAAATGTGGAAATTATCGCAAATGTGAAAATTATCGCAAATGTGAAAATTATCGCAAATGTGGCACCTATCGCAATTGTGGAACCTATCGCAAATGTGAGACTTATCGCAAATGTGAGACATATCGCAAATGTGAGACTTATCGCAAATGTGAGGCTTATCGCAATTGTGGAACCTATCGCAATTCTGTACCCTATCGCAATTCAAAACTCTATCGCAATTTTTACGCGGGACTAAACGTTCAATTTTTATGCGAGATTCAAATTTTGGTATAAGAGTTAAAATTTTGGCCCAAAATTCAAATTTTTAGGTCAAAATTTGAATTTTTTCGGTGAAATTTGGCGTAAATTTTTTTTTCAAACTCAAAATTTTCCTGCATCATTAGAATTGCATTTTATGGCATATTTCACACCAAAATCACAAATGATATTTTTGGCCTACACCTTCAACATCACCACGTATAGCTTAAAAGATCCTGATCAAGATTCACAATCAAATTACAATGGCTAAATTTTGAAAGTTATCAAAATGTGACTACGGGGACTCGTTGTGTATTACTTATTTGAGCTTAAAGTGAAATTTTACGGGTGCGTGTACTTAGTATCTTGAAGATATCGGGGTTGGTTGGATGCATGATTCTTCGAGATTCTTGTTTGAGCATTTATAGAATAGTGATTAAGACTTGGACATCTAGCTATGTGTGAGATCAATAAACGCATAAGTTGGTACTTAATGCTCACAATAGCTATCACTTTAAGGAGTTACATTGTAGTACTCAGTATCACACAAGGTTGTGGATTGTTCAAGAGGCGGATATACATTAAAGGATAGATGGTTGGGTATATGCCACTACCTATAATTTAAGGAGTGACGTTGTAGTGCTCATTATAGGTTCTTAATCACACATTAGCACAAGATTAAGTCACAAGTCTGAAAATTTTACTTCATTCTCAAGTTTGTCATATCGGGTTGTCTCCATACGTGGTCATTTACTGTTAGCCAGAGGAAGAGTACAGAGGTTTGATAAGAGGTTTATCTGAAGAGAATTGTAGAGAGAATAGTTATCGACATCCACTCATGGGGTATTGATTTGTATGTTGCTTCAAGTCAATATGTTTATGTACACATATGTAGGATGAGTCCGAAAGATCGTCATCATCCTGGAGGGAGAAATGTGTACATCGGGGCTGTTATTGAAGAACTGGAAGCATTCTAAGTGAGTTGAAGATGTCGATACGATGCTCCCCAAACAAACCTGTGAAGAAGTTACAGATTATCAGTCTATGATCCATTTTCCTCTGTGCAAGAGACTGAAGAAAATTTGGGCAAGATTTCAGAGAAACTTCTTCTACAAGGTGCAGGGCTATATCAAACGGGTTGTCAATTTGGGAGGGAGCATGTAAATGAAAAGCGCTTACTAATTGGGAGGGAGTAATAACCCAATTAGATCATTACAGTGATTCTGCAAGTAATTCAAGCAAGCTGAGAAAGATACGAGAAGATCAAGAGCTGTGATGTCATCCGCAAAGGAAACTGCTCTACTTCAGCATTGTATTCATCATTATTATGTACTTGTTAGGAATCATTGTAACCAATTTACGTATATCTCCAGCTGGAGGGAGATTGTTAGAAATGAAGCTGAGCGATATTTACGTGAATTGGAGTAGACAACTAGTATGCGTATAACGCAGGGACTGTTAATGTAATATTGTAATAGTTGTCTTGTATGGCTTATAAATACCCCTCAAGTCTCCACTTGAGGGGTGTGTCTGTGAAACATTATCTTTCATATCAATAATATCTAGTTTTACTCTCCACCTTCTCTCTACATTCTCTCTCTAAAACTAACATGGATCGATTATATTTTGATCAACCAAGACCTCCAGAAACGTGAATCGATTCATAACAATAACTTCAAGACTGTAGAGCATTTGAAGCACGTAACCATCATGACATAAGGCAAGATCCTTAGATCTCATCATGACTCTTACAACTTGTGTCCTTTATGGTGAACACAAGTGTATTGTAATGGATGTGTTCCAAAGAGATTTTTGATGAATCTCATGGCTCTAGACTCAATTACGTGCGTTTTGGTTTTAGTCATCGGAGGCATGGAGCAGAGTGCCACCTTTTCAATATCAACTCATCTCGGAGTGAGAGGCCGATAGATTATGCAGTGTTCTCCGTGAGAAATGAAACAAATATCTTTTAAGAGATATCTGAGTGGCTAGGAGGGGTGGTGCAGGGCGTCACTGGGTCCATGACGTCTTGTCTTCAATATCAGTATCAACTTGTGATAACCGATAGCAGATGTATTGACCCGGTTTCTGGCCTAAGTTTTTATGGAGGGCTATTTCTTTTCACCCTTTCATTAAACTTTTTTTTTTCATTCTTCAACCCCTTCTTTCTCCTTTCTCATTTTACTCCTTTTTTAATCTTACCTAAGGACTTCTAATTCTATTCTATTGGAATTGTCCTTGGGTAGATCCCTCCGGCTCTGGTGGATCATAGGACATAACCTAGCCATAATCACCTTATTACTCCATGATTATCCTAAATTTGTTGATCACTTGCCATAAAACCATTTGTGAAAATCTCTCAAAGTGTTTATGAATAAACACATTTTAGGTAACACTTCGAGAGCTTTGAATTTTCTGAAATACTCCCCCTTCACATGTGCTCATGCATTTTAAGATAAATTTGCACATGTTGGGTAGAGTTCGCACATTTTGAATTGATCGATTTCCATTTAATATGACCATTGCGAGACACGCTTGCATCACTAGTTAGACTAGCTTGAAATTATTACCCGTCCCGATCATATCAAAAGATCATCTCTCGAATTGGTACATTCTACTCAGACAAGTCCTTTGCGAGACACGTTTACTTCACTGGATAACCAGCTTGAAATTATTACCGGTCCCGGACAAGTCTTTTCGATTACGGACATTTATTTTTCATCAATTCGAGGGTTCATACTGAGTCTTTTTGTAGAGCTCGTCTCATTGACATTACTTTTTGATCAAACTTTAATCACATCTTCTCCCCCTAAAAAATAGCATGCAGTGATATTTTTGATATCGACTGATTAAATTAAAAACTTGTTGGAGAGAAAGACGGATTTGAGCATGAAAATTGGAACTTTTTGTTTTTCATTTTATACTCCCCCTTAAACAAAGCATATTTTTAAACATTAAGAGTTTAAAATCAGTTTAAGGGTTTAGGAGGGAGTTGTCTTTTTGAACAATCTTGAGCACAGAATTTTGCGAAAGATTTTGAAAAATCTTTTTGAAAAAATCTTGATCATGTGCTCAAGAATTTTTAATTTGCCATTAACATTACGAGTCCTGATCGAAAATAATCAGAAGTCATCAATGTAGCGCGGGTTTCGTACTGATATATACGAAAGCCGTAGTGAAGAAAATTTTGAGAAACGACATGTTTTAGAAAAAATTTAAATGAACTCTCGCTCAAGCATCTGTACATGCCCGTATCATTGTTGAATGACATTTCTAGATACGTACAGAATATCGATTATACGAGAGACATGTCGTGAGAAGAATATTTTTGGTTTTTTGATTTTATATATATATATATATATATATATACATGTTTTTTTTATTTTTTTTTTTTTTTTTTGAAAATTTTCTATTTTTATATTTTGTTTTTGTTGGTTTTTCAAATTTTGTATTTTGTTTTTCAAAAATATTTACATGCGAAGCTTGTTGATATAATTCAAGAAGATTCAAGAAGACTTTCTAACTCTTCGGGAGTTAGGCTTCGCATTCCAATTCGACGAACTAAGTTATCAAACCGCTCTTTCGGGAGGGCTTTAGTAAATAGATCGGCGAGTTGGTATACAGTCTTCAAGAAAAATAATTCAACAGTACCCTCTTCTACGTGTTCCTTTATGAAGTGATAGCGGACTCTAATATGCTTGGTCTTCGAGTGTTGAACTGGATTGCACGAGATGGCTATGGCACTTTTTGAGTCACAACACAAAGGTATGCGGTCGAAAGAGAAACCATAATCTGTGAGTTGTGTCCTCATCCATAGAACTTGGGCACAACACGCAGATAGAGACACATACTTGGCTTCTACGGTTGATAGTGCAGTACAATCTTATTTCCTTGATGACCAGCCTACTAGCTTTTCACCCAAAAATTGGGCTCCCCCGGATGTACTTTTTGCGGTGACTTGGCAACCAGCATGGTCGGTATCTGAAAAGGCTGTTAGTGTAAACTCCGAATCCTTCGGATACCAAAGTCCCATGTTAATGGTTCTTCGTAGGTACCGGAAGATCCGTTTAACCTCTTGGAGGTGAAGTTCGGTAGGCCTTTCCTGAAACCGTGCTAATAAAGAAACAGCAAAATGTATATCGGGTCGACTAGCAGTTAAGTACATGAGAGAACCAATCATGCTCCGATATTTCTTCGGATCCATAGGTTTCCCATATAAATCAGCGCCTATTTTTGGTGAAGTGACCATTGAAGTACCAACAGAGTCACAATTTTCCATTCCATGTTTTTTCAAAATCTCAATAGTAAATTTAGCTTGATTTAGAAAAATACCACGTGGGGATTGATGAATTTGTAAACCAAGAAAGAATTTTAATTACCCCATCATGGACATTTCAAATTTGCTTTTCATGAGATTTGCAAAATGTTTTGAATGTTTCGGATTAGTGGACCCAAATATTTTGTCATCCACGTAAATCTGAACAATCAAAATGTCATTTTTGAATTTTCTTGTAAACAAGGTCGGATCAATTGTTCCTTTGGTGAAATTATTTAACAGCAAGAAAGATAATAATTCATCATACTACGCCCTCGGGGCTTGTTTCAAACCATAAATAGCTTTCTTTAGCTTGTAGACGTAGTCTGGATGATCTTTGTCGACGAACCCGTCTGGCTGACTCACGTACACTTTGTAACAATTCGCATTTCAGGATAATTTCTATTCCCGAGATTTTTACTATTCATTTTCACTATTCATTTTGCGAAAATTTTATTTCATTTTCTCGTGAGATAAATTAATTCCATGAAAAAATAAAAGTTTGAAGGCTCGTCGGGTTATTTGCGCAAAAGTTATTAAGGAATTATACGTTTGGTTTAAACATCGTTTAAACATCCTGCGCATAACGAAAACCAACTGCGATAATTTTTCTCGCATCAGATTAATGTTTGGTACACTCACAATTAATTTTGGAATTTTTAAAAATTAAAAATTCTAAGTTAAATGTCACCAAATAAGCCTCGTGCCGTACAAAACTAGAAATTGCGTTTTAAGCACTTTCACTTATCCGCAACCTTAGCCTTCACCTGCACCACACTTTTTAAGACATTTAGAAGCTTTTTATATTATTAGAAAAGTCAACATATTTTCCCCCTCCATTGACCATAAAAATCATTCTTTGATTTTCTAAGTCATTCCTTGAATTTTTGGCTTACGGTTTTATGTTTAAAAGACATTTAACACCAACCGACGCTAGACTGAGCCCAGTCTAGACATTAAAAGCCATTTTAATTCATTATTATCCTATTAGAAAAGTTACATTTTACTTTTCTCAATTTTGCGCAACTTTCGTACATTTTACGTATTTCGCGTTTTAGACCTGCGTTTTCAGTTTTAACAGGGTTTGAGCAACCCGATGGAACTTATCACTCATTTTATATTTTATTATGGAGTATATTGATAAGTTTAAACATTCTTTCAAGTTTTGTATTTTTACGATACCCGGTTTTACGTTTCGTGACTTAACAACTTACAGTTAGCAATTACCGGGACAAAACTGACTCCGTAAAAGCAAGATAATGCATGAAACTTATCAAGCTTCTCATGAAAGCTTCATGAAGCTTGTCAAGGAAGCCTCCAAGGGCACTTGGCTTGATCCTAGCCATTGATTCCTAAGATGTTTACAAGTGTAAAATTATATTTACAAAACTATCCTAAGTTTTTCCTATAAATACTAGCCTAAATCCTTCATAAACACTTGCACCACACCTTCTTATATCTTCAAAGTCCTAAAACCAAAGGCACTTCTCTTATATTTCATAAGAAAGTTGATGAGTTCTTGAGAAGAAACTAGGCTTTGATCCTCTTTTCTGCAAGTTTTCAAGTGAAGTCGTTATAATCTTCGAATAGCTTCGGGTTTCCAACAAGACGTCGTTATAATCTTCGAATAGTTTCGGATTCCCAACAAGACGTCGTTATAATCTTATTTTGGTTTCGGGTTCTCAAGGATTCCAAGGGAGGAATTGTTCTAGTTCTTGTTCTTAAATCCTTTATTTCCTTTCTTAAGTGAAAGCCAAAAGTTGTAAGAAACCCTAACACATTTTTTCTTGCTCAATATCATTTTCATGCTTATTATACTTCATTCATGCTATATATGGTCCTTATATTATGTTCATGATTTAAATACTTATGGACTTTGTTAAGTTTATTTATGGTATTTATAAACTCTTAATGTGTCATATAATCAAGTAAGCAAAATATATTTTCTATCAAATACTACAACACTAGGGAACTTTGTGTGAGGGGCTTCATTTGGGTAAACGAATCGACGAGTTGTGGATTTACGAGTTAAAGTGTCCTGGCTCCTCGAACGTTTACTACATGACCTCTGAATTACGATGGCCCGAACGGTAGTACGAGATATACAAACTAAAAATGTTTCATAAACCATCTTATTACAACAACCTACCTGACACACTAAGTACTACATCATGAACATTATATGAAACATATATAGGCAAGTCTTCGTATTCTTAGACATTACTCCAAACCTGATTCGCAACGTTCTATTGTAGGTTGCACTTAAAGAATTCCCGACTTATCCATCGAACTCATTTAAGCACCATAATACCATCCAACTCACGGTGAGTTCATAGCCCCACTTTCTATTACTTAATTGCTTTACAAACCCTTGGGGGGAATACAAGCTATTTTAACCGAACACAATGCTTTGAAATTGTATGCTATCTGATTGTTTTATTATCACTAAGTACCATCATTGCCACTCAAAGTCCCCATATCATGAACCATTTAATCACTAGGATAGTGAGCGCGAATATTAGTGAATAGGCCTATTGGGATTGATGAATCCCGTTTGTATTGACTGGGTCCGGTAATCAAACGCACCATATTTGAGTCTTAGGTATTTTGGCAAGTACCTACAGGGGCAATCAGCCATCGATATTGGCATCACGTTAACGTATTGGTTGCATGAGCTTAGTAAATAATAATTGTTTTTCTATGAATGTGAGACTAATTACCTCACATCAACTTTCAGGCGTATAACAACGTAGCCCACTTTCTTGGAAACTTGACATATTGTGTTCAACTATTTAACAAACTCTATGAATATCACTCAACCTTTGTGTTGACAGTTTAAGCATGTATTTCAGGTGCATAACGATCGAGGATGGCACGGAGGAGCACGGATACATCAAAAGGGCTATAAAATTTTATTATCATTCGAACATTTATTTTGTAAATCTTACACTACTGAGACCTAATTTGTAAACTCTGATATTCGAATGGTAAATCTTTTAAAATGACTTAACTAGAGATCGTTTTCTATCATTATAACTGTCATACCATGAAGTAACACCCAGTTTGAATTCCGCTGCGTATCACGAAATTGGGGTGTTACAGATTGGTATCAGAGCCATGGTTGTAGAGAAACGGGTCTAAATGAGACCTAAACTATAACCACCTTTACAAACAAAAACATTTTATAGCCTTCCGCTCTTCGTGCCTTCCATCCTCCAGACGATCATGGACTTGTTAGACATTTTATTACTACACAAACATGTTAGCATATTGATATATGTACCCTTAGCACATTTGAGCATTTCCACGTAAGCATGTTATGCTACGCAAACATATTAACATATCGATATATTTACACTTTCCAAACTATGATCATTTAATATAAACGATGTACTAAACATATCTGCGTATGCCTATTCCAAGGCATTACGGCACAACCACATTTTCCCGATCATTTATCTACTCGTGCATTTTAGGACTTACGAAACCTTCTCAAGATATTGTAACTGATTACAGTAGTCTCTATAATTTCTCAAGACATTGTAACTGATTACAATGGTCTTCATTATTTCCAAGACATTGTGAGTTACACAATGGTCTTCATTATTTCCAAGACATTGTGAGTTACACAATGGTCTCTGTAATTTCTCAAGACATTGTAACTGATTACAATGGTCTTCATTATTTCCAAGACATTGTGAGTTACACAATGGTCTTCATTATTTCCAAGACATTGTCAGTTACACAATGGTCTCTGTAATTTCTCAAGACATTGTAATTGATTACAATGGTCTTCATTATTTCCAAGACATTGTGAGTTATACAATGGTCTTCATTATTTCCAAGACATTGTGAGTTACACAATGGTCTCTGTCATTTCCAAGACATTGTAACTGATTACAATGGTCTCTGTTATTTCCAAGACATTGTAAGTTACACAATGGTCTCTGTTATTTCTTAGACATTGTGAGTTGCACAATGGTCTATCCTATTCCTCAAACATTGTAAGTCCTACAGCGGTCTCAATTACATCCATAGACACTGTAAATAAAACAGCGGTCTCATTTACTCCCAGACATTATGAGTTGCACAATCGTCTCCCCTATTCTCAAACCATGTACTCACCAACTACTTTGAACACCAAGAATCATAAAACTACTTGACTAAACCGAACATCACATTATCGGTCCTTAATTATACATAGCCTAGCTACCTATGTCTAATTAGGGAGGGATCATGTTATGTTGGGAGCAGTCACTTGTATGTTCTATGAATAAACAAACTCTTCACTTATATCCTTAAAGCAAATTTCACATGAGTATGAGCAATTCATAAGTATTCATACGATCAAAGTACCACAATTTATCAGACTCTTACTCTACCTTTCCCACGTAAAGGTTAGCCTCATCCTACGCCATACTCTGAAACAATGATCCCGAAATGGATATAGACGAGGAAGAAGAGGAGGAACTACCGGTTGCGCCACCTCCTATCTCAATAACCTCCTCTGATTCTAATCATACTACTCCTACTCAAGGTCCAAAGTCTACTTATGAGATCGGCGGATCATCCACAATCACACCTACATTTATAAATTCTGCTCAAAATGATGTATACTGCTTGAAACAAGGCCTCAACATAACTCAGCATGAAGTGCAAGGTATGGCATGGCAATTGAATAACCATGAATCCATGGTTACTGCAGCCAAAACCAAAGCCATTCACGCTCGTCAACGCCTTGATTTATTCATCTTGGATATGAGCTATGTAAGGGAAGACTTGACTCTTGTTGAGGATATAGTCTTGGATCCCTTGACCGGCTTAGAAGACATCAAGGATAGACTTACACGAGTGGAAAGAACTCAAGTCCAAGATGCGACACAAAATCACAAGCTACAACACCACCATCACTTCCTTTTTCCATCCCTACATGTGATGAGTTGGATCATTCATTATGGATCGTACCACGACCACCATATTATACACTACTACTTTCACTAGCTAGCCTATAAACACAACACCATTACCAAAAACCCTCTATCCATGTCTTCATTTCCAACTAAATTTCAGAAAACCAAAATGAAGAACCCAAACCTTCTTAACCTTCTCACAATCATCATCTTCACAACCCTTAATCCCGCAAGCTCGTTAACAGATCTTGATACACTTTTAAAACTCAAATCATCTTTAGTTACACCACAAGCACCCTCATCAGCTTTACAAGATTGGGTACCAAGAAACTCACATTGCTCATTTTCAGGTGTCACTTGTGACCAAAACCTTCGTGTAACTAGCTTAACCATTTCCAACATACCTTTATGTGGAACTATACCACCTGAAATAGGTATATTAAACAAGTTGGTAAATCTTACACTTATGTCAAACCAACTCAGTGGTGAACTACTTATGCAGATGAGTAACTTGACATCTATTAGGTTTATAAACCTTTCTACAATACAAATTCATAAATCAACCATTCAGTATCAACCTCATGACCAATGAGCTCGAAAGTTTCGATCAGTATGGTATGGTTATCTCAACACAAATAAAAGAATTATTTGTAGCGAGAAGGTTGTTCACATTCCTTGCGACAATGAAACTTTGATCATCCGTGGTGATCAAAGTGGAACCGATAAAATATCGTCTCGTGTATCAAAACCTTGAAATACATTGAGAGAGGTCAAGCAACTCAAACAAAGCCGAATTCCAATTGTCAAAGTTCGTTGGAACTCACGACGTGGTCCAGAATACACATGGGAACGAGAGGACCAGATACGTCAGAAAGACCCACGTCTTCTTATCAACGATGCTTCTACTCCTAACACAAATTGATCTCCGGGACGGAGCTCTCTTAAGGGGTGGAGACTGTAACAATTCGCATTTCAGGATAATTTCTATTCCCGAGATTTTTACTATTCATTTTCACTATTCATTTTCTGAAATTTTTTATTTCATTTTCTCGTGAGATAAATTATTTCCATGACAAAATAAAGTTTGACGCTCGTCGGGTTATTTTCGCAAAAGTTATTAAGGAATTATACGTTTGGTTTAAACATCGTTTAAACATCCTGCGCATAACGAAAACCAACTGCGATAATTTTCCTCGCATCAGATTAATGTTTGGTACACTCACAATTAATTTTGGAATTTTTAAAAATTAAAAATTCTAAGTTAAAATGTCACCAAATAAGCCTCGTGCCGTACAAAACTAGAAATTGCGTTTTAAGCACTTTCACTTATCCGCAACCTTAGCCTTCACCTGCACCACACTTTTTAAGACATTTAGAAGCTTTTATATTATTAGAAAAGTCAACATATTTTCCCCCTCCATTGACCATAAAAATCATTCTTTGATTTTCTAAGTCATTCCTTGAATTTTTGGCTTACGGTTTTATGTTTAAAAGACATTTAACACCAACCGACGCTAGACTGAGCCCAGTCTAGACATTATAAGCCATTTTAATTCATTATTATCCTATTAGAAAAGTTACATTTTACTTTTCTCAATTTTACGCAACTTTCGTACATTTTACGTATTTCGCGTTTTAGACCCGCGTTTTCAGTTTTAACAGGGTTTGAGCAACCCGATGGAACTTATCACTCGTTTTATATTTTATTATGGAGTATATTGATAAGTTTAAACATTCTTTCAAGTTTTGTATTTTTACGATACCCGCTTTTACGTTTCGTGACTTAACAACTTACAGTTAGCAATTACCGGGACAAAACTGACTCCGTAAAAGCAAGATAATGCATGAAACTTATCAAGCTTCTCATGAAAGCTTCATGAAGCTTGTCAAGGAAGCCTCCAAGGGCACTTGGCTTGATCCTAGCCATTGATTCCTAAGATGTTTACAAGTGTAAAATTATATTTACAAAACTATCCTAAATTTTTCCTATAAATACTAGCCTAAATCCTTCATAAACACTTGCACCACACCTTCTTATATCTTCAAAGTCCTAAAACCAAAGGCACTTCTCTTATATTTCATAAGAAAGTTGATGAGTTCTTGAGAAGAAACTAGGCTTTGATCCTCTTTTCTGCAAGTTTTCAAGTGAAGTCGTTATAATCTTCGAATAGCTTCGGGTTTCCAACAAGACGTCGTTATAATCTTCGAATAGCTTCGGATTCCCAACAAGACGTATTTATAATCTTATTTTGGTTTCGGGTTCTCAAGGATTCCAAGGGAGGAATTGTTCTAGTTCTTGTTCTTAAATCCTTGATTTCCTTTCTTAAGTGAAAGCCAAAAGTTGTAAGAAACCCTAACACATTTTTTCTTGCTCAATATCATTTTCATGCTTATTATACTTCATTCATGCTATATATGGTCCTTATATTATGTTCATGATTTAAATACTTATGGACTTTGTTAAGTTTATTTATGGTATTTATAAACTCTTAATGTGTCATATAATCAAGTAAGCAAAATATATTTCTATCAAATACTACAACACTAGGGAACTTTGTGTGAGGGGCTTCATTTGGGTAAACGGATAGACGAGTTGTGGATTTACGATTTAAAGTGTCCTGGCTCCTCGAACGTTTACTACATGACCTCTGAATTACGATGGCCCGAACGGTAGTACGAGATATACGAACTAAAAATGTTTCATAATCCATCTTATTACAACAACCTACCTGACATACTAAGTACTACATCATGAACATTATATGAAACATATATAGGCAAGTCTTCGTATTCTTAGACATTACTCCAAACCTGAGTCGCAACGTTCTATTGTAGGTTGCACTTAAAGAATTCCCGACTTATCCATCGAACTCATTTAAGCACCATAATACCATCCAACTCACGGTGAGTTCATAGTCCCACTTTCCATTACTTAATTGTTTTACAAACCCTTGGGGGGAATACATGCTATTTTAACCGAACACAATGCTTTGAAATTGTATATTATCCTATTGTTTTATTATCACTAAGTACCATCATTGCCACTCAAAGTCCCCATATCATGAACCATTTAATCACTAGGATAGTGAGCGCGAATATTAGTGAATAGGCCTATTGGGATTGACGAATCCTGTTTGTATTGACTGGGTCCGGTTATCAAACGCACCATATTTGAGTCTTAGGTATTTTGGCAAGTACCTACTGGGGCAATCAGCCATCGATATTGGCATCACGTTAACGTATTGGTTGCATGAGCTTAGTAAATAATAATTGTTTTTCTATGAATGTGAGACTAATTACCTCACATCAACTTTCGGGCGTATAACAACGTAGCCTACTTTCTTGGAAACTTGACATATTGTGTTCAACTATTTAACAAACTCTATGAATATCACTCAACCTTTGTGTTGACAGTTTAAGCATGTATTTCAGGTGCATAACGATCGAGGATGGCACGGAGGAGCACGGATACATCAAAAGGGCTATAAAATTTTATTATCATTCGAACATTTATTTTGTAAATCTTACACTACTGGGACCTAATTTGTAAACTCTGATATTCGAATGGTAAATCTTTTAAAATGACTTAACTAGAGATCGTTTTCTATCATTATAACTGTCATACCATGAAGTAACACCCCGTTTGAATTCCACTGCGTATCACGAAATTGGGGGTGTTACACACTTCTTCTTTCAGAGTTCCATTCAAGAAAGCTATCTTGATGTCCATCTGATAAACCGTGATGTTCTTGTGAGCTGCATATGCTAAGAAAATCCTGACTGCCTCAAGTCTTGCTACTGGCGCGAATGACTCTTCAAAGTCTATCCCCTCTTCCTGTCTGAATCCCTTGGCCACGAGACGAGCTTTGTTTCGAATGATAGTAATCTCTTCATCCTTTTTGTTTTTCCATAACCACTTAAGATCAATGACGAGTTTGTCAATTGGTCTTTGAACTAAATCCCAGGTGTCATGTAATTGATATTGGAGAAGTTCTTCCTGCATCTCTTCTATCCAAGCATTATCTGCCATTGCTTTTCGAATGTTCTTTGACTCTATTAGAATGACTGAGCAGACGTAGATGCACATGTCGCAATCGGTGTTTAGTTGTTTTCTCGCCTGAATTGGCCTTGAAGGTTCACCAATAACTTGTTCTATTGGATGGTCTTTTGTCCACTGTAACGTAGAAGGGTACCTTGGATTTGACGAATGCGTGTTAGATGGTTCATGTAATCTTGAAGATGATTCAGCAGAATCTGTTGCAAATAGGTTTTCAAATACTTCTTCTTCTAACACAGCATCATTTTGTTCTTGCTCATCAACTCTTGGTAAGACAATCTCAATTACTGGAGTTGGTGGAGTAGATGCTGATGACGTGGAGGGAGTTGGTGCGTCAACTTCGAATGTTGTTGATGCATCTTGATTTGGTGGTGGTGGTGGTTGATTTTGAGCGGGTGCAGCGGAACGTTGTTGAGATGCATTTATCGAAGCGCCACCATAGTACTCATCATACATAAACTCGAAGAAGTTTTCCAGTTCTTGATTTGTTGGTTTTCCGGTGTGAGTTGATTGAGCTCCTTGGGGTACGAGTCCTGAACTGATATGTTTAGAAGTCTGACTATTTGGTGCGGGTCCTAATCCGGTATGATTAGAAGCCATTGGGTTAAGTGCGGGTTCTAGAGCGAGTCTCTCAGAAGCCATTTGTGAAATTTCATCAAACTTCACATTCATCGTCTCCATAATCCTTTTCGTTCTCCTGTTATACACCCTGAATGCCCTCGAGTTTTTCGAATAACCAATGAAGATTCCAATATTACCCTTAGCTTTCAATTTCCCCAGATCTTCTCTGTCATTCGTTGGATAGCACAAAGCGCCAAATACATGAAGGTAAGAGATATCAGGTTTTCTGTTGTTCACTAGTTCATATGGGGTTTTATTGAATCTTGGATGGACTATGGATCGGTTCTGAGTGAAACAAGCCGTGGCAACAACATCAGCCCATAAGAATAACGGTGCACTAGAATAAATCAGCATTGTGCGAGCAGCTTCCACAAGAGTTCGATTTCTTCTTTCAACTACCCCATTCTGCTGTGGAGTTCTAACAGCTGATTTCTGATGCGTGATTCCTGCATCTTCAAAATATGTTCTTAACTCCTGATAGTGAATTTCGTGCCATTATCTGTTCTTACTATCCTAACTGGAGCTTGAAGTAAAACTTGAATTCGCTTCAGAAAGGTGATGATGATGCCTGGTGCTTCGTCTTTTGACCTCAGAAACTTTACCCATTTATATCTTGAATAGTCATCGACGATTACAAGAATGTACTTCTTCCCATTTATGCTTTGAACTCTCATTGGGCCACATAAGTCCATATGCAACAAATGTAACTTATCAACCGAACTGGGTACGGTTTTGCGTTTATATGTTGCCCTTTTGCTTTTTCCTTGCTCACAAGATGGACATAAGTGTTCTTTGGTGTATTTGAACTTTGGGAGACCGTTGACAATGTTTTCTTTGGCAAGCTTGTTGATGGTGTCAAAGTTAATATGGGACAAACGTCTATGCCACAACCAGGACTTTGTTTCGCATGCTCTTGTCATGAGACAAATTGGTGATGAAGAGGCCATTTGATTTATGTCTATAGCATAGAGATTGGTGCCACGATTCCTGATTAAGAGATCATCCCCAACCAAATTCCTGACAAAGCAAGTGTTTCTCCTAAATGCAACCTCTAAATCCGCATCACAAAACTGCCCGACTGAAAACAGATTGTGTCCCAGCCCTTCGACATAGAAAACCCGAGTGATCAAGTTGTTCCCAAACTTAAGATCTCCATAACCCAGAATAGCTGCAACATGATCATTCCCAAACCGTACAGTTCCCATGAACTGCCATACAAAGTTGATCAGCAGCTTCAAATTCCCGGTCATGTGCTTGGAGCAACCCGAGTCGATGATCCATAGACAAATTTCAATGACCTGCGAAGAACAGATGATTTTGTATATAGAAACCGTTTAACATTTGGTTCCATGGGGTTAGAGGTATCAGGTGAATCACACGTAGAGAAGGTTTCCATTTTTTCATTTGGAACAATTTCTAATGTGCCATTCTTAAGTGTAAACATTCTACCCGTCGGTTTCCATGCACAAAACTTAAGATGGTCCTTAGGTAATAGGCTACTAGTGGTTTTCCTAGCTTTTGAAATAAGTCTGTGAATATATCTAGTCTTAGCCCTAGTTACTGAAGGAACCTTTTTCTGTTCATGCATATCATTCACATTCACAGTATTAGAAGCAATATCATCACAAGCAATTTTAGACAAAGATTTTTTGTGCATTACACAAACAGAGTCATTACATGCACTAGAAACAATAGTCTTAACATTACATCCAGATGACATATATTTCTTATTTGAAAGCGTTAAATTCCTATGGTGTTCTTCTACTTCTTTGCATTCACTCTCAGAGATAGGTGAGACGCTAGTGTTCCTGGTATTGCTCCTAGGCTGTCGTCTGCTCCTAGAGGTGCTTTCTAATCCTGTAGAAGGTAAGGCACACTCATTAGAATTTATGTGGTTGTCCTGAGATGTTGTTGTAGCATTCCTAATCTCGTTTGGATTATCTGTTTTACTTTTTTCTATCGCCCTATATGTGTTAGATGTAGAGGCAGACGCAGTATTGGGACTAATCCTATAAAGGCCAGGCGCAATTACATTTGACGTTTGGACAACAGCTTTCCCTTTATCGTTCTCACTTTCCTTAGGCAAGGGTGTTGGAACACTTTGAGGAATTGACATTTTTGGTTTTGCAATCTTAGTTTCCTCCCCCTTCCTATGTTGACTTTCAAGCTGAGACTTCAAAAGATCAATTTTTTCTTTCATGTTTTTGTAAGAGCGCTCATACGACAATTTGTCATACTTGCATTCTTCCTTTTTCTGATCAAGTTGTTTAAAATATGTGACATTTTGTTTTTCAATCTTACCAAGAGCATTTTCATATTTTACAACAATTTGAGAAGTCTCAGCTCTCAGTCTTTCATCTTCTTCCACAGAATATGTTTGATAAATAATGGACATAATTTCAGTCGATAGAGCTACTTCGAAGAGAATGTCATTGTGTCTTTCCAAAACTTTGATGCGTTCAATGTTTTCATTAGCTTCCTTTACCAGGGATTTGTGGTCCTTGACAAAGTCGGCTGTTTCTTTTGAAAGCGCATTTTCAACATTAAGTACTCTCGCATGAATTGCCATGAGTGGAGTAGTAATTTCTGTTTCATACACCATTTTCATTTCATTATGAAAACTTGAATTCCAATCGTTAATGCGATTATTATTTGTTTTGGATGCCACAACCATTTGAAGTGTTTCAACTCTCTTTTTAAGATAATCCAAATATCGTCTAGCGACACTTGTGTTAGAAATATTACTAGAGGACATTTGTTCAATGTTAGAAAGATGTTTCGAAACAACTTTTCATTTTGTGACAGCCATTGGTTTTTTGAAAAACATTGGTGACTCTTTTTGAACAAGATGAACGCCAGAAATTGTGTTAAGCTTATTATAATCAATTGGTCTGATTTCTGGGTTCATTTGTTTCATTTTAATTCTACTCTCTTCAGCAAGCTCTATCGTTTCATGGGAATCACGAACCTCGGGAGGATCATGTTTATCATTTAGCACACTATCATTATATAACACATTCTGTTCTTTCTGAGCTTTCTTGAGATGATAAGGGTTTTCACAACCGATAGCCATTTTCATCATTGTATGTAAAATCGGGTTTGGATTGTTAATTAGCATATTAATTGTTTGTGTAGAATGACCCGTTTTTACAAGCAAATCTTCCAACTTTTTAATGGTTTCTTGTTTGTCAATGATTTCATCAAGAAGATCATTTTCACGTTTTGAAAACCTTGCATTCAACTCTTTCTTTTCTTTTTCAAGATCAGAACAAGTTGATTTTTGTTTAGAAAGCTGGTTGGTTAATTCAGAAATTTCCGTGTTTAAGGATTTTATTTTCATGTTCAAATTAACATCAAGTGTGTCAAATTTGATTTGCAAATGTTTTTTCTTAAAATAGAATCTCGATAACCAATTTTTCATTCGTGGCCTTAACATCGCGATTGACCTTTTTGACATTCTCAATTTCAACACTACAATTGTGCAATAATGATTCAAAAAACGCACGTGTTTCCTCATCATTCTCAACATGCTGTGACTCGAAGTCTCCATTAGGATCCATATCTGGAGTTGCCAAATTAATATTACTACAACTTGGCGTGTCCATATATGTATCACAAATGGATGCTGGAGTCGCAGGATGTTGTTCATCATGAGTTCAATTGCGAAAGAGTTGTATCAATTGCGATAGGTGACAATTGCGAAAGCTTCTTCAATTGCGAAAGGTCTCCAATTGCGAAAGGTTCTCCCAATTGCGAAAGGTTCTCCAATTGCGAAAGGATGCCAATTGCGAAAAACCTGGGACAATTGCGATAAGCTCTGGTTTGGCAATTGCGATAGAATTCGTCCAGCTGAATTGCGATAAGAAGCAGTTTACCAACTCTTGACTTTTTGACACTTATCCAATAATTTAGCCACTGTGAGATCTACCCACTCTTACCAACTCTTACCAATAATTCTTATGCAAGAATTACACGCAAGAATCACGAATGAAGATCCAAACAAACAAATCTTCCACAATCGTTGTGGATTTGACCACGATCAAAGCACAAATTTCACGCTTCCAAATCGTCACAAACCAACTCGTAATATCTATAAAAAAACACAACCTTTAACTGGAAATTTCGCATACGAATCCAAGATAAATACAAAAGCTCACGTTTTTATGAAACAAAAACGCAACTTTTGTTACTTATGAACACAATCCGAACACAAACTAACCCACTATTTCGTTGTTTGGCATGTTGATACCACTTGTTATGAACAAAGATTGCTACTTTATCACACAAACTAACTGAAGATCGAATGGTACTCAACTACAAGAACAATATTAGGAAGAGTGTGGATCGTATGAGATAATACCAAAGGTTTATTAGCTTCGAATGAAGGATAACAAACACAAACATTAAGGACACACACTCTCACCTTTTTGTATAATATGAAGTACACACTTTTTCTATGAGAACCTCTAAGACAGCCTCTTGTGAATGAGGTGAGAGTGTGTGATTTATATCACAAAAGTGACGCCCTAAAGGGCTTTTGTGGGCTTGGGGTGGGCTTTTGTTTAGGACTTGACTTATACACAAAGTCTTACATATGTAACTACCAAAAGCCCACTTTGTTAAACTATCTTAACCATATAACACACATGTTACAATGTTACAAATGACCATCACTTTGCATTTATAAATTAAATGCTAACAGACGAAAATGAAATCAACAATGGTGAAGATACATACCCAGCAGTGAACATAATTACTCATAAGAACATGTAGAGGTACAAAAAAGTAGGTGATAAACTTAAGTTTTATTGAAACTAATGGAGGGTGTTACATAGAATTAATGAGGTATTAAACGAACTAACGAAGGTGGCAATGTTACGAATTAACACCAGATTTATAGCAAAATTAAATACATAGTAATATGAATTTAGTATTATTTTCTTTTGAAACGGTAAAAATTTATAGAGTTAATTACATAAATGGTCACTGTGGTTTGCTCTTTTTTGCACTTTCAGTCACTGAACTTTTTTTTTGACTGGTTCAGTCACTGTGGTTTGCATTTATTTACCGGTCCAGTCCAATTTCGAATAAAATGACTAAAAAGCCCCTGTCCCTTCTTTTGCAAACGAGTAAATTACATAAATGGTCACTATGGTTTGTCGATTTTGTCACATTGAGTCCTTTAGACTAACGGCTGTTAGTCCTTTTTACGTTTTCGTCCGTATTTACACGTTTGCATCCATATTTACACGTTTTCGTCCGTTTTTACACGTTTTCGTCCGTATTCACATATTTTCGTCTGTTTTTACACGTTTTCGTCTGTTTTTACACGTTTTTGTCAGTATTTACACGTTTACGTCCGTTTTTACACGTTTTCGTCCGTATTTACACGTTTTTGTCAGTATTTACACGTTTTCATCCGTTTTTACACGTTTTTGTCAGTATTTACACGTTTTCGTCCGTTTTTACACATTTTCATCCGTTTTTACATGTTTTTGTCAGTATTTACACGTTTTCGTCTGTTTTTACACGTTTTCATCCGTTTTTACACGTTTTTGTCAGTATTTACACGTTTTCGTCCGTTTTTACACGTTTTCATCCGTATTCACACATTTTCGTCCGTTTTTACACGTTTTTGTCCGTTTTTACACGTTTTCGTCTGTTTTTACATGTTTTTGTCAGTATTTACACGTTTACGTCCGTTTTTACACGTTTTCGTCCGTATTTACACGTTTTTGTCAGTATTTACACGTTTTCATCCGTTTTTACACATTTTTGTCAGTATTTACACGTTTTCGTCCGTTTTTACACGTTTTCATCCATTTTTACACGTTTTTGTCAGTATTTACACGTTTTCGTCCATTTTTACACGTTTTCATCCGTTTTTACACGTTTTTGTCCATTTTTACATGTTTTCGTCAGTTTTTACATGCTTTCGTCCGTATTTACACATTTTTGTCAGTATTTACACGTTTTCATCAGTTTTTACACGTTTTTGTCAGTATTTACACATTTTTGTCAGTTTTTACATGTAAATACGGACAAAAACGTGTAAATACTGGCAAAAATGTGAAAATATGGACGAAAGCATGTAAAAACTGACAAAAATGTGTAAAAATGGACAAAAACGTGTAAAAACGGACAAAAACATGTAAATACTGACAAAAATGTGTAAAAACGAACGAAAACGTGTAAATACGGAGGAAAACGTGTAAAAACGGATGAAAACGTGTAAATACTGACAAAAATGTGTAAAAACGGACGAAAACGTGTAAATACGGATGAAAACGTGTAAAAACGGACGAAAACATGTAAATACTGACAAAGACGTGTAAAAACGGACGAAAACGTGTGAATACGGACGAAAACTTGTAAATACTGACAAAAACGTGTAAAAACGGATGAAAACGTGTAAAAACGGACGAAAACATGTAAATACTGACAAAAACGTGTAAAAACGGATGAAAACGTGTAAAAACGGACGAAAACGTGTAAATACTGACAAAAACGTGTAAAAACGGATGAAAACGTGTAAAAAACGGACGAAAACGTGTAAATACTGACAAAAACGTGTAAAACCGGATGAAAACGTGTAAATACTGACAAAAACGTGTAAAAACGGACGAAAACGTGTAAATACTGACAAAAAAGTGTAAAAAGGACGAAAACGTGTAAAAACGGACGAAAACGTGTAAAAACGGACGAAAACGTGTAAATACTGACAAAAACGGGTAAAAACGGATTGAAAACGTGTAAAAACGGAAAAAAAACGTGTAAATACTGATAAAAACGTGTAAAAACGGACGAAAACGTGTAAAAACGGACGAAAACGTGTAAATACTGATGAAAACGTGTAAATACGGACGAAAACGTAAAAAGGACTAACGGCCGTTAGTCTAAAGGACTCAATGTGACAAAATCGACAAACCATAGTGACCATTTATGTAATTTACTCGTTTGCAAAAGAAGGGACAGGGGCTTTTTAGTCATTTTATTAGAAATTGGACTGGACCGGTAAATAAATGCAAACCACAGTGACTGAACCAGTCAAAAAAAAAAGTTCAGTGACTGAAAGTGCAAAAAAGAGCAAACCACAGTGACCATTTATGTAATTAACTCAAATTTATAATAATCTGAAAACGATACATATAATGACCATAAGTCCAGAAAACTAAAAATCTAAAATACAGTAAATATCACTAGATTTATATTAAAAGTTGACAAAAGAACTTCACTAATGATGAAACCAACAAGAAAACTTACGATAGAGCCTCCACTAGAACAAAAACATTACCAAAAACCTTGTCAATGATGAAAAGCGATTCTCAAGATTGCCACGAAAATCACAATAAATAAAGGGTCAAAATACACGAAAATGTAACTAACTTGTCACATTTTGCTTTGTTGTGTAATCATTTTTTTTTCTTATTGTATACATCGTACTTTTAAATTACGTTCATTGTACATATTTTGTACTGTAATAAATGTATATCAAATGAACCTTATAATCTATTTCACTATTTATTTTATTTCCATCAGTTTGTAAGAAAAAGTTGTTAGCTCACTTACATATGATAATTTAGGCTATTTGTATTTTCAAAAAGGAGGAGATTTTTGGGTCAGCTCAGTGTCCTTCATTTTTTGAATATGATTTGAACGTAAAATAGTCTAAATACAAATGAAGACGTTGAAGAAATCTTCAGCTCGACCCCTTCTTAGTTCTTGAAGACAGAATCTCCACTTCAATGTTGATGCGGTTCAGAAACTGAAGCACAAGATCCAAAGAAGAAGTTTAGTTCAGTAAGGTTGGCAATGCCTCCTTGAACGATGTTTGATCTCATCGTCCAAAAGGTATAGAGCAAAGATTCTCATGAATCTAGAAGGTCAAATGCGGGAAAAAAGATTTACTTTATACACAAGGATAAACAAATCTTCTTGGGAATGACTACCTTCCAAAGTAGGTAAGAAAGTACACACAATGTCAACAACTGTTCCGTAAAAAAGAGTTTACCATTTACCTATTATGGTTGCATGTGATGTGCTCTCACCCACCCATTAGACACTCAACACATGTAAAGTAGGAACCCTTTTGTAGCCCTAATTCTCTGCTATTAGAGAGAGTGTTTGTTACTCAGTAAATGTAGATCTTGCAATTAATGTAATACACATTCAAAAACATTTACTCCTCGAATAGAACTCTGTCCGTTGAACATTCAACGTGTAAGTAAAGTTCTTACTTAAACCAAAACTAGGGTTTTGTGTTTAAGTCATAGAGGCGATCACCACAATTGTCATGCAACTAGCATTTTTACAATCCTTATCAAATCCTTTAATTCATTCAAATAAGAATTTTAAAAATTGAGAATTATATTGTGTTTAAACTGCTTTACTTATTCTTACTTTAAATAGTTTAAATATCACATATGTTTGAATGGTAAGTGGTTTAACATAGTTCTTAAGTTATCTTCAATTAATTCGGAACAACAAAATCAATATTGGGCTTGAAGCCTCATACAATTGGGTTTGGGCCAAATACTCTAAACTATCGTATAATTAGGGGAGTTCAGAATTCGGGTAATACCCATAGGTACCGAAAACCGAAACCGAACCGAATGTGTAACTGAACCGAATTTGTCAAAACCGAACCGAACATAATTAAATATTCGGTTTTCAGTTTGTATATGATTTGGTAATGTAAACCGAATGCCAAATTCATATAAATATATATGTTTTTTATATACATGAAATCTTCATGATCATTAAAATTTCTTTTAGAGTAAATTACACGGATGGTCCCTGTGGTTTGTCAAAAATTTCATGTATAGTCCCTCAAAGTTTAAAGTTGCATGTATCGTCCCTCTGACTGTAAAAAAATAATATCTATGGTCCCTGTGTTGGATGGCCGTCTATTTCTCCGTTGAACATCATCCACGTGATAAACACGTGAGGGTAATAACGTCTTTTTCCCCCAAGTACATGACTAATAATTAAATAATGGTTTTCTTTTCCAATAAAGTATGTCTTCTTCCCCATAAACCATTACTTCAACTTTTTATTTCTCTTTCTCTTTATTGAATATCAACAACAATGGTTAACTGTTCTTGTGGTAGAAGGGCAATCATTCTCACATCTTGGACTCATATAAACCCTGGAAGACGATTTTACAGTTGTCCTATAAAGGTAATTGTTCAAATATTAAAGAGTTTCAATATTAAATTAGGGTTTCAATTGATTTTACTATGAGCCCTAATCAATGGTATTTTTGATTGATTGTGTTTTAGGGATCCACTTGCCCATTCATTGGTTGGTATGATCCCCCAATGTGTGCGCGTGCTGTAAACATCATACCTGGACTTTTGAGGGCAAGAAACGTGCTTGAAGCAAGATTGTTGGAAACTGAAAGAAATCGCCAAAGAATGAAAAAAATGTTGGTTATTACATGGTTATCAGTTTTAGTATTTGGTTGGTTCAAAGTGTTCACATAAGTTGTTATTAGTATTTGGGTATTCTGTAATGGGTGTATGACTTTTGTAGTCAATTTTGTGTTTTGTAACAACCCTGACTATCTAATGGAAAAATTCTATTATGGACGTATGTACTGGTGTTATGAATTGTTTGTGTTTGATTTTGGTTGTGTTTGATTTTGGTTGTGATTGTGTATAATGGGTATATTGACTTTTGTAGTCAATAATGTGGGTGCAAGTAGTGGTTTTTTTGACATGCACAATGCAACAAGATTTAGCCACAATGCACAACTAAATGCCACAATGCCAACAAGATTTAGCCACAATGCACAAGAGCAATAACTGCAAATAACACTTTTAGATAACTGCAAATAACAATTCTAAAGACCACTTGCCATACAAAATAGATAACTGCAAATAACAAGTACAATTTTAAGGACCACTTGCCATACAAAATAGATAACTGCAAATAACAATTCTAATCAATATAACAACTACACATTGAACAGAGTTTTTTTTTACCAAAGAAGTTAGGGTCCTTGGCTGGAAAAAACACAATAAAAACACATTAAAAACACATTAATTAGGGTTTTCATAGAAGAATCTCATTAAACAGTGTTAACAAAAATTTTCATGATCAAAATTGATAAAAAAACCTTCAAAAACACAAAAGTAACTTGCCATAAACACGAGCATAATCCACTGATGTGTCATTTTTATTAGCGTCACGTATATTCCCCATTGCCATCACCATTGTGCATAAGATCAAACTTGATTTAATTAGGGTTTGGGATTGAAGATGAACAATTTAGGTTGGTAGATGGTATTAGAGAGAGGAGAGGGAAAATTAAATGTGAGAAGAAACTGATTTGAGTGTTCATTGGGAAGGAGAAAAAATTTAAGTATCAGTCATGTATTTGGGGGAAAAAGACGTTATTACCCTCACGTGTTTATCACGTGGATGATGTTTAACGGAGAAATAGACGGCCATCCAACACAGGGACCATAGATGTTATTCTTTTGCAGTCAGAGGGACGCATGCAACTTTAAACTTTGAGGGACTATACATGAAATTTTCGACAAATCACAGGGAAATGGTATAAAAAATACATGTAGTGAATGCTCGTTTTATCCAGCTACGTACAAAATATTAGTGGTTATGGTGGTGTTTTTGACTATTCCTTTGTTTTAGCCCATCAAGTTTTTGTTTATTTGTTGTTACCACGTATTGCTTAAGATTGAAGGTGTATGCAACTAGACACATGTATACGTGATCTCTCTTGTTTGTGTGTGTATTTGTGCTTTTGGGAAGAAAAAATTAGGTCCACTATCAGACTTAAAAGAGTTTAATAGAGACTAATACCATGATATAGACACACACAAAAGTATGCATTTCGTCTAGACCCTTATGTCTGATAGTGGACTTATTGTTTTTGGGTCCCTTTGTGATCATTATGCTAATCCGTATACCTTATGTCGTCATTCACAATGGGAGTTTCAAAAAAAGTTTATAACATGTGAAATTTTTTATATTTTGTTTTAACTATAGTGATTTAATGTTTCATGTTTATGTGAAATAAAGAAGATTAAAATCTTGAACCTTTTCATATTCTAATACATATGTAATTGTTCAACATTTTATAAACTTGAAAAGATCTATACATAGTGCAAAAAAACTTTATAAATGAATAATTTGATTATTTTATAAACCTTTTAAAAGCTCTACCATTATGAATGCTCTTAGTTGTTAATGCAAATTTTGACCATCTAAAAAAACTGTAATTCATATTACTTCCACCGATATTAATGTTGCCATAAATTTTATGTTAAATTGTATTACTACCACTCTTATTTAATTTCCCCATTAAATTGTTGTAACACCCTCCCATTACACGCCAATAAAATCCAAGTTTGTCATCTGATATTTTGTACCTTAACATTTTCTTGTGAATGACTCAATTCGATCAATACTCGAAATCGATGTCTTTTTTCTTCTATGATCACCACTATAATTCCTAACTTCTCTTTTGAACCAACCCGAGTTTTCTTTATATTGATAACTTGATTGAAGACCAGCTTCATCATGAGTATATAACTAATGAAAGGTGATACACGTACACCTGCGAAAATGATAAAATCATGAAAGGTATGCATCACATAATCAAGCATATATGCGATATGGTTGGTCTTTTATGTTATTTTTTTCTGTTTCATGAGGCGTGTCCATATATATGTTTGACCTTTTGGTGATTATATGCTCCCTAATTATGCATATTTGCTTTTGCTGATTAGGGTTTTCTTGAAACAAGGCTAATGAGCGTAGAGAAATATATGGCTTTTGTGGTCTAAGCTTTCATGCTCTTTTGAGTTTACAGGCCAAGCATATGTCAGATATTTTAGTGTAATTGGATTAACTTGTTTGACCAATTTAGTCATAATAAGACATCATTTAGGCTTGAAGGTGCGGAGTGCACGCCTATTTAAATTTATTATGGTCTTAGAGGCTTCGGGACGGGGTCCGGGGGCAGCGCCCCTGGCAGGGTCCAAGGGGCAGCGCCCCTGGCTGGGGTCGAGCTGGAAAATTTTTATTTCCACTAAGTTGTTATGGTAAAAGTTCCTCAAAAAATTAAATTTTCGAAAATTAAGGGACTAATTTTGACAACTTTGAAACTTTTGAAAAAACTGCCTAAAAGGCATAGTGCCCTAATCCCTGATTTATATTCATACGTATTTTTTCTTGGTCATGAATTTTTCCATCTGGTTCATCAATCTCAAACACAATCATTCAAAACGTTCTCAATCTCTGAATTGTATCCGATTGAATAATTCGGGAGAACCACCGAATTGATTCGATCTGAAAGTGTTCACACGCTTTTCAGAAATTCAAATAATATCCAGTTTTGTTCGTTTATTCTATTTATCCCCAACAGCATAGTAACCTACAACTATTTGGGGTGAGTTAAAAATAGAAAGAATATGAGTACTTCTTTTAGAGCGAGTTAAAATACGAAGGATTGCAAGCTATTAATTGAAAAATAGATCGATAATATTAAAGTGGTTCTCAAATAATAATGTTCAAAAAGGTGAAATGGTAAATGTTAGGATTCGACACACGGTTAAGGTGGTTAAACCTTTTGTGCTTTGTGTGTATGATATATTGAGTTTATATGATTAAGAATGCGGAATCTACTTAATCACACTTAGAAGGTTATTTGTGTTATGGAAATGGAACAGTTGTGTTTGTTATATGACAAAGAACAATGAAAGATTATCACCAAACGATTCAATATTATTAAGATAACAATACGAGTGATCTTGAGATATCACTAGGGTTACAACCTTGAATCTTAAGTTTCTATTTCTTGTGATATATGTTTTTGTTCTATGTTCTTGAGAGATATATTTTTCACTATAAGTTTTAACACACTTAGATACTAGACTAAGATCTTTCTTTTATATCACAAGAAAGATCTTTTACAATATTGTTAAGTCTAATCAAACTACTTGCTAACTTATCTTGAGTGTGTCAGTACATAAGATACAACATGTATCTGAGAACACAACTTGTTATTGATCACTTTGCTAAAAGATATTATCTACCGTATATCCTTGACTTTAGTACACAAATATCTTTTCAATACTTATCCAACCAGCAGTTGTATATGTGACAATTATCCACTCAGCAGTATCAACTAGCAGTCCCTTCTTTGTACTACCAGTACCAACATCAGTTAGTACGGTTAGTTATAACTTGAACAGTCCTAAAATATACACTAGCAGTTTGAACTGTTAGAGTATTCTTCACAGCAGTTGGAACTGTTAATACTTGTAATTCTTGATACTTAATCTTCAGAACATTTAATTCCCAACAATCCTCCCCTAAACATGTGAATCCATTTCAACATGTTTCTGAATTAAATTATGGATTGTGAAGATCTTTCAAACACTTCATAGTCAGACCCTTGATCTGAACTTTCTTCTGTTCTGTGAGATTGAATATCTTTCTCAGTAGCTCATCTGCTTTCTGATCTTTGACTTCAACAATATTAATACATTACTCCAATCTTGGACTAAAAGATGGTGCAATTTCCTTGGATGGAGGAATTATAAGAGGCAATGATGCTGTGTATCTTGGATGCATGTTTCAACAAGTGAAATCATCTATCAGCATGCCTTTGCAAGTGATGAACAAACGTGGTGAACTGAAATTGAAACTTTTCTTCATTTGACCTAGATAGAACTTTCTCCTTTGGAATGCTTCATCCCTTCTGAATATATATAATACTCCAGAATCAGCTCTATTTTTGTCATTTTCAACTTCCTCATCATCTTGTATGCTCTTGTCTTTTCCTCCCTTTCATTGATTAATCTTCCAACTTTATTTCCTCCCCTGAGATGCAAATAACATTTTATCCTCCCCTGTTTGGAAGATCTCTCACCATCATCCCATCATTATCTAATCTACCAATGTGAACTTGTTTTCAGACAATGTTGTACATGAAGCCATCAATTCCTTAAGAGTTTAAGTTGCTGCCCTCATCACTTCTAGGTGTGTTAACTCCTATGAGAGGTGATTCATTGGACATTTGACTCATGGTCCATCATGTGATGATTTTTGTGAGTCTCTTTTAAAATCCTTTTTAAGAAACTTTTGCCTTAGCAGTATGTACTTGATTTTAGAATTAAAAAATCATACTGCTTTCAACCATTTTGAAGGGATTAAGTGTATAACAGACACTTAATCAAAATTTCGGTTTAAAGCAACCTCTGGTTGTGTGAGAACCAATGTTTTCAGTTATAAATAATTGCCTGTGTAAAGATAAACCTATTCAAAAGGCTTTCTTGACAGGGTTTCAAGCTCATAGCAATTGTTGCCTCTAACACAAGTGTTAGATTCACTTTTACTAGCTGTTCTTTCTATCAGATATCCTGAGATTAACACATTATACTTGAAAGTATAAAATGATAGAAAGTGAGTTGAGTCAGTTACTATCTGACCAACTAAGTCATCAATTCAATGTGAAATATGATAACCAGGTTTCAAGAAAGCAGTTTTAAAGAATTAATTAACTTAGGTGTAAACCTTTGTTAATGAGTTCCCAAACTCAGTCCATCATAAACCTGTTATGAAAGCAACTGGAATCACTTTTCTTTTGCTTCCATTTCACTTGAAATTTCCTTATTGCTCAAAGTTCATACCTGAAATTGTTAGTCCAAAACCAAGAAACAAAATGCATAGCATTTGTCTTAAAGCAGTATCAATATATGACCAACAGTATGATCTGTTTAAACAAAATATGAACTAGCAGTACAAACTGTTCTATTTAACAGTATCAATTTACATAGATATCAGTACAACCTTAACATATATAAAAACCACAAAGATTAGAAATTTTAAGAATTAAGCATTCCAATACTTGCTACCAAGTACTGAAACCTTCCAACATCAAAAGCTTTTGTTAGTAGATCTGCAAAGTTATGGTCTGAATCAATTTTAAAAACTTGAATTAACCTTTTCTCATTGCAATCTCTAATAAAATGATGTCTAATTTCAATGTGTTTTGTTTTAGAATGTTGTACTGGATTTTTAATAATGAAAATTGTACTACTATTATCAATATGAATAACAGTGTTTAAGAAATTATACCCATAGTCAAGAAGTTGGTTTTGAAGCCATAGAACTTGACCACAGCAACTTGCAGCAGCTACATATTCAGCTTCAGTTGTTGAAGTAGCCACAATTGTTTGCTTCTTACATTGCCATGAGACAAGTCTACACCCAAGGAATTGACATCCTCCAGTTGTTGACTTTCTGTCCAAGCTAGCACCAGCATAATCACTATCCGAAAATGATACCAAATCAAAAGGTGATTCTCTAGAATACCATAAACCCAACCTTGGTTGACCTTTGAGATATCTAAAAATCCTTTTGACTGCTGTTAAATGAGAAACCTTTGGAGTTACTTGAAATCTTGCACAAGCACAAACAGAGAACATGATATCAGGTCTTGATGATGTAAGTTACATCAAAGAACCTATCATAGATCTGTAAGTGTGTAAATCTACATTTTCTCCATCTACATCTTTAAGAAGTGGCTTCTCAGAGTCCATTGGTGTGCTTGCTACCTTTGAATCAGCAAATTTGAACTTCCTAAGTATTTCAGCAACATATTTATCTTGATTAATAAATATGCCTTCACATGATTGTCTAACTTGCAGACCCAAAAAGAATGTAAGTTCTCCCATAGAACTCATCTGAAACTTATCATGCATAAGTTTCTCAAATTCTAAACATATTTCTTTCCTAGTAGACCCAAAGATAATGTCATCCACATACACCTGCACTAACAAAAGATCCTTCTTGTGCTTTTTGATGAAAAGTGTCTGATCAATCTTTCCTCTTTGAAATCCATTTGCCTTTAAATAGGAAGCAAGTGTTTCATACCAAGCTCTTAGTGCCTGATGAAGGCCATATAGAGCTTTAGCTACTCTGTACACTCTATCTGGATGTTCTGGATCAATGAAACCAGGAGGTTGTGAGACATAAACCTCTTCTTCAATAGTACCATAGAGAAAAGCATTCTTGACATCCATTTGGTAAACTGTGAAGCCTAAAAATGAAGCATAAGCTAAGAAAAGCCTAATTGCCTCAATTCTTGCTACTGGAGAAAAAACTTCATCATAGTCTATCCCTTCTTGTTGTGTGTACCCTTGGGCTACTAATCTAGCCTTATTCCTAATCACTATTCCCCTTTCATCCCTTTTATTCTTGAAAACCCATCTAGTGCCAATTACCTTAGCATTCTTAGGTAAATCAACTAGCACCCAAACTTTCTGAATCTTGAACTGAAGAAGCTCCTCTTGCATAGCTTCTACCCAGCTTGAATCATCTAAGGCTTTCAGAATGTTCTTTGGTTCATCTTGTGAGAGAAAACATACAAACAAGCAAGAGTTTGAAAACTCATGCTGCTTTGAAGCATAAAGGGCATCAAGAAGCCCTTGTTGGTCTGAAGACATCAGTTGTTGTCTTGTCTTCACACCTGATTGTACATCTCCAATCACATTATCTAGGGAGTGGACTTTGTGAATTCTTGTTTGTGGAGTAGAAGGAACTTGATAATTTGATGGAAGATTGTTGAAATCCACCTCATTGTCTGAGAATTCTGCTTCTTTCATTTCTGAAGGGCCAACAGCAGAATCACCAGCAGAAACAATTTGTTGTTCCTGAGTTCCATCTTCTTTCCTTTCATCTTCAACACCTTCTTTAGCTTTGCCAATAGAAGATTCATCAGTTGTTGAAGTTGATTCCACACTTGTACTTGACCATATTGGCATCCAAACATGATCTTGGTTTGTCTCCTTTTCTAACCTTGCCTCATCTGTTGCTTGTGAACCTGAAAAATCATTAGTTTTTGCAACAACAGGCACATAATTCATAGAATGGGTTAGTGCTTCAAGATCAAATAGCCATTTTGGTCCTTGACCTTCTATATTGGATTTATTCTCTAAAAACTCCACATGAAGGTTTTCCTCTACAATCATAGTTCTTGTGTTGTATACTCTAAATGCTTTGCTATTAAGAGAATATCCAACAAAGAATCCTTCATCTGCTTTACCATTGAATTTTCCTAAATGGTCTAAGGTATTGAGAATTGTCACATGACATCCAAAAGGTCTAAGAAATCCTATTGCAGGAGTTCTACCTCTAAAAAGTTCATATGATGTCTTATTGTGAGGCTGTACAACTAAAACTCTATTTTGAACATAGCAAGCAGTGCTAACTGCTTCAGCCCAAAAAGTTATAGGTAGCTTAGAATCAGCTAACATAGTTCTAGCAGCTACAATTAGTGTTCTATTCTTCCTCTCAACAACACCATTCTGTTGTGGAGTTCTAGCAACACTAAATTCTCTCCTAATACCTTTTTGTTTGCAGAAATCATCCATAACTCTATTTTTGAACTCTGTCCCATTATCACATCTAATGACTTTCACTTTCTTGTCTACTTGGTTTTCTATCTGTGTAATGAATGTCTTAAGGATGCTTGAAGTTTCATCCTTAGAACCTAAAAAGAAAACCCATGTAAATCTGGTATAGTCATCAATTATAACAAGACAATATCTCTTATGCATTATACTATTTACTGAAACAGGTCCAAATAAGTCCATATGAAGCATAGACAATGATTGATTAATAGAGTTAAAAATCTTGGGCTTACAAGTGGCTTTGTGTTGTTTGCCTTTAAGACAAGCAATGCATGTTTGATCATTTTCAAATCTTTTATGAGGTAAACCTCTTACCAAACCATTCTTAACAATCTGATTTATGGTTTTGAAATTAATATGACCAAGCCTTCTATGCCATTTCATTGATTCATTCAATGTGGCCTTTGCAACAAGACAAGTTAAATCCTTTTTAGGAACAATGTTCTTCATGTCAACAATGTACATATTGCCCTTTCTAGGAATTTTAAGAAGTACTTGACTTTCATCAGGCATCTTAAAATCAGGAGAAAGTACAAGACATTCAGTCTCACAGAAAAGAACATTGTTCTTTTTGTCACACATTTGTGAGACACTAAAAAGATTATAATTTAGCTCTTTTACATAGAACACATCTTCAAAATCTAAATTTTCAGTTTTAATGGTACCTTTACCGGAAATTTTGCCACCAACACCTCCTCCAAAGGTAACATAGCCTCCATCTATTGATTAAAAATCTGAGAGATGAGACTTGTTGCCTGTCATGTGCCTTGAACATCCACTATCTGAGTATCCTTGATCCTCTTGTTGATCAATTGAATGTTCCTGCACATAAATGAGAAGTATTAGTTTCTTTTGGGGACCCAAGCCATTACTGACTTGGATCTGCCTCTTGCATCAATGTAATTTAATCTTTTAAGGACAGTTGATGCAACATTGGATTTAAGAATCCAACATGCTGAGGCCTTAACAGCATTTGCCCTGTTTTTCCAAGCAGCAGTACTAACTGCTTTCCTAGCAGTATTAACTGCTGGAATAGCAGTTGAACCCTTTGGTTTCCAAACTTGTTTTTAGACCACTGCTTTTGTTTGAATGGGCCTGTGAACAGTTTTTGGTGCATGTTTTGAAGTTATTTTTTCACTTTTAACAGTTGGTCTTGGGTTAACAGTCTTAAATGGTCTAGCAGTTGAAACTGCCTTTGAAACTGCTCTGGGTTTTGTTCTATTAAAATTAGAAATAGAGTGAAAGTGAGTTTGAGGAGTTTGCCTTTTGAAATTCACCCTATTGTTTTCATACCCAGATACCCAATGGTTGCAGAAAGCTGCAAGATGGTCAAAACTACCACATGTATAACAAGCTTTGTTATAAAAAGCAAAGTCATCACCTAATTGGTTAGACTTGAGGTTATTCCAATTTCTTTGGTTACCTCTGGGCTTGCTAGTGGATCTGTATTGTTCACAATACCTAACTGGTTGCCTAACATGTTTAATGTTTGATTTGACCACTTTAGGAACCTTTGTTCCTGCTTTCTTAACATTTTCAGGTTTAGACATAACCTGTTCTTCTTCATCACTATCAGTTGTGCAATCCTCAACAACTATAGCATCTCCTTTCTTAACAAAGGACACCTTGTCCTGATAAAGTAAAGTTTTATCTAAACTTTCACTTACTTTTTCTATCTTAGGACCCTCAGTAGACTTAGAACCATATTCCATTATTGGTTCTTGAAACTCAGCAAAACCTGTGTGTGCTAGGTCAACACCTGGAGGTGAAGGAACACCTCTTTATGGTGGAGGAACAGATTTGTATCCTAAACCAGACTTAGCTTTATCGATTACTTGAGCTTCCCAAATCTTATTCATTCCTTCTGAGGCATGAGCTAAAGCATCTACAGTTATCTTAACATTTTCAGTTTTATTATTGGCTTCAGCTAATTATTTACTTTGACTAGTAAGTAATTCATCTCTAAATGCTATGCCTTTTTTAGAGCATTTAAGTCATCAGTAAACCTAGATTCATTACCTTGAAAGTGTGCAATTTGTTTTTCAAGCACACCTATAGCTCTTTTATGATTACTTAAATTGGCTAAGGCAATAATTAGTTCTTCTCGCCTATTATCAGCTTTTCTTTTAAGTTCTTCATTTTCTTTAAGAGCAGAACATGATTCAGAACATTTGGTTATGGAATTTACCTCTGAATCAGAGAAGGCCATTAGAGCAGTCTCAGTGGCCACAAGAGCAGCATTTGTTGGTGCTTCCTCTTCATCAGCCATGAAGCTCCAGTCATAGTTAACCCCATCTATGGCTAGCATAGCCCTTGGTTTTTCAACTGTGACTTCCTTATTCTTCTCTTGCCTATACCATGTGCTTCTATTATCCTGCTTCCTTGGGTTTCTACATTCTTTAGCAAAGTGTCCTAACCTATGACAGTTGAAACACTCCACTTTCTTCTTATCAAACCCAAAAGTTTCATTACCATCAATGGTAATCTGCTTACCAGTTCTCTGCCAGAACTTCTTAGCCCTCATGCTAAGCAAAGCAACCTGCCATTTGATGTCCATCTCTTCCAGATCATTATCATCCAACTGATCAAGATCTTCATGAATTAGAGAAGAACCACTAGTTTGACTAGACATGAATACATAAAATGCCGGATCTCCAAGTCCTGCAACATTCTTTTGTGAACTAGTAGAAAGACCACCATAAATAGCAGTAGAAACACCTTCAACTTCATCTACCTCTTCTGACTTACTAATACTAGGAGATGACAAGAGTGCCACATTCCCAGAACTAGTACTATACATTCCAGACTTCTTTAGACTTTGTTCAACAATTTTGAAGTTATTGAACAAATCATTGAGTTTCATGGTTTCAATATCTGGCTTGTTCATCCAGACAACCACATGAGTATGGAACTCATCAGGTAAACTTCTCAAAAACTTCATGTTGAGATCTTCCTTTGCTATCTCAACACTCAATACACTTAGCTGGCTGACAAGCTTGTGTAATCTAGAAAACAACTTATCAAGAGATTCATTGCTATTTGAACTGAAATTTTCAAATTGTTGTTTCAGCAATGTCTTTTGTGTTTTCTTGGTAGTTTCATTACCACCAAACCATGCACAAATCTCTTCAAAAATAGTTTTTGCATCTGGATACTTGCTAAAGGATAGCATCTGCTCACCAGGAATGGTCATAAGCAACAAGTTTCTTGCATTTTGATCATTTCTCTTCTATATCCTTTCTTCATTTGAAACTGGTCCAGTATTTCTTTGTCTTACTGATTTGCCATCAATGATAACATCTGAATAGCCTAGTGAAAAAGAATCACCATATGTAATGATATCCCAGAGAGCATAATCTTGGACCATGAAATATTGCTCAATTCTCAACCTCCATAACTCAAACTCATTTTGTTTGATCATGGGCAACTTTGCAGCAACATGTGTAGCAGTATCTTGAACATCCATTTCTCAAGCTTCTTCTTCTAAATCAACTATATCAGCCTGCTTTGATACCACTTGTTAGGATTCGACACCCGGTTAAGGTGGTTAAACCTTTTGTGCTTTGTGTGTATGATATATTGAGTTTATATGATTAAGAATGCGGAAACTACTTAATCACACTTAGAAGGTTATTTGTGTTATGGAAATGGAACAGTTGTGTTTGTTATATGACAAAGAACAATGAAAGATTATCACCAAACGATTCAATATTATTAAGATAACAATACGAGTGATCTTGAGATATCACTAGGGTTACAACCTTGAATCTTAAGTTTCTATTTCTTGTGATATATGTTTTTGTTCTATGTTCTTGATAGATATATTTTTCACTATAAGTTTTAACACACTTGGATACTAGACTAAGATCTTTCTTTTATATCACAAGAAAGATCTTTTACAATATTGTTAAGTCTAATCAAACTACTTGCTAACTTATCTTGAGTGTGTCAGTACATAAGATACAACATGTATCTGAGTACACAACTTGTTATTGATCACTTTGCTAAAAGATATTATCTACCGTATATCCTTGACTTTAGTACACAAATATCTTTTCAATACTTATCCAACCAGTAGTTGTATATGTGACAATTATCCACTCAGCAGTATCAACTAGCAGTCCCTTCTTTGTACTACCAGTACCAACATCAGTTAGTACGATTAGTTATAACTTGAACAGTCCTAAAATATACACTAGCAGTTTGAACTGTTAGAGTATTCTTCACAGCAGTTGGAACTGTTAATACTTGTAATTTTTGATACTTAATCTTCAGAACATTTAATTCCCAACAGTAAAGACCCGTTTGGCTAAAGATATTCGTAATGATCATGTTTAGCTAAATCCGTACAGGGTCAGTTTGAGCCAAACCAATTATAGTTGGATCTGTTCGAACCATATCATATCAAACCGAGCCAAATCTCTCGGTTTTACATATATAACTAAAATTGAAAAACGAAACATGAAAGACATGTCATTTCTAATATTTAATTAAACTATAAAACGAGAAATGACTGAAAGAAAGCACAAGAGTGGCTTTCGCGAGCGCGGCTACAACGAGATTTTACATAAAATTTTATTGGCGTGAGTACAGAGTTGTGATTTTAATTGATGTAGTTTTTTGAAGGTTGGTTTCATTTATATTTATAATTGATTATGATTGAATGATTAAGTCCTTACGATGAATTGTAGTATAAATCAACTTGTTAACCATAACCCTAAAGGTTGTTGATAATGATGAAGTGAGTCACTTTGTAACAACTAATGCAAAACTCACACCAGGTATACGCATTTAGGATTTATAAGTGGGTGTTGCACAAATTATTTCGAAACGGTATTGCACAAAAAAGTTTCGATCACAAGTACTAAAATTTGCACCACAAAGATTTTTTAGGCTAAACTCAAGTTGCACCATAATACATACACGAATCATAAACTTTCATGATCAAGTCATGTTTGGAAATTCGTATTCGGGTTAAAAGGTTCTGGTTCATTCGCGTGAGGTTTGAATTTGTGTTTGGTATTGCTCAGCTTACTTTGAATCATAATTAGCACATTATATTTGTGTCCGAGTTGGTTTTCGAACCCGGTGTTTAATTTCAGTCTCGATCTCGATCTCGATCTCGATATTCTCTTGTTCGGCTCTGAGGTAATTCTCAAATCATAATATTTATCCTGTGTCGTTTATAATACTACTTAGTGATGCGATAGTTTAAATTGTTAGGTCGTTAATAAAAGCATAAACCACAAGTTTAAGGTCTTAAATATGTCCTCTAGCATGGGAATGTAAATCATAATAATAGTAACAATTAATAAAAGCATAAACCACAAGTTTAAGGTCTTAAACCATCCTTAAAAAACTACATCAATCAAAATCATAACTTCGTACCCACGCCAATAAAATTTAATGAAAAATCACAATGTAGCCGGAGGTGACACCATTGCAAAAGCCACTTTCATCCTTTCAGGAAGTCCGGGTAAATGTTCGACCGTAACTACAATTGAACAATAAAACGTGAAAATGGAGACACATTATTTATGATATTTAATCAACTATAAAATGAGAAATGACTGAAAGACCTATACTCGTACCTAAACATGATCATCGTTTTTCTCATTATTTAATGATGAAGTGAGTCACTTTGTAACAAAACCTAGGATTTTTAGGTGGGTGTCGCACAAATTATTTTGGAAGGGTCTTGTACAAAAAAAATTTCATCATAATTAAGTATTAAAATTTGCACTATAAAGAATTTTTATGCTAAACTCAAGTTGTAATACAAAGAAATAAAGTAGAAAAAAGTGTTATCGAGAGTTGCAAATACTAAAAAAAGACACTTTTGAAAACAAATGACGCTTTTCAAAATCGAGCGTGCCTCGTGCCACACCTATTCTCAAATGGGTCTGTCCCTGACTGACACCCTTCTTAATCATAAAATTAAACATGAGTCTAGATCTCATAACCATTTCTTGCATCACATAAGCAAATACAGTAGTAATCTGGAAAAAAAGCTAACGTGCATACTATCTATAGAGAAGTCATGTTTATTCTATACTATTGTAAATAGAGTGATGCTATAGCCTGATAAAAATAATAACTGGCATTTGTTGCATACAAAACAATAGGCATTTGCCAAAACACATATTAGTACCTTAAATTTGGCAAACAAAATTATGTAGTACCTTGAACTTTTAAGAGTGAGGAATGGTATTCCGAATTTGACAGCCTAGAATTACTACTACCTTATAATAAATTAACTCCATAACTTATTATTATAATTAAAAAAAATCAATTTACTAAGGCCTAATTTAATATAAATGATTTGTAGTTAAACTTAAGATAATTAATCATATTTTATTGAAAATTTAGTTAATGTCAATTTTTTTAATTAATATAATTTTATATTTAGTTACTGAGAATAAATATATAGTTGAAATAATACTTTATAGAAAGTGAATATACTGCACTACTTTTGATATATAGATATCTGTATTATATACTAAGTGTTTGTTTCAAATATTTTTGAGAACATAGCAATTTAACTATTTATTTCGTCATATGCATATGCTAAATTAAAAATTACAAAAACTAATTTATAGTTAGTTATATGTTGATCTAAAATGTATTTGTAACAAATATTTAATAATATAATATGAAGATATATTAAATGTAATGCGTTTATTTTACAAATAGATATTATATATATTTTATATTCTAGATAATCAGTTAAAATAGTATATTAATTTTAAATAAATGAAAAATAATTAAATTTTAGGAAAAAATATATTTGCGTAGTCAAAGTTTTACTATAAATTATTTATTAAAAAAGAATACTAAATTAATTTTTACAAAGAAAAAAAAATAATTGTTAAGTTAATTTGTATAAGGTAGTATAAATTTCATATTGTTAAGTTTAGGATATAATTATGTACTCTTAAAAGTTCAAGGTATTGGATGATCTAGTTTGCCAAGGTCGAGATACTAACATGTGTTTGATTAAAGATCATTTGAGGACAAAAGTTTATTTGGATACGAAGGGATCAATCACCACCTTCCATCTTATTTGATCTAATGGTTGAAATAAAATACATACTTTACACTAGAAGGGTACAATTGTCAACTATATAAACACAAAATTAAAAAAACTCCACTTTAATTCTCTCATAAAAAACACACACAAATGTGTTTTCTCTCATCCCCAATTCAACATCAACTTCCACACCATTCAATCATCTTATCAAACAAACATCCAATTTCAGTTCATTCAATTAAACACGATAGAATCTTTGTTCATCATAATCATTCCTTCTCATTAAACATCACATTAGCTATCATTAGATTCATCTGATTTTCTTTAGATCGTTCATCATCTAAATGAAATCACGTGAAAGCATTCGAGCATAAAAACACCTAATAATTAGAAACTGGATTTAATAACGAGTAAGTTTATGTTTTTTACATCTTCATTTATTTATTTATTTATTAATTTTTAATTATTTAGTTTAATTGAACTGCACGATTAGTGTAAAGTTGTACATTCTGAGTTTTGGTAATATTGCGAGCTTATTAGATCTATCGTAATGCGGTATTCTTATTTATTTTAATTAGTTTAATTGAACTGCACTAGGACTGATTAGTGTAAAGTTGTTGTACATTATGATTAGTTAATAATGCGAGTGTATTAGATCTATCATAACGCGGTATTGTTAAAGTTTGTTATAATGTGTTTTGTTAGTTAGGTTTAACTCCAGTAGTTTATTATACTTTAGTTGATTTGAAAGGATGTTAGGTTTATTTCGTGATCTGTAATGCTGATGCACTGATTTATATTGTGTATTATGTATATCGGCGTATTAGGATTAGTTTGTTAGTTGAGAGTTTAGTTGATATTGCTAGAGTATTGGATCTGTTTTAACGAGCTAAAATCGTGAGGTCGATTGCGTATGCTCGGCTATAATTAAATGGAGTTGAAATGCTTATGCATTGATTTAATATGTGTGTGGATGTATTGTGTTATAGGTTTGATATTAGATCAGTATGTGATGTTGTGCATTAGGATTAGTTTATGTGAAAACAGGGCTTTTTAAGAGGAAGTACGTGTTCCATCTTTAATCAGTTTTTCATAGGAGTGAGGTAGTATATCAGGATATTAGCAGTTTGCATTATGTTCTTAGTGTGTTAACTAAGGATATTAATGGACTATAAGTTAGCGTTTTTGGGATAAAAGTCATAATTTATCTGCTATCAAGTCTCCACACCTACAGACTTGATATAAATCACACTATAACTGGCCTCATCACTGAATGCCTCTCCCATCCAGTCTCACAAATCTCATAGTCCAGCCCAGATTGACCATATTTGTGATCATATAAGATTCCAGCACTGCAAGATAGTTTGTGTTGCACGACACGCACCAAAACTACATGGAACTAGCTTATTAAGGAACACTGAGATATTATTTTTGATACATATTTTCCTTAAACCCCCAAGAACAGGCAAAACTAGGGACATAACAACTACGTTTCTCTTAACTGATGTTAAATACCAATTTATCAGTCCTCTAAAAGACTCAGTACCCCTAATAAAATGTATATAACATAGAAATGCTTCATTGTCTCCACTAGACCTCTGGTCTTTTAGATCTCATATTTCAACTTCTTTTCCCTATAATGGATTGAATCACTTGTGTATAGAATTTCTATTGCAGACCCTTTTCAAACATACAAACACAGCGGCATCAAGCATTCAACACTTCGACCCAAAGTGTTACGCCTGATGGACAGGCCGTTTTTAATGGGTCTGATACATGCTAGCATTTCAGTGGCTTTCATAAAACACCAAGCATTTAAATTTAAAACATGTCTTTAGATACCAACACAACAGTGGCAGTGTTATAGATATATTCTATCTTTACAAAAAGTAAAGTCACCAAAAACAGCAGAAGAAAACACTGGAGGTAGAAAATTCATGACAGCTGGTACATATGGGTATGAACCACAAAATTCAGGTTAAATCCACATAACATAGGAAAGAAAACATAAAATGTGTCATGGCTTCACACCGCTCTCAGTTGTACTACTTAGTCACATGTGATATTCTTAATATCACAGAAAATCACTTTCGATATTCAAGAATATCTATCACTTGTGATATTCCGAATATCACTTGTGATATTCTTGAATATTACTTGTGATATTCTTAATATCACACAGATAAAAATTCAAGATATATGAAATGGGGAATAAAATCGAAGCGACACACTAGGTCCACGTTTTATGTAGGATAAAAAATGTTAGTATTGTTGCTTATTGCAAAGTCTTCGAAGATTATCCAAACTGCTACTAAACTGCACACTGGCACTATGACATTGCTTTAAAGTGTAATTGAATTTAATCATGAAAAGATATATGTGAGAAAGAGAGATAAAAATCTTAGAGGAAATGAAATTGTCAAAAGAATATTAATAATGTAACAGGATTTTTTTTTTCTTTTTCACGGAGCTTTGACCATCATTACCTACATACTTTCTTTATATTCTTATACTGATACTAAATCGCATCTGATTGTAATATCTGTTAGGTTGTGACCAAACCTGTACAGAACCACTCACATCAACTCCCATTGGTTCACCTTGCGGTTGTGTTTTTCCAATGAAAGTCAGACTCCTTTTACAAGTATCTGTCTATGCTGTATTTCCTGTTGTGAATGAGTTAGAGATTGAGATTGCAACAGGCACATACCTAACACAAAGTCAAGTGGTTATAACTGGTGCCAGTGCCGACAGCCAAGATCAGGAAAAAACAGCAGTTGATATAAATTTGGTCCCACTGGGAGAGAAATTTGATAATACTACAGCCTTACTCACTTATGATAGATTTTGGCGGAAAAAACTCCCTTTAAACCGAACCCTTTTTGGAGATTATGAGATGGTATCTATTACTTATCCAGGTAAAACCCACAACCTCTTTTATCCTATATATTTTATTGTTTTTATCTACTAGTATATGATTTCTAATTATGGAAAGTTGCTATTAGGGCTTCCTTCTTCACCACCATATGGAGATCACTCTGCGAGTGGACCAAATGGAAGTCCTGGAGATAGACAATATCCTATCACTGCAGACTTTGTAGGAAAAAGTCAGAAGATGAACCCTAAAACTATCTTCGTAATTATTTTGTCTGCAGTAGTACTCTTGGTTGTTTTCTGTGCAGCAATTTCTGTTTTTGTTAAGTACAGGAAGATTGGTAGATCATCAAATGCTGTTGGACCTGCATTCACAACACCAACTAGCAAGAGGCGTGGTAAGTCTATATGTGTTTGCAGTCACTAGAAATTGTTTTCACTATATAGTTTGACTTCTATTGTTCAAGTTACCTTATTTAGCTTTGAATTTTATGATCAATTTGAAAACCATAAGCTAAACTATTTTATCTGTTATTGACAAATATTTTCGGTCAATAATCGTGACAATACTATACAGGTTTTGAGGCAGAAAGGCAGCAAATATGGAGCAGCGGGTGTGTGCAATGGAGGTGGAGGTGCATCGGATTTTGTAGTTGAGCTTGTTTAATATTGAGGACTTTTTGACTGAAACAAAATGTTGTGCTAGTATTTTTTTTTTCTTTTCTTTGTTTTGGTTGTTAATTTTTTTTCCTTAAGTTATCTCTACCAATAAAACTACGTGTACTTAGAATCTTTAGATAAACAAACTTCAGTTGCTTATTAATCAATCGTGCGTTGCGCTTTTTGCCATTTGTGAAGAACAATAAAATAAAAGTAATGTACGAAAATAATGGACAAAAAAAATATCAAATATCTTATTTTGTATCACAGGTGATACCTAATATTTGGTATGTATCACAGGTGATACTTAATATCTTATTTTAATAGGTATCAAAAGTGCGCATGAAAACATCATTTTGTTAGATTAAAATCCAACAAAATCTTTCCATCTAGTTTAAGTTCTACAGTAAATTACAACGAAAAAGATTTTGTTGGTACCAAAACTTCCCCCCGCACGTGCAGATGTATATAATAAAAATCCATCTAAAAAAGAAATGAACATTTGAGGTATCACCTGTGATATATTTTGTATCACAGGTGATACCTAATAATTTGCAAAATTGATATTATGTATCACCTGTGATACATACCAAATATTAGGTATCACCGGTGATATATACCAAATATTGTGACCGGGTTGTCGAAAATGCTAATTAGGAAAGAGATTGATGAAAACGCGACAACGTATATAGATGCAGACATGAACGAGGAAGAATTGCCTTACAGGGTGGAAATGAATGGTGGACTCGTGAACGCTGCGACGGGTGAGAAGTCTGATATTCTGATTGAAGTTCCTCTGTCATGTATATATATGTTCAACAAAATTACAAATGGCCCAATTTCCCATCACAAGCTAATTGTTAGGACTACTGATTTTAGCCAACAGAATTCGATTTAACTATGCCATTAGTAAACTAGCAGTTTTATGTATGTAATATGACCTTCACAAGATTTACGTGTTAATTATGCTTCTAGCCAACAAAAGTCGCATTGTTATGCACTCAGGGTTCTCCCGAATAGTGTCCAAAAATGGGAGAGGTCATTCGTATGCTACGGGGACAAGATTTGGCCGAGCGATGGGCAGAATGGGAACAAGTTGAAGAAGTCAGGAAACAAGAATTCTCTCGTATGTCTCACCGGTTTGCTTGGGGAGAAGACTCGACACAGGATCAAGAAGCTATACAGTTATCACAAGCCCGATAAAACGGACTCAAGTTATAGAACTTGGAGATAAAATTATATCCATACAAACTTACATAGAATTGTAATAAAGTTTCCAGCATATTCGGGTTTGTATGTTTTAAACTTGACTATTTTTGTTATGTAATGTTTTTATTAATATATTAAGAATTTGATAAGCTATTTTCATGTTGCTTATTGTGTAGACTTTTAAGTTTATTTATTTTGCTAAATACTTGTTGTTACCTACTTACATTATGAGGTATCACCTGTGATACAAAATAACTTATTAGGTATCACCTGTGATACAAAATAACATATTAGGTATCACATGTGATACAAAATAAGTAAGTAAAGCACAAATAAGCAAAAACGCAAATTAAACTGAAAAACGAGTTCTTACGGGAATTAAACGAGCCTAATAGAACCTAAAAATCAAAAATTACCCCTAGATGTGTAAATTTGCTTTTTATTTTATTTTTAATGAGTTAAAAACAGTTTTGGACTAAGAATAATATTAAAAATACTAAATTAATACGAAAAATTATGAAAAAATCTGGAAAACTACTTTTAGCTATATTGAACCGGTGATATCTTACCAAAATATGCAATTTGTAACCATTCAATGCAACAAATTGTGTAAATGGTTACTATCTGACATTTAATGATTCAAAATAGTACTTTTCATAACGATTATTACATTACATTTTCCTGCAGTTTGGGAAATAGTTATGCCTAGACTGTATACTTTATTAGGTATCACCTGTGATACAAAATAATTTATTAGGTATCACCTATGATACAAAATAACTTATTAGGTATCACCTGTGATATCACCGGTGATATCCCATGTGAAGAAGCTCAAACACCTGTGATATCACATGTGATACAAAATAATTTATTATGAGGTATCACCTGTGATACAAAATAATTTATTAGGTATCACCTATGATACAAAATAACTTATTAGGTATCACCTGTGATATCACCGGTGATATCCCATGTGAAGAAGCTCAAACACCTGTGATATCACATGTGATACAAAATAATTTATTATGAGGTATCACCTGTGATACAAAATAATTTATTATGAGGTATCACCTGTGATACAAAATAATTTATTAGGTATCACCTGTGATACAAAATAACTTATTAGGTATCACATGTGATATCACCGGTGATATCCCATGTGAAGAAGCTCAAACACCTGTGATATCACCGGTGATATCTATCACGATATCACATGTGATATCACACATATACACTCCATAACTGTAATACATGTGATATCACCGGTGATATCCCATGTGAAGAAGCTCAAACACCTGTGATATCACATGTGATATGTGATATCACATGTGATATGTGATATCACATGTGATATTTGATATCACATGTATCACATGTGATATGATATCATATCACCAGTGATATCACGATATCACATGTGATATCACGATATCACATGTGATATCACCAGTGATATCACGATATCACATGTGATATCACGATATCACATGTGATATCACAGGTGATATGTGATATCACATGGTGATAGCACCTGTCACATGTAATAAATCTATGTGCTCACTGTTTTTTTTGTGTTGCTAATGTGTTTCAAAGATTTAGTGGCGCATACTTTGTGTCATTAATCAATACCATGGCATGACCATATGCTGGTTTTAATGGCAAATATTTTGTACCATAAAAACGTTTCACAACATAAATTTTGTGCCACAGTAACAACAATTTTGTATTTCTAGCAAGGTTTATTCGAATAGCAAATTACTTTAAACAAAGAGAAATGATAAGAACAATTCTATTAACTCGAATAGAAGTAATACATTTATGTTCTTCAATATATACAAGATAGAAATATCTAAAAAAGTTCACAAGTCGACTAACGTTATTCTTGGAACGTGTCCAAGGCTGAACATATATACCTAATAAGACATCTAAAGCTACCAAATATCCGCCAGTTTCATCCAAGGCTGAACCTATATCCTTATCCGTCGAATCCAACAAATCTGATGGATGCGTCGACTCCGTCGTCGACGTCCTCGTCTCAAACGCACCATTATGCACACCACCACCATTCACCCCAACTCCCGACCCACTAACATTATGCCGAAAAGTTAATAACTTAATGATACAATCGACTTGGCGAATTTCTCAGCCACGATCTTTGGTGCCTCAGCCCTATTTCTCTTTTTCCTTTTCGTTAATTTATCCATTGATTGCAAGGTGATGCTACAAGTAGACTTATTGAGGCAACACAGAAGTAGACATTGACACTACCGCTGATTCCTTTGAATTAAAAATGGTATCTTTCTTGTTCCCTTTAGAGAGACTTTTCACCCTGTTGTTCAATAATGATACAATCGTCAGTCAGTCGAGGTGGCAGTTCAAGTTTTCAACCCACATATTCAGATTTTATAATAAAAGGGGTCAAATGGGTTGAAAGTCCAGATGTGTCATTTAAACATTTCAACCTTTAAAACAGACTTATTCAAACAAAATTACATATTTTATCCATATGATGGTATTTTTGATCATATTTTGGTCCCCATTACATATTATACCTGCATTAATTCTACAGGTTGTCAGGTTTTGACCCATTACCCAACTTTAATGACCCAGCTATTTTCCACCTCTATTAGTTGGGGTTGAAGACGATTCAAATGAGTAAAGATTAAGTAAGGCTCAAATATTAAATCACAGTGATAAATTTTACCTTTCAGCGTATCGCAAGGTATTAAGTGTATGCTCGCATGATCCAGCATTTGGTGAAATGCAAGAAATCATGACAGTTCGTGAATTTCCAACAAACGAATCCCTTAAAACTTCTGCCAATTTACTGCCTCGAAAAGGAATATGACCCTGGTCATTATCAAGAGCTCTAATGCATTCTTTCAAAGCAAGCAAACTTTTATTAATCTCAGCACCTTCCATTCTGCAAAACATATGTCAATCTCACATTAAAAAATTAAATTTTCTGAATCCACAAGTATCAGATGTAATGTAAATTTACGTTTTTCGAAGTTACCTTGTCTGCTTATCATTGTCTGTAGTGTCTGCACCACGTTCACTTCCAGCAAGATCTATGAATGATAATTTGCCAACAACACGAGGAGGTTTAGATTCACTTCCATCAACAGATCTTTTGACAACAAGTTGAAGTATGGCATGTGATCGGGAAGATTCCTCATTGGCACCAGTTGTGCCAGTACTTCTTGTTGCATTTCCTCTCTCAAGCAGCTCCTTTATAGTTTCCACATCTGATACTCTGTATTCTTGCAAACCAACAATGCATACCTGCTTACTACCATCTTCTCTCATGCACAATTTTCTGCAATAGAATCAAATCGGTTGTCTTAAAACTAGATGTTCCTCGATTACTTAGGGTGTTCGGATGAACACTTTGAAACAGAACATGTGATGTCAGTCAATATATGAAAAATTAAACGTTAACAAATACTAAAGTTGTTTTTTTAGACTAAAAAAAGTTCATCCAAACGACCAAACCTATCCCCTAGTCTCTCTCACACTGACCCCCCCCCCCTCTTTTTTCCCCATTAAGGATAATGTGAGACATGACCCTCTCTCATCTCTCTCACACCGACCACCCCTTCCTCCTCCTCCTCCTCCCAACCCCCCACCCACCTCTCTTAAATGACACAAACTTTTTCGCCGTACAACTGGAAGCCTTGGCTGCGATAGGTATGTCACAGTCCTTGCAACCCCAAATCCCAACAGCCTTTCTCTTCACCGCATAATGTGTTTTCAGAAATTATACCTTGCCGCAGAATTCACATAATTACTTGCTGTGCTGGCTGACTTCCATTTTCTTGATCTGCTTTTGCAAACTAGCACCATAACGGGTACCTGGCAAGAGTCAAAAGCATTGGAACATTGTAAGAAACTTGTAACATTAGCAAACATGATACTCTAATAGTTTTGAGCTACTATATAATAAAACGCTATCCTACACCCAATGTTTATGTGATGCGGCTGTGGACATATATCAGCATAATAATATAGTAGCATTTATATTACTAGCCTATATCGACAATCAGCAAAACACAACAATAACGAAAAAGAGAAAGGAAAGACGACGCTTACCGTACTTTCCAACTATACCAGCCTTCTTCGTCCTCTTTGTCTGCAATTCACATTTTAAGAGGTAACCATTAAACCATAAGCATAAGCTAAAGAATGTTTTTTTTTAGCTTATAGTTTATGTGGTTTTCGGCTTATGTGACATGTGATATCACATGTGATATGTGATATCATATGTGATATCACATGTGATATCACCGGTGATATCACGATATCACATGTGATATGACAGGTGATATCACCTGTGATATCACAGGTGATATGTGATATATCACCATGTGATATCAAATGTGATATGTGATATCACATGTGATATCACCGGTGATATCACCGGTGATATCACGATATCACCGGTGACACACAATACGAGCTAACAAAGTTAATTACACATGTAGTCCGCAAAACATATGACAGGTGATATCACCTGTGATATCACAGGTGATAGTGATATCACCTGTGATATCCCAGGTGATATGTGATATATCACCATGTGATGTCAAATGTGATATGTGATATCACATGTGATATCACCGGTGATATCACGATATCACCGGTGACACACAATACGAGCTAACAAAGTTAATTACACATGTAGTCCGCAAAACTCAACTTGCAGTTATCATAATTTCAGTGCACCAACATAATTTGTGCTTACAAATAGGCTGCTTAAACATAAGTACTCGAAGAAAAAGCGTCTTATTCTGTTTATAAAGCACTCTATATCTTTTTGTTTCCATTGTATGTGTATATCTTCACCTAATTTAACTCGCCTCCGATACCATCACTTAAAAAATCTAAAGCATTGCAGGTTATAGGGGTGAAACTGGCACATTCTTCCACCTGAAAAGAAGTGGCTTATTAAGACCACAGAATAAAACTGATGCCAGATATGAAACGTGACAACATGTAGAACAAGTCACTTTCTAGTATGGATCAGGTCAGGTTGGACAGACCTACAGACCTTTTTTGTTATCTTTCTAAGTTTACTAAATAATTTATAGCTAACATCTAGTATTACAAAAACCACATGTAAAACTATTTATCCATATATACCAGACCAGCACATGTACCCATAAATGGCTAGAAACTACCACCTCTACGAAAAATTTAAGCCAAAGAAGATAGATTACCAATGAGCCATCCATGATCCCCGTATTCTTTGCATCAAACTGTGTGTTTGGTTAGGGGTTTCTAGAATCAACCCGTCCATAGCAGCGGAAGAACCCATATCAGTGACTGATTTAAGTGATTCCGAAAGCCGGTTGAGCAGATTAATCAGTGCAATCACTTCATTCCTTTGCAACTGCAGCTGCAAACCAGTAAAAACAAAGTTACAAAAGCACACAATGAGACTTTAATTCTTGAGAACCATTAAACGTAGAATTGTTATATTTTAAAAATGAAAAACCTATAGCATATGATACTTACAGGCTGCTCTGGCTGGTTCTGACCATCAACAGAGAATAGGATTTTTAATGCAGTTCCGAGGCCGAGGACCTGAAGTTTCCCCCATAGACGACACTTTTCACACCCTACACAGTCCATAAGGGCACTGCAATACGTCCAAGTAAAAGTTACAAATAGGAATTTTACAGCATCACAATTCGCAAGATATATACATGAAAAAAAAATCACATCAAGTATCTTGAAACTCTTCGTACGCACAACTCTATCCAAAAAAGAGCCCACTCCTAAGTTGAATTTAATACTTTACAACCACTTCTTATTTTGTAACTAGAGGAATATCTCTTCCAAAATTTTTGACTAGTTTAGAGCCTCATGCACTTAATTAGTTAATTAAGGTGGCAAAACGGTCAGGACCGGTGGCTAACGGGTTCAACTAAAAACTGGGTAATTATTGTACTGATCAGAACAGTCCGGGCTAGGTTAATTTGATCCGAGACACTTACCGTGAATGTTTCACATTTTCTGTATAAAGTTTGGGGTAAACGTTGATCACAAAAACAATATAATTTTAAGGTACATAAAGAAATAAAATGGCTTAAAGTGGTTTCATGGCTTTATGCATTTGAAATACTCTTTGGGTGACTTTCATATTTTTAAGACCTGGATACCCTACTAGAGAAGTACAGTATAAAAATAACTCAAACAACCCATTTTTAAGTAGATAGAAAATTTGTCACCTCTGATATTTATGTTAAAAACATTCAACGCTCAAAATCCAGCAAAACAACTACATTTTGTTTGGCTATAAGGCATACCACAGATAAGATTTAAAAATGAACCTGATGTTTCTAAACTGCTTCTGGATCTGTTGCTTCAACTCGGGTCCACTTTGGCCTTGCCATAGTTTAGCCTCATCAAAGGGAAGAGGGCATGCAGCTTGCAATTTGGGATTATGTACTAATTGTCGAATCAAGGAATGGGCTTTCAGGTCCTCCAAATGGTTACCAGTGTCATACTCGGCCTCTTCCAAGTAAGGGGCTGCCTGTAATACATACAAGACACACAAACAATCATTTGTGGGAAAAAAACTTATGAGATAAATATTGATGATGTTTTCAAGGGTTGTGATTGTACTCACTTTCGTCACGGCTCTAAGAACGAAGAGAAAAGTAAAGTACAAGTTTTGTACACGCTCAGGATGCTTCAAGACACGATCATGCATCAACTGAAGATTTGCACCCCACTGAAATGCAAACAAAGAATACTTAGTTTAGGGTCCTGATTTAACTTTTACAATGCGATATACAATTTCTAGAGGTGGCCTTGCTTATTATGATTGGGACGCTTCAGGTTATGTTTCATCTCCAATGGGTACAACGGGTAAAAAAAATATAGGTTAGAAAGAAACAGTTCGAACGGATCCATAGTGTATTTCTAATGCATAAATCCTCCCATCTCATTTCATTCATTAGATTATCAGAAGTTCGAAAATTTTGGACAAAAACTATCGATCTACTCAATACAACCTGTTCTGACTCGTGCAAAATTTTACCCGTTAAAACCCCACACGTATTGGCATGTTCCCCAACCAGCTCAATCCGCCACCTTTGCCACCTCTAACAATTTATGTGACATGTGATATCACATGTGATATGTGATATCACATGTGATATCACATGCTTTAACAAATTGTGACAAATTGAGTGAGGAAACCATCTTAGAGACCGACGATAAAATAAACGTCTCATCGTCGATGAAAGAATGAAATTTATGAGAAAAAATGTAATCAAAAGTTACCTGTGATTGAAAGTGTAGTAAAAAGCACGGTTGTTATGATGAATAACATAAAATTTCTCATAGTTGAATTTGTTGATTTGTGTACGTGTTTTGAAATGACAAAGTGATTAGACGCTGTTTACATATATTATATAGTGATCAATGCCATAGAACTATATGGAAAAATCACATGTCTTCACTCAAGGAATTTGCCGGATTTCATAACTACGAACAATTTTTATCACCTCTTTGCTTTGGAGATTTAGTGTGTGTCGGTTACGGTTTGTGCGTGTGCTCTTAAAGAAATCGTCTAGTCGATGATTTTACTCATCGGCGAGCAATTGATGACTTAGTTGACTGAGAGTTGGATTTTAATTCAATATCTTGTCAAAAGTTAACTAATCTAATGACTGCATAACATACACAAAAATCTCTTACTATCTCTGTTGTAAAAATCAGCCCAGGCGGCCGATTAATTGGCGCATAATCGCTGGTTGGTCACTAAGCGCCCGGATGTATCATAATCGGCCTATTTAATCGGTTTGGTCAAAGATCGCTTAAAAATCGGTCAACAAACTGATTAATCGGACAAAATTGGTCTAATCAGATTAATCGGACAAAAACGCTTAAAAACCGGCCAACAAAATCGCTTAGAAATCTGACAAAATCGCTTAAAAATTGGTCAACAAACCAATTAATCGGACAAAATTGATCAAATATCGCTTAAAAATGGTCAACAAACCGAGTAATATCTATGTTTGACTTTGAACTTTGAAGAATTATGTATTATGTTTATATTTGAACACTTGAAATATTTGAACTTTGATGCACTATGCTTATCTCATGCATATAATATTATATAATATCTAAAATTACAATTTTGTGCATAAAAAATTCAATCCGCTTAATACCCGCCTAACCGATTAATCGCTAGGCCCTACCCGACCGCCTCACTAGCACCTAACGATTTTTACAACCTTGCTTACTATACGTGTGAGATACAATGTAGTTGATTGATATTGAATCAACTTTGATGACAAGTTAACTAATTCTTTATTTAACAAAAAATATGCTCACCGATGAAAAGTTGATTGAATGTCAATCAACTACATTGTATCTCACGCGTATAGTTAGAGATTGTTGTGTATGTTTAGCAATAATTAGATTAGTTAACTTTTGATTTGATATTGAATTAAATTCAAACTGTCTGTCAATCGAGTCATTGATTGCTCGCCGATGAGTATAATCATCGACTAGGCGATTTCTTCTAGAGTACATGCACAAACTGTAATCATGGACGGACCTTAGTGGAGACCGGGGAGGACCACGACCCTCCCAAAATTTTGAAGTTTTACTTATATTTGCTTAAATTAAATACATCTTTGGCCTTCTCAAATTAATTGATATAGCACTCGGCCCTCCCAATAAATCCACCCAAGTTCCGTCCATGACTGTAACCGATACACGCTAAATCTCCAAATCAAAATGGTGATAAAAATTGTTCGTGTTTATTAAATCTAGCAAATTCCTTGAGTGAAGACATGTGATGTTTCACTTTTCGATATTTCATTTATGTTCGCGCATTTCGTGTCATATAGTTCTATCATATTGATCACTGTATGATATATGCAAACATCATCAAATCACTTTGTCATTTCAAAACACGTACACAAATAAACAAATTAAACTATGAGAAATTTTATGTTATTCATCATAACAACCATGTTTTTTTACATCACTTTTAGAGTGTGCTTGGTTCAAACTCGGGAAAGGAAAAGAGAAATGCAATGATAATGGTGGGGAAAGGGAAAGAAAAGAAAAATACTATTCCATGTAATGTGTAAACCAAATATTCGTTCATACCATGATATTGCACATTTAGATATACATTGTCCTTATTATTCGGTCGCAACTAAACATGACATAACAAAAAGACCAAAACCCTTAAATAACAAACTATCTTTCCAAAACCAAACAACCCCTTTTTATATTTATCAAAATAGAATTATAAATCAACCAACCCATTATTAAAATCACAATTTCATGTCCACGCCAATGAAATTTTACGTACAACTTTGTTGCAACATGCGGTAAAATAAGGGCGATAGCCAATGTCATTCTTTCACCATCGTGTGGAATTCTTGATGGATGGTTGATCATAACTAAAAATTGAAAGTGAACAAAGATAAAACTTCTAGAAAGAAAAAAATATGACTAGTTTGCTATTCTGAAAGTGATTTTCTATTTTGGAAGATGATGTCATATTAAGTCAAGGTTGCAAAAATCGTGAATCGGTAGTCGGGCGGTCGACTCTCCTGTAGCTTGTAATCGGTCTAAAGGGGATTAATCAGTAATTAATCAGATTGCATTTTCGGCAAGTTTTGGGTATTTCTGATGAGTTTTGGGTATTCCTACCAAGATTTTCTTAATAAACACCGTGTAATATATATAAACAGCGACTATAATTGATTAAAACTAGTTTACGGTGAGTTTTGGGTGCTTCCGGCAAGATTTGCAAGTTTCCGGAAAGTTTGACAACCGTTGACCGCCGTTGACCACAGTTGACCGATTTGTTTGACCAGAAAGGTTGGTGACCTAGTATGACTATTGATTCGCGAAAATCAATGCATAAATATTTCCATGGAATACAAGGCAAGTTGTAATCCCGGGTCGTTATCCCTAACGAAGGATTGAATGGAATTTCGTGAATTCAAGTCGTGATTGTGTAATGAATAGTGAAAAGGGATATTTTGGATTTTTTACGCTAAAATATGTAAACATAAATTAAAAGCGAGTTATGAAGTAATAATTAAACTAATAACAATTAATTCTATAATAGTAAACATAATATTAAACTAGGTATTTAAACTAAAAAATGATAAAAAGGAATGAGATTAAGACCCGGTGATTTAAACGAGAGAATAACCACCCGATCTTATAAACTAAATAAATGATTAAAGTTGTAAACTTCATTAACTTTAATTTTACTAATTTGTTAATAAAGTTGAAAGCTTTGTTAACTAAATAGCTTAATAAAAGTTATTAAAGTTGTAAATTTTAATGATTTTTAAGCTTATAAGACCCTTAAGCTCCACGCCTTAGGTCGCGAAAGATAAGAGATCAAAGAAAAACAAGAACTTTATTAAAGGTTAGCAATAATAAACAATAATAAGCAATACTATTATATGAAATAAGCTAAAAGTAATCTAAAAAGTAGAAAGATTAAAACTTTATAACTAAATACTATTAGATCTAAGTCCACCCGAAGCTAAGTTGTCCACTCCGAAGAATAGACGCGAATCGGGTATGTTTAAGGACTAGATTTAAATGAACAAGCTATTAAATAGCTTATTGTTCAAGAAAAACTAAAAAAAAATTTGCAAACTTTATATGAAAAAAATTAATAAGACTAACTAGATATAAGTAATAAAAACTACTAAATAAAGAAAAAGTGCTCTCAAACTTAAGAGGTGTCAAGGCTTATTTGAAAAATAAGCCGAGCTTAACAAGCTCATGCATCTCTTTTTGTGTTTGAATTGAGCTAGAGGGTAAAGTAAAGAAGAGATAATAAGACATAATAAGCTAAAACTAATAAATATTAAAAAGACAGAAATTAAATGCTTAAGAAGACAGAAATTAAGTGCTAAACATAAAGTTAAAACATAGTATAAATTGAAAGAAATAACTGTTGCAGAAAATTAAACTGAAGAGTGACTACTGTTATTCTAATTCAAAGAAGTACAAATGAAAAATAAATGAAGAGAAAAACTAACTATTCTAATACAAAGAAGAACTGTGTGTGCATTAAAAATAAAATGTGAAGAGAATTGTAGCTACTGTTTGTAAAATAAAAATAACGAAGAGAAAAAAAAACTAAACTAAGCTAACTACTACTCTTTTATCTCTCGGATCATGTGCTATTTATAGCAATTGGAGTCGGTCATTTTTTTAAGCCACGCCACGTGTCGTTCATTGGTTGGCTGAAGAAAATATGGTGGAGCGAGAGTGGGTGCCACGCGCCTGTAATGAATTAATTTAAAAGAGTAGCAGCCAATCACTTGTCAACTTGCTTCCATCAAATATCTTTTATCAAATATCTTCACGTGCCAACTTGCCTCTAGAACATTGATTTTATCACCTTTTTTTTTTTTTTTTTTTTTTTTTTTTTTTTTTTCGTTGATAAGCAAACAAGAAAGGATAGTTTCATTTGCACATGGGACCCACTTGTTCTAGAACATGGATTTATTTTAAGTTTTGTGTGAATTGTCACTTTACACCCTTGGCTTCACTTTTAGTCATTGTCTTCTTTAAACTTCATATGAATTAAACGCCTTTGGTCCCTCATCGTTCTTTATGTTTAATTCATTGGTCCTTGAAATAAATAATCTTTAAATTTCTCTTCTTTTGGCTCGATGCTTCAAATAAAATTATCGTTGATCCCGTAATTTCGCGCTCTTTCCAAATCTCGTGCTCGGTTTTTATTGCAGTTTCCTTTGTTTTTATCAATTTTCTCAATATCCGTACCTGCACATGCATGAACACAAAAACACAATATATTTGACATATTTGGTTAGCTTTTGGTCTATTTGGTCCGTTTTATTAGGTAAAAGATATGTGTAATTTAACACATATCAAAATCCCCCAGACTAAGATATTGCAGTGTCCTCACGCAATGTTATCAATTCACATTTTCAAAACCAAAAATTTTAAACCTCTTTTTACTAACTTTGAAAAGTAGCAAAATATTCAAAAGAGATTTAATAAATCAAAAGTTCTAAAAACGCCCCGTTTTTCCATTTTATTCACACTTATTCTATTTTTGTATTTTTCTTTTTTCTTGTGACGGGATTTTGAATTTCATTATTTCACAATAACTTTTAGGATCACGGAGTAGGAAACACAACTCATAAAGAAGTGACCATACGGATAAAATTAATCATCCCTGATTTTTCACAAGTCCCCAAACCAAGCTTAAAAACGAAATCATTGTTAAATACATGTTAAGATGCTAACGCTACTCATGAATGTAAGTTGTAAATTTTTCAATCCCCAATTATTCTACAAGTTTGGTAAGTGTGCTCTTTTTCAAAAGTTTTATCAAAGAAATCGACTTATTATGGTTGTTAATTGTTTAAATCAAATATTAATTCACCGGGAATCTTGAAATCTAAGGATCAAAAGGGCATTTTCCATGTAACGGCTTTCTTCTCGGTACATCCCAAACTAGTTGGTTTTAGGTGACCAGGCTTTTGACACCCCACAGAGAATAGTACCGAAATCAGTGGGATTTCGATTTCAAAGATTTCTAAAATTCCCGCTAAGTTAATATTAAATACTTAAATAGACAATAACCAACGATCATTTGAAGATTAAAGACGCAAAGATGAGATCACTCCATGTAGCGACTTTCTTCTCAGCTTGTCCTTTTAGCAAAGCTTAGGAGGCTAGGTTTTTACACCCTCAAGAATAGTATCGGAGCTTTCGGGGTCTTTCGAAATCAACAATCTACCAAATTCCCGTTAAACTTTTAACACAAAACTGACGAATACTAGTTCAACTTCCGATTTAAATTTAAGAAAAAGCAAGTTTCGTACATTTATTCATAAGCAACATTTTTATTCACATAACACATATTTTTTTCTTTTTTCATTTTTCATCATTTTTTTTTTTACATATACATACTTGCATTATACTTGTGATTTTACTCACTTTCTTTTGCAATATTATTCTGATTTTAAGAAAGTATGCTTGTTCGAAAATTTAAATAAAAAGTTGAACTCGTACTCTATATCAAAGATGTATAAAAGTTTGTAATAAAACGATTTTTAAGTTTAAAATTTTGAAAATAGCACAAATTTAGCTTCTGGGAGGAAAAACTACAAGTTACACTGATGAACTTTTAAGATAACTAACTAATCCTTGCTTAGCATCACAACTTATAATTAACTCTATCATTTCTCGTTCTTCGCAAATTTAAAATCCTAAATAATAAGATCCGCGAATGTTTAGTCAAAATGGTTAAGGAGACAAGCGAGGGCTCAACACGCCCGGTCAAGTCAAAATATTATTCCTACTCTAACCAACGGAAAATCAACAATGTGTCAAAACACTTATGATATTTTTGCAAAAATTTTTAAATTTTCCCATTTTTTTGGATTTTTGGTGGAAAAACAGGGTTGCGAGGGTAAACGACACAATGCAAGGTAAAATCAAATCGAAAGATCACCCCCCAGACTAAAACGAAACATTGTCCCCAATGTTTTAAAAGTAAGGGTCATCCTACGCAAATCTAAGGCCGTTTATGAATTATGCCAAATAGATAACGTTAGTCGAAAAGATTAAAGGATACCGGACTTATTATTTACAAAACCATGAACACGAGATTCTTCACACATCGGCCCATTCATGCACACAACAACAGAGACAAAACACAAGAATGGAAGAGATAAAACTCCTCACGTCACACTTATTAGCACACAAATACAAAACACACGGATAAGCATGGGTTGCCACCCACGAAGCGCTTGTTTTTGTTCGAGTCGTATAGCTTGACTCGCCCCAAATTTAATTGTTCTTGGGGGAGCATGTGGAAAAGATAATCTCCATCGGACTTTCGTTCAAGAGGTTTGGATAAACATTGAAACATATGAAAGTTCCACGCCGACGAGATACATCCGGCTCAAAAGGATGATGAATGGAGATGCCGGGGTCAAAAATTTTGTCTTCACTCCCACACGAGTGAAGGAAAGGACAATCTACCTTATAGGTGAAGAAAGGTAGAAAAACTCGAACGACATATGTGAAGTCGATATAATGGCGATCCTCAGAGGGAAATATCACATATGTCGGAGAAAGAATGTCCTTATGAATCTCGGGATTAAGAATTGAGGTCATATCATCAAGTTTAGGAATAATAGAGTCATTGACCTCATCATTCTCTAACACTTCATCAAAGAGGGGATTTATTTTGCTAGAAAAGTACTCATCATCAAATTCAAAAAGAGAATTCGAATAGACTTTGAGACTTTCATTTTGAACGTCCTCATCAGAAAGTGATTCGTCATCACTAGAGAAAAAATCATCGTTTGAATTGAAAAGAGGGTTAGAGAAAATCCTGGAAAAATCATCAGTAGTGTCAAGAGGATGATCATCACAAATAGCCAAATCACATTCATTGTCCGATATATCTTCAGACTCACTTGGGATTGGGATAAGGTTCTCAACACTAGACTGTATGAATTCGTCCGATTCCTTTTCAGGAATAGTGCTAAGATGCTCATCCCCCATAATGAGAGAGTCCTCGGATTCTATAGTTGGCAAGATGGATGTGGTTGCAATGGACTGAGGGAGTTGAAAAATGGTATTATTCATAAGAATAGCACTCTCCGCGTCGTCCTCATCTTCGTCATCGAGCATGGCAGCCTTATTAAACAAGAAACGCTTTTGTGCTGCTCGTTCTATGGCAAGTAAATCTTCCATAGATTTACCATGACGATCTTCTTGGGTATGTTTAACAGTTAAATTTTTAAGCTCATTCCTCACATCTTGAAGTTTTTGGAATACATCTTTGAAAGATTCTTGAAGAGATAGCTGAGGCTGAGTTTGAATCGTTTGATACTGTGGAGGTTGGTCATGATAAGAATAATCATAATTGTTACAATGGCCATGCTCATAGACAAGCGTGTTCCCTGTTTGACAATCAAAACCTTGGTGTGGACCTCCACAAATTTCACAATAATATGTTTCCATCTCATGGTATGGGGGTTGGTTAAAGAAATTGGTTGTTTCATTGTAGGAATTTTGGTCATAGACAAACACGTTTCCAGAATTTACAATGCTACAACCGGGGCAATTTTCACCATTTGGAGGTCCCCCACACCATTCACAACCATAGTTGTAAGATGAAGACATAAAAAGAATTAAACGTGTAAGTGGGATGAGAAGATTATTTTTGGGTTTTTATAATTTAAAAAACATTTTTAAAAACATAAAGGGAAAAAGGAAAATAAATTTTGAAAAGAAAATATTTTTGGGTTTTTTATAAGAAAATATTTACGATAGAAAACGATAACTTCTTGGAAGAAGGGTCTTCAAAACACGCATCGACAAACGAGATTTAAAAATTCGCTTCAAGTCTTCCCCGACAACGGCGCCAAAAATTGATTCGCGAAAATCAATGCATAAATATTTCCATGGAATACAAGGCAAGTTGTAATCCCGGGTCGTTATCCCCAACGAAGGATTGAATGGAATTTCGTGAATTCAAGTCGTGATTGTGTGATGAATAGTGAAAAGGGATATTTTGGATTTTTTACGCTAAAATATATGTGAACATAAATTAAAAGCGAGTTATGAAGCAATAATTAAACTAATAACAATTAATTCTATAATAGTAAACATAATATTAAACTAGGTATTTAAACTAAAAAATGATAAAAAGGAATGAGATTAAGACCCGGTGATTTATACGAGAGAATAACCACCCGATCTTATAAACTAAATAAATGATTAAAGTTGTAAACTTCATTAACTTTAATTTTACTAATTTGTTAATAAAGTTGAAAGCTTTGTTAACTAAATAGCTTAATAAAAGTTATTAAAGTTGTAAATTTTAATGATTTTTAAGCTTATAAGACCCTTAAGCTCCACGCCTTAGGTCGCGAAAGATAAGAGATCAAAGAAAAACAAGAACTTTATTAAATGTTAGCAATAATAAACAATAATAAGCAATACTATTATATGAAATAAGCTAAAAGTAATCTAAAAAGTAGAAAGATTCAAACTTTATAACTAAATACTATTAGATCTAAGTTCACCCGAAGCTAAGTTGTCCACTCCGAAGAATAGACGCGAATCGGGTATGTTTAAGGACTAGATTTAAATGAACAAGCTATTAAATAGCTTATTGTTAAAACAAAAAAAAACTTAAAAAAAATTGCAAACTTTATATGAAAAAAATTAATAAGACTAACTAGATATAAGTAATAAAAACTACTAAATAAAGATAAAGTGCTCTCAAACTTAAGAGGTGTCAATGCTTATTTGAAAAATAAGCCGAGCTTAACAAGCTCATGCATCTCTTTTTGTGTTTGAATTGAGCTAGAGGGTAAAGTAAAGAAGAGATAATAAGACATAATAAGCTAAAACTAATAAATATTAAAAAGACAGAAATTAAATGCTTAAGAAGACAGAAATTAAATGCTAAACATAAAGTTAAAACATAGTATAAATTGAAAGAAATAACTGTTGCAGAAAATTAAACTGAAGAGTGACTACTGTTATTCTAATTCAAAGAAGTACAAATGAAAAATAAATGAAGAGAAAAACGAACTATTCTAATGCAAAGAAGAACTGTGTGTGCATTAAAAATAAAATGTGAAGAGAATTGTAGCTACTGTTTGTAAAATAAAAATAACGAAGAGAAAAAAAAAACTAAACTAAGCTAACTACTACTCATTTATCTCTCGGATCATGTGCTATTTATAGCAATTGGAGTCGGTCATTTTTTTAAGCCACGCCACGTGTCGTTCATTGGTTGGCTGAAGAAAATATGGTGGAGCGAGAGTGGGTGCCACGCGCCTGTAATGAATTAATTTAAAAGAGTAGCAGCCAATCACTTGTCAACTTGCTTCCATCAAATATCTTTTATCAAATATCTTCACGTGCCAACTTGCCTCTAGAACATTGATTTTATCACTTTTTTTTTTTCTTTCGTTGATAAGCAAACAAGAAAGGATAGTTTCATTTGCACATGGGACCCACTTGTTCTAGAACATGGATTTATTTTAAGTTTTGTGTGAATTGTCACTTTACACCCTTGGCTTCACTTTTAGTCATTGTCTTCTTTAAACTTCATATGAATTAAACGCCTTTTGTCCCTCATCGTTCTTTATGTTTAATTCATTGGTCCTTGAAATAAATAATCTTTAAATTTCTCTTATTTTGGCTCGATGCTTCAAATAAAATTATCGTTGATCCCGTAATTTCGTGCTCTTTCCAAATCTCGTGCTCGGTTTTTATTGGTGTTTCCTTTGTTTTATCAATTTTCTCAATATCCGTACCTGCACATGCATGAACACAAAAACACAATATATTTAATATTTGGTTAGCTTTTGGTCTATTTGGTCCGTTTTATTAGGTAAAAGATATGTGTAATTTAACACATATCACCTATCCGGTGATTAATCGGCCTTGTGGGTTTTTTTTTTTGCAACACTGTATTTATTAAGAGAAATGTGAAGATCACATAAGTTTTACAAAAAGGTTTTCGCACAATGATGTGTCATAGTAATTTATACATCATTTCCAATTGAAAAGATCAGAGATAATGAACTTAAATTTATTTTAGCATGTTACATTTATTTGGGAAAAAGTTTTTATAAAAAATTTATAATCCTAACATCGCTCAGTTAGTAATAATTGTATTGCAGTCTAGAACTTAGTTAAGGCTGGATGGCAAGGGATCACTTTTTTCACCATACACCTCAGCGACACGTCAGCTTTCTCTCTCCTCTCACTTCCCTTCACCTCACTTGACCATTTAGTGGGCAAGGCATCATACACTTCACCTTTCATTAAAATACTCACTTTATAAAAATATACCCCACTAAATACCCCACACACACTCACACACAAAATAAAAAATAATAAAAACCAAGTAACACTTATAGTGAACAGACCACCACTTCTTTTCTTGGTTCTTGCAATTGCCGCGTGAAGTATGGTGGAGGGCAAGGGACATCATGCGTGACTTGGCTTGGTTGGTGAAACAATCACCACCCTTGCCGAGTAGTCTAAACGATACTCTGTAACATTTCTCCAAGATGATGTCATATTTAGTAGTAATTTATTCCAATATAGAACTCATTTAAATACTAACATTTGTAATAGCGGTATTCCAATATAGAGAACTTATGTAAACAGTAAGGATGCATTTAGTTGGAGAAAAAATTATCTTGTTTTATATCTCTAATTTTGTAAAATTTTGGAAGGGAAACTTATCTCCACAAAACTCTTGAAAATATAAAAAACGCGTTTAGTTGATATTTGTATTTTCTATTTTAAAGAAGGGGAAGGAAGGTTTTGGGTCACAATGGAAAACAAGGAAAACAACTAAAATTTGTTTTTGCAGTTTTCCTTGTTAAGTTAGAAAATAGGGGATTTTGTGTTTTGCAAAACATTTTGTCAATGATGTTTTTGGTTACATCATTTATTTTTCAATTAAGTAAAAATCAAATGTCATACATAAAGAAACCTATTACCTTATAGATTTAATACAATTTCTTTTATCAAGTCACCCGTTTACTTGGCATGCCTTGACACATAGTAACAAATTTATGGACCAAACCAATACAAAACAATCATTATAGGAACCAAAATCGAAAACAAACGAAGTTTCATGCGAAAAGTAAATGAAATCTAATGTAAAAGAACAAAATTTGAAGTTACCTCTGATCAAAACTGATGAAAGAATCATGGTAGCAAAGATAAAGAACGTAAAATTTCTCATGGTTAAATTTCTTTGTTTGTGTTGTTTAAAATGGCAAAGCATTTTGACCTTGATTACATATTTATATAGTTATCAATGTTATAGCATTATATAAGGCAAGGAATACTTCAATGTAAAGAGAAACACTACGTATAAATCGCCTCATCTACAATTGCACTCACTGGAGAGTAATCAATATCTAACTTGGCCGAAAATTGTAGTCTAATTTTTTATTCAATAAAAAATAATTAATGGACTGATTCCTTAACATATATGAATGGGTGATAAATAATTTACCAACTATATCATGATATTATTAGAAAATTATTTACCACCCTGTCATATATCGTGATATAGTTAGAAAATTATTTATCACTCTGTCATATATGTTAAGCAACAACTCTATCAATTCTCTTTTATTGAACAATAAATCAGACTACAATTTTCAGTCAAGTTAGACATCGATTACTCTCCGGTGAGTACAATCATAAATGAGCTGATTTATTGTTGTAGGCAGCTATAATCATACACTCTAACTCTCACACATATCCCTAAAGCAAAGAAGTTAAATATTCGGTAGATTATTCAAATCTAGCCAAATTTATTAAATGGAGATACAGTAAAACATATATAAATTAATGGTATTAGGACAGGGATATTTTATTAATTTTATTAGATATTATTATATCGATAAATTAATAATTTATTAATTTAAAGTGGTTTTACGTATGACCTTTAAATTTTCAAGTCCAATATACTAGTTACAATGTATATTAGTTAAATATGAAAAATAAATCAGAAAAACAAGTTCCAATTAACATTTTATTAATTCAAGACATTGAAGAAATTAATGAATATATACTAATGTATGTTACGAGGTTCAAGCCATTGAAGAAATTGTGGAATTTTTTTGTAATTATTAATTTATAGTTTCGTTGGAACTAATATGTATACACTAGAGTTTCAAAAAAATTATTATCTTATTATTTTATCGATTGAAGTCCAAATTTCTCTTTGCGTTATTTACTTTATCTGTACTACCATGAGAAATTTTAATTTATCTTTACTACCATGTATTTACTTTACGTTAAAGTATTCCTTGCCTCATATAATTCTATGGCATTGATAACTATATAACTATGTAATCAAGTTCAAAATGCTTTTCCATTTCAACAAGCACAAACAACCAAATTTAACCATGAGAAATTTTACATTCTTTATCTTTACTACCATGATTATCACATTAGTTTTGATCACAGGTAACTTCAAATTTCGTTCTTTTAAATTAAATTTCATTTACTTTTCCCATGAAACTTCGTTGTTTGTTTTACCGAGTCCTATAATGATTGTTTTGTATTGGTTTGGTCCATGTATTTGTTACTATTTGTCAAGGCATGTCAAGTAAACGGGTGACTTGATCAAATAAAATGTATTAAATCTATAAAGTAATAGGTTTCTTTATGTATGTCATTTGTTTTCACATGAGAAATTTTACGTTCTTTATCTTTACTACCATGATTATCACATTAGTTTTGATCACAGGTAACTTCAAATTTCGTTCTTTTACATTAAATTTCATTTACTTTTCCCATGAAACTTCGTTGTTTGTTTTACCGATTCCTATAATGATTGTTTTGTATTGGTTTGGTCCATGTATTTGTTACTATTTGTCAAGGCATGTCAAGTAAACGGGTGACTTGATCAAATAAAATGTATTAAATCTATAAAGTAATAGGTTTCTTTATGTATGTCATTTGTTTTTAACTTAATTGAAAAAGAATATATGATGTAACTAAAAACATTATGGGATAATTCCATAAATACCCCAGTTGCCTTTGTGCTATTTACATCCGAGACCTAAATTTTTGTGCTTCCGAAACTAGACTGGGTAACTTGAACTACCCAACCATGTGTCGTCATGTGTCCGACATTATTTTACCAAAGTAGATCAGTTACCCAGTTGTTATATCAAAGTTGACCAGTTGCCCTATAATTCATTACCTCGTAATCAGTAAAAGTCACACTTGTCACTTACTGGTTTGAGTTGCCCAATTGTACAGGGCAACTCGGTCTAGTTTCGGAAGCACAAAAGTTTAGGTCTCGGATGTATTTAACACAAATGCAACTGGATTATTTCTGGAATTATCCCAAACATTATTGACAATCTCATATGGTACTTGTAGTATGATTCTTATTTGATAACAAATCATAATATAATTTGCAATATTATGTTTAAAACTAATAATGAAAATGTGTTTTGTTATGTATTTTACCTTAAAGTGGGTTTGTTATAAATTCATAAGTATACATTGTTAGTGTTACAAAGCCAATTTTACTAAATGACACGAACAGTTTTTATTTTTTATGTATTCTTTCTTGAAATATGTGTGTCTCAGCAACACTTTTTGGTATCATATTTGGAAAAAAAAAAAAAAAAAAAAAAAACACTACAAATATTAAGAAAATAAAGACGTACTCAATTACGTATTGTTAGCCTTGTTCCAAGAACACACTAATCAGCAAAGTATAGATGCATAATTAGGGAACAGATAATTAATTAATAAAGTCATGCATGCACACGGCTACACGAAACAAAAGAAAAATAATATAAAGCACCAAAACCATATCACATATGCTGTATGTAATACATACCTTCTTTTTTTTTTTTTTTTTTTTTTTTTTTTTTTTTTTTTTTTTTTTAAAAATTTAATACATACCTTTCATCATTTTCGTAGGTGTAACCTTTCTTTAGTTATATAATCACATTAATCAGCAAAATATATATGAAACTTGGGTCACCCGCTAGTCGCTATACTTTACTGGTTGTGCTTGTGCGAATAAAAAGGTGGGTTTTGTTACCGTGTCGAAGGAGAAAGCGGACTAGTGAAATTAAGAATTATATTGGTGATCGATAATAAAATCAACAGTGACGAAAATGAAATCAACAATGGTGAAGATACATACCCAATAGTGAACATAATTACTCATAAGAAAATGTAGAGGTACAAAAAAGTAGGTGATAAACTTAATTTTTTATTGAAACTAATGGAGGGTGTTACATAGAATTAATGAGGTATTAAACGAACTAACGAAGGTGGCAATGTTACGAATTAACACCAGATTTATAGCAAAATTAAATACTTAGTAATATGAAGAATTATTATTTTCTTTGAAACGGCCAAAATTTATAATAATCTGAAAACGATACATATAACGACCATAAGTCCATAAAACTAAAAATCTAAAATACAGTAAATATCACTAGATTTATATTAAAAATTGACAAAAGAACTACACTAATGATGAAACTAGAGCTGCCAATTCCTGACACGGACCTGTTAACACGACACGACACGACATATTCTTAACACGTTTCGTGTCAGGTCTTAACAGGTTTCGTGTCTTAACAGGTTCGGACCTGTTAAGACACGTTAAGAGACCTGTTATAATCTTATATATATATATATATAATATATATATATATATATATATATATATATATATATATATATATATATATATATATATATATATATATAGGGGCTTTATTTTCAGAACCCTGTTAAGTGCGGGAACTGCGAGAACTCTTCTAGACCAATAAGATTTTTTTAAATATTAAAGATTATTATTTAATCATAAGGGTACTTTAGTAAAATACAATTTTCATATTATTTTCGAATTTTTTATTAAATCCCGTTTTCCTAAATTTTCGGATTTTTTTTTTTTTTTTGTTTGTAATGTGTAGCCAGAATATTACAAGAACATATGTGTTTTTGTTTCTTTTTTTTTTTGAAAAAAATTAGGTGCATGCATGTTTTTTAAATAATGTAAATTTAAATGTGTTTCTATAATGTAATTGTTCACATTTTTTTTATCAACCTATCAATATTTTTGTCTAACCATTATTTTTTAAGAAGTTTGAAACACAAATCAAAGAAAATAAATCATTATAAAACAAAAAAATAAGATTCATATACTTAAATGTTACATTCCACTTAATTACAAGAACATAAAACACGTATGCAATAATCCTATATCTTCAAAAATCACAAATTATCTTCATGTATATTTTTGTTCATCCACTTCTCGGTCTTCAATGATATCGTCATCTTCATCAATCTGAAACAAGCATGCACAAAAACAATTAAACCATAGACAAATAAGAAATAAAAAATAATTCTAACAACTATTATAACGCATATGCACAATCTTGTATAACATGTATGTTCTATGAAAACCAAAATGTGTAACGAATAACATGTATGTTAATAACATGAAAAACATCCATGTTCAATGTAAAAACAAGTATGTTCAATGAATAACATGTATTTTCTATGAAAACTAAAATGTGTACTGAAAAACAAGTATGTTCACCGAAAAAACAAGTATCTTCAAACACGAATTCCACATTTAATCTAGACATGTATTATCTACAAATGAAAAACAGCCATGTTCAGTGCAAAAAACAAGTATGTTCACTGAAAAACGAGTATGTTCATAAAAAACAAGTATGTTCAAACACGAAGTCGAAGTTTTATCTATCATGTGAACTATTGATCAATATAGTGTGAAGACAAATATAGACCTAAATCAAACTGGAATTGATAGCAGGCATGAACAGTCTAAGGGGGCAACTTCTAAAATAAGCTAATTGATAAGCTACAAGGTGGGAACCAAGCTCAGAGACTTAAAGCTAGCATTACTAACAACCTATAAACCAAATACCAAGCAATAAGCTTAAATCAACAAGCAGATACAAGGCAAACTATAAGCTCAGTTGGGCAAACTTATGTGCAGGTCTGCATATTTTTTCTGAGGCAACAGTAGTGAACTTTGACATCCAATTCCTACAATACTTAAGTAATTACTACCAAACTTTAAACATACACTTTACCAACTAAAGAGCACCTAAATTCTCCAAAAGTTTGGACTAAATAAGCTTGAGCTTATAGTAAGCTTAAAGGAGCAGTTTAGAATGTATAATTTCACTAATCAACTTATAACATCAAAATCATTAAAAACACCTTAAATCCTACTGAGAACAGCTCATATGGCTTAAAATAAACTAAATCAAACCTACTTTAAAAGCAAATGAACAGTAGTACCAAGAGATTACCTATGAGCATCTTGTGCCAAACACTCCCATTAGAAGCTGCACTAGCAAATTTACACTACAAACTCCAAAATAAGGTGGCAATATGGCAGGTTGGATCACGGTCTATTTTTTTCCGGGCCAAAGCAATTAGAACAAAATCTTTAGTGACTGCAAGTCTGCACTAGCCATTATACAGTAATAGTGTTATAGACTATGAACTGTATGCAGTCAAACATTAACATTACAAGTTAATAGAACAAAAATAGATTTCTTACTCGGAAACGTTTAAAAAATGTTTAAATAGGCGAACTATTAGCCCGTGTCCCTCCAACTGCAGGTTCAACATCAGTACTGGCAACCGACCTCTGCTAAATACTTCGATAACTTTAGTCATCTTACCACAATATCCACCAGATGCAGAATATAGCTTCTCAAGTGATGTCACTACCAGGTCAAAAAAATCCTGTGCACCAACGACAAGGAAACAATTACTTGCAAGTTGCGACTATAGTACAATATGTTGTAGAAATTCGTCAAATAACTATGTTATTCAATCAACTATGTTACTCTTCTAACATAATCAAACAAGTATGTTAGTCAAACAACTATGTTATTCAAACAACTATGTTATTCAAACAACTATGTTTTTCTACGAAAATAGTCAAACAACTATGTTATTCAATCAACTCTGTTATTCAACATGAGCTAACATACATGTTTCCACACATATTTTATTTATATCACATGACATTTAAGCAAACACATTAATGTTTATCGCATACCCTGTTCCAAACACCCCGTAACTAACAGATACTATTTTTTTTTTTCTTTTTTTTTTTAAAACCTCAAAAATGAAAACACATATGTACTAACCCAAACCCACCAATCGTTTTAACCTAGGTATCTACTGTCACGAAATCTTGATCAAAGTTTCGATTCACAAACAGGAACAAGGTTTCGATTCACAAACACTTTCGATTCACAAACAGGAACAGGGTTTCGATTCACAAAAAAATTTATGCCAAGGTTCCGATTCACAATATCATGCCAAGGTTTCGATTCACAAACATGAACAATAAAAAAATATTACGTACCTAATTCTACCATCCAAGTATTCAAATCTTTAATATAAGTGCTTGAATTTTCTTTGATATGTAATCCCATTTATTAGTCGAAACAGTAACAATCAAAAAAAAAATTTAATTAATCATAACGATCATACCTTCCATTGCATCTCCTTGTTATTTGTTGAAAAAAAAAACGGTTGATTTGAACTATGGATGATGATCGCCGCTGCAATTGATTTGGGTTTTTAGGGTATAATGTGTGTGATCGTGTGTGTTTTTTATATAAAATGTGATTATATTGTTTTGTTTGATTTAATTTTTATGGATGTGATCATTATACCGGAGGAAAATTTGAAAAAAAATCCCTGATTTTAAGCAAGCAGTTAATGAGAGTGTGTAAAAGTTAAATACCATTTATGCCCTTTTCATAAATGTTCCAGGAAATCACTTTTATTTTATTTACAAAATTGCCATGGAACATTCTTATCCATTGATCAAGTTAATCCAAGGGTTGAAAGTGGGTTCTCGCAGTTCCCGCAGTTAAGAGGGTTCTGAAAATAAAGATACACTATATAATCTTATAGTCTTATATATATAAAAGACACGTTAAGAGACCTGTTATAATCTTAGATATATATATATATATATATATATATGTTCAAAAATAAACCCTACTTTCCTCTTTCCATATCTTTTATCTCAGCCTCCGCCCTCCAAAGTCCAATCTCCATTCCTCCACCATTAATCGATCCACAATCCTAGATTAAATTCCTTTCCATTAATCGATCCACCATTACAGTACAAGAAAACGAAGAACGGGCGACGACCATGATGCCGACGACACAATGTCGTCGGCATATAACACTAAAAGACAAAAAACTGGCTTGACCGAGCCAAGGGTGCGTTGAATTTTTGAGTTGGTAAAATACCGACGAAAAGTCACCGGTATTATATTCAAAAAGTTTGACTTTGCTAATAATGGTCAAAAACTGGGCGGGAATTTGCCCGCCCAATATATTGTCGACGACATGTCGTCGGCGACGTATAAACCCAAAAATTAATTGCAGTTAGCGCGCGATTAGTCTTTGATTAAGATTTGTTTTGGCATTAGTGTTATTTTACCGACGACATGTCGCCGGTATTTGTTTAGGTAAAATTTTTTGCTTTCTCCTGCGTGTTAATAATTGCGAATAATTGGGCGGGGTTTTTTCCCGCCTTTATTACGTCGATGGCATGTCAACGGGATTATATTCCCAAGCACATTATATACACTCTTATCCTCAAAACCACTCAACCTCACAACCTCTTGTATTCACACCAATCTCAGGTTATCTTATCCTCAAAACCACTCAGCCTCACAACATTTTATCTTCACACCAATTTCAAAACCTGAGATGCAGCGATATAATCCTTTTATGTGTAATTGTGGAGCAGGAAATATAAAAAAAAGAAAATCACATCAACCAGATTCATTTGGATTGGAATATTATGCATGTCCTCTTTCGAAGGTGAACAATTATACATTTCTTATTTATGTAAATATACAAACAATCATATAATTACATTATTTATGTGACATCCAAGAGAAAAAGGTCATGGATGTGGATATTTTATGTGGAAAAGTGAATTTGATGAGCAGTTACGAGTAACCTCTTCTGTTTCAACATCTCACGGTTCTGGATCTACACCAACAGGGTGCTCAAACTGTAATGAAAAAGATCTTAGGATAAACATGCTGGAGGCACAAAAGCAGGTGCTAGAGACAAGAGTAAGGATGCTGGAGGCAAGACTTGAAATGGCAACGAATCACGACGACCCCGACCACGCATGTCAGTCGGCTGCAATACTCCGTGAGCTGTTAGGTGACATGGACAATCTGCATATGTTGTTGTTGTTGTTGTTGTTGTTGTTGTTGTTGTTGTTTGTGTTGTTGTTGTTGTTGTTTAATAAAATGTTGTTGTTGTTGTTGCAACCATGACCATTTTGGTTAAAACAAGCTGGTTAACAGCAGCCCACAAGGGCCGTTTGGTTTATGCTGTCCAAACAGGGCCGTTTGGTTTATGCTGTTTGGTTAACAGCAGCCCACAAGGGCCGTTTGGTTTACGCTGTCCAAACAGGGCCGTTTGGTTTATGCTGTCCAAACAGGGGTGTTTTGTTTATGCTGTTTGGTTAACAGCAGCCCACAAGGGCCGTTTGGTTTATGCTGTCCAAAGAGGGGTGTTTGGGATTGCTTATTTCTGCACCAAAAGGGTGTTTGGGTTTATGAGCTTATTTGAAGGAACAATATCATAATTAACAAACACGAAGGCAAACATTTTATTTAAAACACGTAAGAGTTCTCAACCACATACATTTCATACAGACTCAAACGAAACAAGTTGACAAGCAAACGAAACAGATCAAACAAAACAACTCGACAAGCAAACGAAACAACTCAAACGAAACAACACACAACATATACCGCTTTGCTGCTACTTCCCACTTTGCTAGAACTTGCACGAAAGTATTAACAAACATCAGCCATTCATTTTTTTTTTGCTGCTACTTCCCGCTTTGCTAGAACTTGCACCATCTTTTCCCTTCCTTGCTTTCCTTTGCTTGATATGTTCAAACGTATCTTCGAGATTTGTTACCCTATTTCCCAGATCATCAAGTTTGGTGTCCAACGTGCTTTCAGCTTCATCGTCAGCTTGAGCGTCCAAATACTCTTTGTAGTACGGCTTTTTCCTCAACCATTGCAGAATCCGGTCTCTCATCCATGGTGCACAGTTCTTATAAGAACCATATTCATCAATAATTTCCGAGCCATATTCATTAAGAACTTCATCAAAGAGGAGTATCGATGATAAAACCTTTGACCACTCCTCTTCCGGCGTGTAACCATCCATTGTTATGTGTGTTTTGTTGGAATTAGTGATTTGGTTATTTGTGTTTTGCCGATTTGAGGATGATCGGTTATTTGTGGGAATTAATGATGGCCACTGATTGTCTATATCCAGAGAGAAAGAAAAGAATATATATGAAAGATAAGATATGAAAGGATAAGTTTTATTATCCTTTAGTGTACAACCATATCAAACGAAACAACTTGACAAGCAAACGAAACAGATCAAACGAAACAACTCGGCTCATTCGTTAAACGAAATAGGCGAGTTAATAAACTGTTTTACGCCTGGTGAGACATTGTGGTTAACACTTGGCCCATAGTTAGGAATTGCATCTTTCAAACTAGAATCATCTCGGATCATTCGTTTAACATCTCGTGAATTGTTATGGCATAGTACACATTCATAAGAAGGTGAGGGCCTCATACTTATCTCAATGTTGAAAGCAACCCTAGAACCAATCACATGGACTTTGAATGTATTTGTCGACTACAACTTTCAAGAAATTGTAGCAGGTAATACTCTCTCGTCCTAAAATTATTATCCCCTTTTTACTTTTTCGGTATTTACTTTTCAACTTTAACCTTAAGTATATATTAAATAAAAGTACTTAAATTAAATATATTTTTTTTAATTTTATAAAAGTATTTAATTTTAAATATAAAGTTTTTAATTTTAATTATATATTAAATAAAAGTATTTATAAGAAATAATTTTTTTACTATATCCAATACATACCGACGACGTGTCGTCGGTATTTATGTGTTAAAACCGCCCAAATATTTCATTTATCCCGCCAAATCACAAGACGACAAAGTTTTTCTACTCTTACCGACGACATGTCGTCGGCATAATTAAAACATAAACAAAAAGTAGATCTGGTCAACACTTAGACGCATTCGCTAACTTTTTCTCCCCCATCTCAATTATTGCTCCTCGCCGGCGATTATTGCTCCACCACCAAAAGCAGTCACCACCACAACCACCATAGTCTCCACCACCACCACAGTCTCCTCCACCACCACAGTCTCTACCACCACCACAGTCTCCTACACCACCACTGCCACCATTGCAAACCACCACTTCTCCTCCTCCTCTTCTCTTGTTTAATTTTCTCCTCAACTCCCCTTGTCTTGTTTAATTCTTCCTCTTCTTCCCTACTTTATCTTCCATACGAACAAGTATTTTTTATTTTTATTAATCTATGTAATGTAAATGTTAAATTATGTTGCATTTTGTTATTTTTTTTTTATTATTATTTTTTTGATACTGCCGAAACAGTAGCAAAAGCCGAGAGCGAGAGCCGAGAGCTGAGACAGCGGAGACATAGGTAATGTGGTCTCTTTATTATTTTTATTTTAACTTTTGGTATCCCGACGACATGTCGCCGTTAACAGTTTTACCTCTTTAATTTGAAGCAACCTGCCTATATATTAATGTGCTCTCTTTTTATATAGCCCGAGCCTATGACCACAGCTCGAGACCACGTACAGCCTGACAAACCACAGCCCAAGAGCGAGACAGTATGTTGTTTATATATCAGTACTGTTTTTTCATTTTTATGCTTTGCGGATTAAGTGTATTTTGATAGTTTGCGGATATATTTTGGACTAACTTGTGCAGACACTTTAATACTATTTTTTATATGTTAAATACATATCTATATAAATTTGCGATATTCTATATATGTAGAGATATATGGTATATATGTATATTCCTTTCCCCCGCATAGTTGCAAACTCTTATATCGTAGTTATGGTTATCGAAAAGAAGTGTGATTGTTTTGTTGGAGGTTGATGCTTTTAGCTATTTACGTTTGTTGATCCAAGACATTCTTTAGGTCCTTGTGTTGTCTTCAAGGTCAAGACATTCTTTAGGTCCTTGTGTTGTCCTTGTGATGCTATTGCTAGCATATTGCTTACGTAATGAAAGAGATCAATAAATTAGTAAATACGTTAGATTAGAAATGTAGACTCGTGAATGCTGTTAGTTAAGTATTTGTTGTTTAGACTGAAATTGTACGGATATATTATAATTTTGGAGTATATGTATCAATAATCTGTTTATGATATATGAATATTGTGTCTGCTTGTGATGAAGTTGATTTATATATGTTAGTGAACTATTTGTTATTGATTGTATATATCGAGCATCGAAAATCTATTACATGTTGAGTTTGTGATTATATTCTATTAATTGTTTTAGGATTTTAGTGATTAATTTTGGAAAGTCCCCGTCCGAAGTTAATCATCCTATAGAAAACCCGTCTGGAATTAATTTATTAGAAATTAATTTCGGAAAGTCCCCTGTTTGGGACTGCTTTTTGAATGTTTTGTCTCATTTAGGATATGGATGCGTATATCTGATTTACTATTTGAGATGATTTCGACAGTGTTTCTCCTTTACTCCTACGAATATGTCCTTAATGCACATATTTGGGGAGTTGAGGGGAAATGCTGCCGAAATTTTCTTAGATAGTAAATCAGTTATACGCATTCATATATGAGACGAATCATTCAAAGAGTGGGTTAGGATTGCCTTCCATAGTTGCACTAGGTGAACAAAACAACTCGTAATCATTAATTAAGTGCATATAATAACCGATTGCATCATAAAAATGCAGTTATGATAATTGATAAGAGTTGGACTAGTTTAGAGAATCGTGGTTCAAAAGAATTTCTTGATGGTCTTGCCGCCTTCCTCGATCATTGCAAACCGTTATTGAATAGTTACGGAAACATAAAATGTCCATGTCGTCGTTGTCGTAATGTTCCATGGGTATCTCTCGAAGGTCTTAAAAACCACATAGGCCAAAATGGGTGGGACCCAACTTATACACAATGGCGCGATCACGGTGAACCGGATCCTGCGCCGTTAGTACATAACACAACACAACGTGAGATGAGTGACATGGGTGCGTGCCTTAATGATATTCTTGATATTCCTCCGAATAATGATCAAAATGATATTCTTGATATTCCTTCGAATAACGAGCCGACTCAAGCAGCGACACCTCCTCTGCGTAACGAGTTTGAAGAGTTACTTGCAAGTTCCAACCAGGCTCTGTACCCGGGTTGTGACTTTATGACAACATTGGATTTTATGGCAAAGTTTACGCATCTCAAGGTCAGCGGTAAATGGAGTGATACTTCATTTAACAAAACGCTAAAATTTCTCCAGGAGGTATTTCCGCCCAGGTTAGGTTACAATCTCCCACCGTCATACTATGCTATAAAGAAGACATTTAAAAAGATCGGGTTAGGGTACGAGTCGATACATGCTTGTGAAAATGATTGCTTTCTATATCGGGGGGATGATGGCAAAGATTTGGAGTATTGTCCGGTCTGTAAAACGAGTAGATGGAAAGAAAAGAACACAACGGGGAAGAAAGTTCCTAACAAGGTGTTGCGTTACTTTCCTATCATTCCTAGACTACAAAGTTTGTACAAGTCTATTCACACTGCAAAACATATGACTTGGCATGCTACTGGAAAGTCTACGGAAAACGGTAAGATGCAACACCCGGTTAATGGTAAAGCGTGGCAGAAGTTTGACAATAAATATTCAGATTTTGCTATAGAACCAAGAAACGTTCCATTAGGGTTGGCTGCTGATGGTTTCAATCCATTCGGCAACCTTAGTCAGACTTACAGCATGTGGCCGGTCATATTAACAACATACAACTTGCCTCCTTGGTTATGCATGAAAGAGGCTTCTTTGATGCTGACGTTGTTGATTCCTGACCCTAAATCACCAGCGAAGGACATTGATGTTTACTTGAAGCCCTTGATTGATGACCTGCAGGAATTATGGAAAAAACCAGGTGTCTTGACAATGGACGCTGCTACAGGCACTCAATTCCACATGAGAGCGATGCTTTTATGGACCATCAATAATTTTCCTGCTCGAAGTAGTTTGTCTGGTTGGCAAGGGCAAGGTTACTACGCTTGCCCTACATGCAAAGTAGACATTCCGGCTACGCATGTGATAAGCAAAACAGCTTATGTTGGTCATAGAAGATTCTTAAAAAAAACCATAAATGGAGGAGGGACTATACGACATTAAATGGTGAAACCGATGATAGAGATCCTCCTAGAAAAGATACCAGGGCTGATATCTTGACTCAACTTGCGACATTGCCCACACGTGTGCCGGGGAAACATCCAGATTATGGGGGTGGTAAGATAAAACATAATCATACAGTCGAGCTGAACTGGACTAAACGGTCTATTTTCTACGATCTTGAATATTGGTCTTTTCTTTCTCAACCACACAATTTAGATGTCATGCATATCGAAAAAAATGTGTTGGAGAGTATCTTGAACACCTTGTTAATGAATGACAAATCTAAAGACACCGTTAAGGCAAGACAAGATTTGCAAGCTCTGGGTATTCGATAGGAGTTGTGGCTCGGAATCAAACAAAACGGGAAGTGCTCGAAGCCTCATGCTAAGTACTCCTTCACACCCAATAAAAGAAAACTCTTCTGTCAATACATCAAAACAGTTAAACTACCAGATGGGTTCGGATCCAAGTTCAAGTCAAAAGTGACCAAAGATGATAACAGTATAACGGGCATGAAGTCTCATGACTGCCATATAATGATGCAACGGTTACTTCCTTATGGACTTCAGCAATACTTGGATGCACAGACTTATACACCATTGATCGAGCTTTGTTTTTTCTTTAAGCAAATTTGCGCCGAACTTTGATGGTGAAAGAGATGGAGAAAGCTAAACTCCAGTTGATCAATATTTTGTGCAGTCTCGAGCAAATATATCCTCTTGTTTTTTTTGACATTATGGTTCACTTGGTTATGCATTTACCTGAAGAGGCTATTGAAGGCGGGCCTGTTACATTCCGGTGGATGTATCCATTTGAAAGATACATGAAAAAGCTAAAAAACTATGTGCGAAATAAAGCTAAGCCGGAGGGTTCAATAGTGGAGGGTTATGTTGTAGACGAAGCATTAACTTTCTGTTCTCGTTATTTTCGTGGTGTTGGGACAAAATTAAATCATCCCGCTGCATCTCAGGACCGTTCTCGCCCAACAAGTGATTTCCAGGTGTTCCGATCACTATGTACCAAGTCTGGTAAAGAGACATTGATTGGGTTAGGTCTCCAAGAAATGAAGAGAGTGATATGGTATGTACTTCACAACAGTCCTGAGATCGACACGTACATGGACGCGTTCGAGAGGTATGCGTTTATATTTTGAAATATCTTTTTCCCAAGTTATCTTTTTATTGTTTACCTTAAATATAGATCAAATCACACAAATATAACAAAGATAGAGAGAGATAGATAAAGATGAAGAGAAGATAATGGTTGATGTTTATTCATACGACATATTAGCAAAGGTTTGGCACAAATGAGAATAAAACCAACCAATAAAATGAGGACACAAGCACCCTATTTATAGATGAAAACTAGGGCAACATGTGCTTGTGTCCTTCTAGAACATTTTCACATGGCCACACGGCCCATGGGCTACTAATGGACCGTGAGCTTTAACTTAACATATAGCCCATTACATTGCAACCAATTTTGAAAATGACTAAGACTTGAATATTATTGAAACGTTTTCCCAACAATCTCCCTCTAAGTCTTGGTCATCTTGGTTGCACGACGTCATCTTTGCTTCTTGGGCTTCTGATGTCTTCATAATCTTTGTTCTTTGTTCTTGACTTGAAATGTTATGGTGTTGTCTCGATCTTCCAATCTCCAACGTCTTCTCGTCTTTTCCATCATGCTCATATATCTTTGACTTTTGTTCTGCAGCTTGTTCTCACTTTTCAATCTTTAACTTGAGAAAGGTTGTAGTGCTTGAACTTTTGACTTTACTTTATCATTTGTTGAACTTTTGTTATTTCTGAGTCTTTGAGAGAACATATCTTCAGGATATGAGCATGATGGAGTCTTGATGGTCGAACTCCAGATCCTCAGCAGCAGCAGCACGAACCAACCGGCACTTACAGGCTCAGACTTCGAGATTGTCAACAGCATAGTGTGAAGACTTTCTCTAATCCTTGCCCAGGCCGTTCTGAACCGGATACCCCCGAAAGGGCTTACACGGACACACCGAAGTGCACCCACGATTCAGTGAGTCGCTGGAGATCACCCCACGACTTTAGACCGTTTGGAGCAAACACTAAGCGTAACCCACAAGGAGTTACCGAAGTGACCTGCTGTCAGGGCTGTTTGATGTTGACCCTGGCAGGATTTCCATTCAATCATTGATAATCACAATTGTGACTTTTCTCATGAATGTTCTTGGCAGATTGCTAAGATCTGCGAAGGACTCTTTCTTAATTTTACAACTGCTGCCCATGATGTAGAACAGCAGAGTAATACTAAGTGTTCCTAAGAGATCTTTGATGAATCTCATGGCTCTAGACTCAATTAGTGCATATTTGTTTGGTCGTCGGAGGCTGGAGCAGAGTGCCTCCTTTTCAATATCAACACCCTCGTAGTGAGAGGTCGATAGATTATGAAGGGTTCTCCGTGTGAAATGAAACAAGTATCTTTTGAGAGACACTTGAGTGGCTAGAAGGTTTAGTGCAGTGCGTCACTGGGTCCATGACGTCTTTTGTCTTCAATACCGGTGATGCTCAGTCAACCAGTAGATTATGTATTGAACCCGGTGTCTGCCCTAAGGTTGAACAAATGGAGGGCTATTTCTTTTCACCCTTTTCTTTGCTTTTCTTTTTAATTCCTCAACCCCTTCTTTCTCCTTACATTTCATATCTCCTTTTTTAAATCATACCTAGGACTTTCTAGTTCTAAACTATTGGTATTGTCCTTGGGTAGATCCCTCCGGCTCTGGCGGATCATAGGACGGTTTTCCTAAACCTTAGCCACCTTATTACTCCATGACTATCCTATGTTGATGCCATTTACCAAAACCTTTGAAAATCTCTCAAAGTTTCGATGATTGTAAAAACATTTTATTGACACCTTGAGAGTTTTGTGTTTTTCAGAAGGACTCCCCCTTAACATGTGCTCATAAGTAATTAATTTGAAATTTGCACATGTCGAGAAGAGATGGCACTTTTGAATTGATAGATTTTCAATGAATATGATCATCGCGAGACACGCTTACATCACTAGTAAACTAGCTTGAAATTATTACCCGTCCAGATCACATTCAAGGAAAAATCGCTCGAAATCGGTACATTCTACTCAGACACGTCCTTTGCGAGACACGTTTACATCACCAGATGAACTGGCTTGAAATTATTACCCGTCCGGGACATGTCCTTTCGACTACTGACTTTTGCTATCGTCAATTCGAGGGTCAATTCTGAGTTGAGCACTTATGAGATTCCAGCATTGAGACACCATATTTTAATCATATTTTACTTCTCCCCCTCAAAATAGCATACTCATGATGTTTTTTGAAAAACTTTATGATTAAAATATGCTGTTTTTGAGTTTTAGGGAAGAATTTCAAGAACATTTGTGTTTCTGAACAAAGATTATATTTTCAAATACTCCCCCTTGACGAGGGAATACTTGTCCTTATGAGCAGAATGTTTGAAAAACTTAGAAAACATTCCGGTTTAATTCTACTCATAACAAAGAAGCTTTCGCTCCTTTGATCAGGATTGAGGCACTGAAGCGTACCTCAGGGTCCTTTCTTTAGGGTCCGGGTTGTGCACTGTTATGTGTACACAAGCCGTTGTCAATGATGAGAAAATGACAAAGTTGTGACAAGTAATACCATTGAGTTTACTCAGGACGGCAGAAAGTGAGAATGTTTGGAATTCTGGCTCGTCCTCCCACGTAACTCTCTAGTCTTCTCATTTTGACTTTTCTTTGAGTGCTTTAAGAATGTAGAGGGGGATCTTCAGCTGCAGATGTAGAAGTAGAAGCTGTTTGATCTATTGTTGATGATGTTTCCATTTGAGGTGCATCTTCAAAAACTGCTGTTGAAGTAGTTACTGGTGTATCACGTGCTTGATTGTTGAAGAGTTGTGCAGCGGAACTTGTGGATACATCAGAAGCACGACTAACGAGAGTATCATTAAACAACGGAGCAAACAAATCTTCCAAATCGTTGTGGTTAAGAGAGAGAGGTGCAGCTGAAGGATCAGGGAAGTTGAGACGGTTTGAAGCGGGTCCTAAGCTGTTTTGCTCAGAAGCCATAACATTAAGCTCGGGTCCGAAACTGAGTTATTCCGAAGCCATAGTCAAATCTCTGAAAAGAAAGAAGAGACAAACATAGAACATGGATCCCCAAGTGAAACTGGGTTCCAGATGTTAGAAGCATAAAGTTGTAGTGTCAATTATCCTTTTGACACCTGAGCACACGATTTCTATGGTATTCTTTCTAGCCTCAGAGATAGATGTTGTGGAATTCACATTCATTTTGGTGCAAATGTCTAAAATCTTTCCTGTAGGAATCCACCTAAGACCAATCGTTTTGAAAATTCTACCTGTGGGAACCCACCTAAGGTTAGATCTAGGAGAAGTTTTCCTTTCAGATGCAGTTGAATGACATGTGGGAGCATCACTTAGTTGAGAAAACCTACGTCCTATATTGATCCACTTTTTAGGTTTCTGAATCTTTTCATTTGGTTTAATGGGTTTGTTTGGTTTGATTGTCTTAGTTGATTGTGCATTTGCACGTGAATTCACTTCTTGATGATATTTTGACACACAGACATTGCAACTACTCTTAGATGCTAGCCAATTCCTATTTGTTTGTAGAGTGCTCCTAGGTTTTGGTTTGCTACTACTAGCAGTGTTCTGTAACACAGTGGAAGGCATCACACAAGGTTTTGAACCTAAAATTCCGTCTTTTTGAAGTAGTGCCTTTTTCCTAGCTTTTTCTAGATCATAGTTCTTGTACATGTCATTTATGCCATAAGACTCTTTACTTTTAATGCTCACTTTAGACACTGTTTTTGAACTAATCCTAGATGAGCCAGGTATAATCACATGTTGAGGTTTAGCAGAAACAGATGCATTATTCTTAAGCCAAAAATGTGGAGTGACTGGTTTTGACAAATCATTTTCCTCAACAACTTGGGAGGCAAACCGAGATTTTCAAAATTTAGGTCGTTCAGATTTAAACGCAGTTGGTTGTCTAACCACTGATTGTTTTCTGATAGGTTGTAGAAACGGTTTCCCCAAGATTGATGGTTTTGCAAACTTAGTATCCACACTCTGGCCAGTCAATCTTCTTAACTTGTTTTGCAATGCAGCATATGCAAACACCTTTGCTTGAATTTGACCTTTTAACAACTCATTTTCCTTAACTAATGTATCCATACGTTTACTTTCTTCATTCAAAGATTTACCATTGTTGCCTGAAGTTAAAGATTCGTTTTGCAGTTTAAGTTCAAGTGAGATGCAATGTGCCTCTAGTTTTGAAAAATCTTTTTGAAACTGGGCAATGGTCTTTTTGAGACAAGTATTTTCAAACTCGAGAGTTTGGTTTGATGGTACATTTGTTTTGTTTTCATTTACTGGATCAGGCAAAGGTTGTTCGTCAACATTCTGATCAATCCCTCCTTCATTTCTGAATTCAGGTTGATCAGTTAGTTGGCAATCATGAGCAGATATACTATTATTGACAACTGGTTGTACCTCAGCCATTGGCTCTTTGTCAAATATGGGCTCTGTGTCATGTGTAGGTCTGACATTTGCACAATCAGCATCTGAATCATTCATTGATCTGCTGCTGTCATCCTTAGCCATTGGCTCTTTGTCAAATATGGGCTCTGTGTCATATGTATATCCGACATCTGCATAATCCGCATCTGTATCATTCCTTGATTTGCTGCTATCATCCTGCTTTTCAGATTCTTTCCCACTGCTTTCTGTTTCTAACCCATTGCTTTCTGTTTCTATCCCACTGCTTTTCGTAGCACCCAAATTAGCTTCCAATGCATTAATCGTATTAGCTTGCTCTTCTTGAATCTGCAACTTCTTTTCATTCACTCTTTTGTCATACTCTCGTCTGTGAAGTACTCTTTCAGCAATTGACTTTTCAATCGAATCCATTTGCTGGGTCAGCATGTATTTGAAAGTTTTAACCTCTATTCTAGTGTATTCCAAAAAATACTTGCATGTCATGAAACTGTCTAAATCTGATGATAACCAAGAAACGATAAACTGCTGAAATTGTTCCTTGAGCACTCTAAAGGCGACCGTGGATTCATTCTCATGAAATTCTTCATTTTCAAGTTGCTTCTCCAGTTGATCCACGTTGAGGAACATCGTTTTTGTGAACATCTCAATGTCTTCTCCAAAGATTGATGGAAATGCCCGTTTAAATCCATACTCGGTACGAGTTTTCGCTAAGTCTTTGTTTGAGAGGACCTTAAGGTGTGAATGAAGTAATCTTAAACATGCCATGCATTTCTCTTTCGTTTCTCTCTCTTTTTCTTGCATTAATAGCTCTTGCGTATCTCTCTCTTTTGAACTTGATTCCATTTCAATTTTGTTCCGATGTGTGATAAAGTTGTCTTGGATCGTTGCAAAGATATAGGAGTTGTGTTTGTTGTTGGTTAAGGTTTGGAAATTTGTGACATCTGTTCATTCATTTGATTGATACATTTTCTCTCCCCCGTGATTGTTGCGATGGAATCGGAAGAATCAAACTATAATGTATCACACATAAGGTTGAACTCAGTTGGTGTTGTGAAGTCTTGGTCCTTCGTTGAAGATCGTTCGAAGTTGATTGCAATTTAGATAAACTATTACAATTTAGATAAACGAAGCAAATTAAATAAAGTTACTAAATTTGACTAGACTATAATTTAGGCAAGATCAAAAGTTCACAAATTCGACAAAGTTATGTAAATTACAATTTAGATAAAATGACAATTTCTATAGAAATTTCAATTTGACCAGAATTTATGCAAATTATGGTAAAATTTCAATTTAGATAGAAATATCTAATTTATATAAATTGATAATTTATATAAAACGATCTAACACTCTTATACAAGAGAGTAGATATCCGATTGTCGAAGTATTTTCTACACTTATACAAGCGCAAAAATACCGAGTTCACTTTTGATGTTGAAGAAATCACGATCGAGGCAAATTTATAAAAGTTATTTAACTTGAAAAATGTTTATGTAAAATGCGAGGGTCAAATTTGCCAAATCCGAAAGTACAAGAAAACTGCTGCAAAGGCGAGGGGCTGAATCTGCCAATATCCGAAAGATGACAAAACTTGTTGATTTGCGATAAGGGACGATTCTTGCCAATTTCCGATAATTTTATCGGAAATGATTTTCGATAATTTTATCGAAAATGATTTGCGATAATCTGCAAACTTCCAATTGCGATAAAACTCCAAGATCCAATTTCGACAAAACCGCCAAAGTTCAATTTCGACAAACCCTAACTTATCGAAAATGAATTTCGACAAACCCTAACTTATCGCAAATCCTTATACAAGGATTGGATATTTTTCGATGGCGAGAAGCACTTTTTATTGTTTTTCTTATACAAGAAATACAACAAAATCTCAATCTTGTGGCTGTAAAGATTCGAACGAGGACCTTTGATGCACTTATCACCCACGAGTACAACTTTTTCTCGTCTAAATCACAAAAGGTTCACAACTGATGACTTTAAACTCACGAAAACCACAAAAAGCTACTAACTTTTTCTTAAATACGCTAATAGAATCACAAAAGCTTGAAGCTTTTTGCTTAAAATGCACTAGATGATGTTTAAGTAATTTTCAACACAAAAGCTTGAACCTTTTTAATATAATACTACCACTAATAACTTTTGTCGACACTAATAAAGCATAACCACTACGCAGCAGAACACTAAAAAATGACACAAAAGATACTTTTATCTTTTAAATACTCACGTCACAATCAAATAGCTACCAACTTGTTTAAATTTTGCGTAAAACTCAAAAGTAGGACAAACAGTACACGTTTTCAAGAGAAAGACGCAAACTTTATGCCTCCTATTGATTCCAACGAGACACAACTTACTCCTAAATCCTTGTTTGGCGAATGATACCACTTTTGTTTACCTTAAATATAGATCAAATCACACAAATATAAGAAAGATAGAGAGAGATAGATAGAGATGAAGAGAAGAGAATGGTTAATGTTTATTCATACGACATATTAGCAAAGGTTTGGTACAAATGAGAATAAAACCAACCAATAAAATGAGGACACAAGCACCCTATTTATAGATGAAAACTAGGGCAACATGTGCTTGTGTCCTTCTAGAACATTTTCACATGGCCACACGGCCCATGGGCTACTAATGGACCGTGAGCTTTAACTTAACATATAGCCCATTACATTGCAACCAATTTCGACAATGACTAAGACTTGAATATTATTGAAACGTGTTCCCAACACTTTTCGATTTATTCTAATATCATGAACATTTTCAGGGAATTTCCTGATATCGACATGCAACAAGAATTTCCGAGCTGGTTTGAGACGAAGGTAAACTTATTGTATGTATTTCCATGTATAAATAATGACTATTACTCATCTCCATCTATTCTTATCTTTTTTCATAGATCCGTAAACTTTACATAGCCGATGACCCAAGTTGTACTCCTGACTTATTCGCTTTGGCTTGTGGACCATCACCGACCCCAATCTCAGTCAACTCTTGCGTAGTCAACGGTGTGAGGTTTGTCGTACACAGCCGCGATATAAAACGCACAACTCAGAATAGCGGAATTTGTTCACCTGGTGAGAAGGAGGGAGAAATGTATTATGGTCAGCTAAAAGAAATTCTGGAGTTCGCGTATTCCCAGTTCAAAGTTGTGTTGTTTCGAGTCAAGTGGTTCTAGATTAATATATATATATATATATATATATATATATATATATATATATATATATATATATATATATATATATATATTTGCATGTTTTGAGTTGATATATCTAGTTTGAGTTCTTGACTGCTTATATATCAAAGAAACTTAAACTTGATTATTTGAATTTGGTTACATGTTACTTTATGACGTTTTCACTCACTCCAATTGCAGGTTCAAGGAGACCCCGTCGAGGAGGTAGGGCTAGGGGGGAGGTAGGGCCAGGGGGGAGGCAGGGGTAGTGGAGGTCGGGATGGCGGCAGGCCGCGTCGACGCAGCGCCACGAAAGCCGTGGCAAATAGCGGCCCACAGTCGATTGAGTTTGAGATTAATGATCAGGGGACGTATTGTCATGTTGGCAAGAACCAAAAGTGGTTCAGCAATTACGTCGGCGAGCTTGTAAGGAAGCTGCCGTTACACTATGACTCCTGGTACAGTATAGAACCGGAGAAGACGGCTCACTTCCTTCCACAGCTCGAGGTCAGTTATTTCATTTTCCTTTTATATTGTTATGTTATCGTGTTTATTTATTTAAATGTGCATATTTATTTAAATTTGTTTATTTATTTATATCTCTATATTTAATTATTTGAATGTGTACATTTATTTAAATTTGTTTAAATGTGTATATTTATTTAAATTTGTTTATTTATTTATATATTTATATTAATTTTAACTATATTTGATTGCAGACAATGTTTAATTTGGAACGCCACAGGCGCTCATCGAAGTGGGAGAACATTCGGACCGCCATCACCGCGTATCTGGCTAAGCGATACGCGGACAACAAATATGAAATGAAACGCGATTACATTACCGACAAGGGTGGGGCTCCGAATGTGGAAGTGATCAGAAGAAATCCTCCCCCGAACGTGGAGCAGGCTGTGTGGGAGAAGCATGTGGAGTTGTACATGTCGGAGAAGGCACAAAAACGATCGGCTGTGAACAAAGAGAACCGAAAGAAGAACAAGGTTCACAGCCGCCATGGTTCGAAATCATTGGCCGCTACTCGACACGAATATGTAAGACACATTTTATTTTTATAAGATTATTTAATTTTAATTATATATTAATTAAAAGTATTTATACTAAATAAAATATATATGGTGTTTGATTTGTCATTTTAATTTGTTTCATCCTATATGCATGTGTATATATATACAGTTCGAGAACAACGAGGACCATCAGTACCCGTCCCTCATCCAGACCTTTTATGACACCCACTGCAAGGATGGTGTTTGGTTGCAGGATGAGGCTCGTGTTGAGTATGTAAGTATCTTTTTTTTTTTTTTTTTTTTTTTTTTTTTTTTTCAAACACGCACTTTAATGATTTATTGAAACATAATCTAGTAATTAACCCGACTAATATATTAATTTTCTCATTTTTTTTCAACTACATAGGAAGAGATGGTCAGCCTAAGGGAGCCGAGATCGGATACGCCGACAGAGGTGTCGTACCTCACGGAGGAGGAGATACTTGCCCGGGTAATACAGGGCAAGCAGCGTGGTCACATAGCTGGCAGGGGCAAGGTGGTACCCGGCTTGAAGAGGCCACGGTTACCACACACCCCGCCTCCCCCGCCTCCACCTCCAGGTATGTACAGTTGGATAATATTAAATGACTCATCTTATGTATTGAAATGGCCGTTTTTAAATTTTGATTATTTCGTTTATAGGTACGGCCGAGATCGACGAAAAGCTTGCTGAAGCTCAGAAGAAGCTTGATGAAGCTCAAAAGATAATGGCTGAAGCTGAGAAGGAGGGCAAAAAAGCTCAGAAGATTTACAGAAAAGCTGAGAAGAAGCGCAGAAGAGCTGAGAAGAAAGCGTCGGCAAATCAGAAGCAGCTCGAGTTGTTGACGCGTTTTGTCTCGACCAACCCGCAATGGGAGGCGTTTATTAGCCAGGTTGGTTCTCGAGGTGACGTAGGAGGAGCAGCGGGAGTGGCGCGGGAGGGAGCGGCACAGGCGGGAGCAGGAGTGGCTCTGGCAGCGAGAGTGATGATGATGAGGATCGTCATAGTGATGATATGGATGACGACGAGGGGCCGTAGAGGTATATATTATGTGTTATTTTGTGTTGTTTTTATCTTTGAAACTATATTTTGACGACCCGAATCTTATTATCTTTGAACATTGCGGATATTGCAACATTTGTAGATATAGCAGCTAGGTTTAGCGATTATAAAACCCGTTATGTAAACTTTATAATGTATTTTGAGGGTGTTATAAAGTTTATGGCCGTTTTGTAAAGTTTATTAAGTGTTTAGTGGTTATATATAACCGTTTTAGCCGTTATAAAGTTTATAGCCGTTTTAGCCGTTGGATGTATTGGAATGTAATGGAATGTGCAGGTTAGAAAGCAGGTTAGAAACCAGGTTGTTGTAGATTTTTGCCTAGATTTTTGCGGCAAAAATCTGGGAATTGCAGCTGCAATACAACTTAAATACCGTGGACATGTCATCGGTATAATAAACCATGTTATTGACTTCTGCATATATTACCGACGCCATGTCGTCGGTAATATATAGAACTTGTTGACTATTATAAATAATACCGACGTCATGTGGTCGGTATTATTTAGAAATTTGTTGACTTTTCGTTGACTATTGTAAATAGCACCGACGTCATGTCGTCGGTATTATTTACAATTTGTTGACTTTTCGTTGACTATTGTAAATAGCACCGACGTCATGTCGTCGCTATTATTTACAAATTTGTTTGACTTTCGTTGACTCTAATTAGCTTAGCTAATTAAATCGTTAATTATTTAGTATTATACCGACGACTTGGCGTCGGTAAGTTATTGTCGAACCACAAAATCATGTGGGTCCCACATTGTCGCCGGCGTTGTTTGTCGGGAACTTAAGTCCCGACGAAGCATTCTCGACACGTTAATGCCGACGACATGACGTCGAAAAGTCATGGTGCCGATGTCATGACGCCGGCATTGTGCAAAAAACGCCGCATGCGATTGTGCTGTTTGTACTAGTGTTAACAGGTAATCTATTAATCTATTTTTATCTTTTTATCCAACCTTAATCGATCCACATAACTCCATAACAGGTAATCTGTTGATCCCTTTCACTTTGCATATATTGATCGATTTATAGTTGGATTTATGTAATCGATTTATGTTATATTTTAGTTTATATGTAATCGATTTATATGTAAAATATATATACGCTTGAAGGGCTCAGTAGGAAACTAGCAATCCTAACAGTCGACTGTCATAGTTTGGCCATAGCTGATAATTTGCTTTTATTTTAATCACGCAAAATCATCAACTGAAAAATGATAAGTTAATTTGACAGGAAAGTTGATTATTAATAAATGTATATTTATAAACGGAATAAAACACAATTATGGGATTTACATATTTGCCAACTTCAGTTGCAATGTATTCAATAAGGTACAAGTCGAATTCAACTTAATTAAGTCGAATTCAAATGCCGATTCACAAATTGCAATTCCTAGAAATTATGGGATTTACATATTTGCCAACTTCAGTTGCGATGTAAGCATGTTTTATCCTCATCTCATGCTTTAAGTGTCAAGGTCTCACTTACAACTTAATTAAGTCGTCTAATTTAGAAACTTGCAAATTAACATAGTTTCATTACATCAGTTGATCTGCTAGTAATGAAAGTATTTAATTTACCTTGTCATTAATATCTATGTCAAGGTCTCAGTTACGCTAGATATTAACTCAAGTGTCTCTTATAATTAGATATCATGGACTTAAATTTTAGGGTAGAATTTTGATGTGTGTAATCAAAAATATGTACAAAGATGTCATGCATTCATCTTGTATCATATGTTTCAAATAAAAAAACTTTTACTCATTAGTTTCTTTACTAAGCTTAAATCAACAAAGTTTTAATTGAGGCGTTGAGAAACTTACAACTTTTCCTTAAGATGCTTCGTACAAATAATGGTTATACTTGTAGCTCCAAATATGACGCACAAGCAAGCGGAGAGACAGAGTGGAGTCTCTTTAAGGCCACAATTTAATGCGAAACCAACCTTATACCCACCTTATTGTTTGTCATAATGGGTGAGCCGTTCTAACCATTTGGTACAGTTGCATCAATCAATTAAAAGTTTAAGATTTTAAAGCTTAAAACCATATTACACCATTATTAAGTCCAGTTTATTTTCTATTCTGAAAATTACCCTTTTGCTTACAATCATGTCACAAACATATATATAAACAAGTACGCAATTAATAAAAATAAACGACTTAAATAATGTACATGCTACACAAATCAATTAACATGTATATATTGATCCTAAGACTCCCATTGGTTTTTGAGCTAGGTACCAATGGACCACATACACCAATTAATTGATTGCGTAAGTCCTACGATAAATATATACAATAACACACATAATTGATTTAATATACGATTCATATGGGGTCTTCCCCAATTTTAGGTCTTCCTTAATTACATAATTAATTAATTTTTAGTAATTAAACATGTCATACAATTTTATTACTAAAAACCCTAATTAATTAATTCCTATCGCATAATCATAGCATGTAATCCAAAACACGTAACAATTACATCAACTTCAATATAATCCATGACAAAACATGCATGTTTTCGTCATGGATTCCCATATAACACTTATTATTTAACAATAATCAAGTCATAAGGATCACATATCAATTAATGACATATAACAAATATTCATTAATTATCACATAAAAAATTACATGCATCCTAGGGTTTCTACAAGTTTTACAAAATAAAACCCTAATTATTAAAATTTTAGGGTAATCGACCCTAATAATAAAAAATTAGGGTTTACTAATTTTTAAAACCTATAACACCATAAACATGTAATAATCACAAAAGATCCAATTTTATGTGTTTCAGTAATTAATTACACAGTATTAACGGCTCTCTGATACCACTGTTGGAATTTTTATATCATAACAATTATATATAAACATGTAAACATCATCATAGCATGCAGCGAAAGTAAAGATCAAATACTTGTAATTAGTTAACCGAATTAAAAGAATATGCTTAATGATTTCTAGCTAAACAAGAAATCAATCAACCAAGAACTAGTTAAACCCTAAATTAGGGTTTAGTGTAATTCGACCACTACTAAGTCGAATGGGAAAAAGAACACAAACAAAGGTATGCTTGTTCTTCGTTCTTGTACACACGTATTACAAGCGTTTCAATGAGAAAAGCTAGGTTCTTGATTCACAAACAAACCAAACACTTGGATTTGAGCTTAGAAAAATCGATCCTAAGGGATATTAGGAGGGGGGTTCGATCGGCCAAGCTCAAAGGGAGGAAGAAGAAGAGAAGTTAGGGTTTGCTAGGAACCAAGATTAGAGAATAATGAATACAAGGGGTTTGTAGTTATACTAATCCAATCTTGGAGTCCAAGTTAGGGTAGGAATACCCCTCCCTCCTCCAATCGGCCGATTCTAGCAATTCCCGTTAAGTACTAACGTCCGTTAAGTGTTTATTTGTGAATTTAATAATTAAACATAACTCATTATATTAATTATTAAAACATTGAAACTTATACGTAAAGTGTGCAATCCCGAAGTCTCGTGTTCGAATCCGGTCATACATATATTAATTTTATATCCACAAATTTAACAGGTTGTTTAACAACAGGTTTGGTTGGTTCACGTTTTGTAAATGATAAACAGGCCAAACTAATTTCCGGTATTGAAACCATTTTTTTTAGTATTGTTTAATGGTGTGAGCCGATGTTCCGAAATATAATTTTTGTTAGTATTGTTATTACGGCTTTGTGTTAATTGCTAACGAATAAGAATTCAGAAAATAGGACGGTTACATGATATGTTGTAAAAGAGTTCGTCACATACAATGACAATAAGGTGAAGTTTGTTACAAATTCGAGAATTTTTTCCTTATATATAAAAAGAGATAACTTGTTATTCCTTATATCTGGCTTGGTTGTATGGCATGAGTAACAAACCAATGAACTGAATTATTTTGAGTTGTGTGCATAGAAGGAGATGGATTTAACAAATGTTATACATAGTGATTTTTTAATGTAATGGGATCAAATGTTCTTATTTATGTCATATTTTAACTCAGGAATCAATGCACCAACATCACAATCTCTAGCGAATTATGTGTTGTTGGCGATTTTTTATATTAGACATCTGATTGTTGGAAAGAAAGTTAATTTGCGAGCATCATTCACTACATATGAACTGTTTATTGCTACATGCGATCCACATATACATTAAAAATGTGTTTTCCTATATTATTTGCATGTGCTTTGTTTTGCAGTGGTGAAGGCATATCAGTACACATCATTAACAAGCGTTATGCTGCTGGATTGTTGGTCTATTCCATCGGTCATAATCCTTACATGGCTTTTCTTAAAGACAAAATATAGATTCAAGAAAATTGCGGGTGTTGTCATTTGTGTTGTTGGTCTTGTACTCGTTATTTTTTCAGATGTGCATGCATCAGATCGTTCACGTGAGCATATATATTTTTGTTCCAATTTGTTTTACATGAAAATTTGACTCAGGATATTTATTACGGATGTATGTGTATATGCTCAGAGAGCGGGAGTCATCCTATTAAAGGGGATTTGCTGGTCATTGCCGGGGCTACACTTTATGCTGTCAGCAACGTTAGTGAGGTGAGCAAAACGGGCTGATTTATAAATTGTTTAAATGTGTTTTAAATCAAAACGGTTATCTTTTGTATATGTCAAAGCCGGTCGCTTTGGGTTGACTCCTGAATATTTTGTTGTCCATTTCTTTGAATTCTTTTATAAGTAATTAACGCTTTCACTAAATTCTATATCAGAAAACAATACTGTATCAGTTTGTAGATAATTAATGTTTTATATATTCTTGGTGGTGATCCTTGTGCAGGAATTTTTTGTGAAAAAAGCAGATCAAGTTGAACTTTTGGCGATGTTGGGGCTCTTTGGTGCCATTGTCAGTGGTATTCAAATGTATCCTTTTATATGGTCTTATCATTTATGTGTCAGCCATCATTATACTTTATACACTCTATTGTGAACAAAATAAAGCTTGAACCGGTGAAATTATAGTAGAGAGTCTACTAGTTATTAAAATTCTTCATTATTCGAATCTTACTCATTCAGTTACATTGAACTCCATATCCTCTTGTCTGCTGGTTACTAGAATTGTTTAGTAGTGCATCTCATAATTATCTCAGCTGTTACTTGGTGGTCTTTAACTATGTTTGTAGAGGCGTGCTTGAGCGAGAGGAACTCAAAGCTATCCATTGGTCCTCAGGAGCGGTACTCTCTCTCTGTCTCCCTCTCCAAAGTCCAAACACACACACACACATACACATACACACACAGACACACATCGTTTCTCTGTGTGTGGTGCTAAAGATGCCAAAGTGGGCGGGTTAGGAAACAGATAAAAAAAGCAGCAGCACAAAACAACAGAATACTAAAAAAAAATCTGTTAGGTGAAATATGTGAAAGTTGATTACATAGACTGCAAGTTACTAGAATTTCCGATTGCAGGCAACAGAATCCCGGACAAATTCTGACCAGGCTGATAATCGTAATAATGAAAATTACACATTATGTATAGGTAGCGAAATTGAGAAATTTACTTAGTAATTATCGACCCAGGTCATGTTTATGGGTAGAAAAAAATACGTAAGAACCCCATGAATATTTTGTCTAAAGGTGTTTCCTCATGCCAAAAAGTACCCGTTTGACCCATTTCTTAACTTTTCAGACTCGCCCATTTGACCCGCTGGACACCAATAAAGTATTGTGAAAAGATACTCACTGAGCAGAAACAGTCCATCGAATCTAGTCATGTCTTCATATACGTAAACCGCGACTATACGAAAAAAACCCGGCTATATCCGGCCAAATCCCGGCTATTCCGGCCATGACCCGGCTATATCCGGCAAAGACCCGGCTATTCCGGCCATGACACGGCTATATCCGGCCAATACCCGGATATTCCGGCATTGACCCGGAAATATCCGGCCAAGCCGGGTCTATCCGGGTCTTGGCCGGATATAGCCGGGAATTGGCAGGAATAGCCGGGTCTTGGCCGGATATATCCGGGTCATGGCCGGAATAGCCGGGTCTTGGCCGGATATAGCCGGGTCTTGCCGGGTCATGGCCGGAATAGCCGGGTTTTGTTCATATAGTCGTGGTTTACGTATATGAAGACATTACTAAATTCAATAGACTGTTTCTATACAACCTGATTGCAAATAATTAATATATTGGAATTGTGATAAACAACTTTGAATACATTTGGCATGACTTTTGACCCATTAATTATTGCATTGTTTGTACCATATGCCGGATTTGCAGCAGCAATGTTTCTATTTTACTCAGGTGTGCCGATCTTGCTAAAGGTGAGGGCTTTCAAGATCTTTTTAATACATCGCCATAAAACTAAGCACTTTGTGTACGGTTTTCCTGTTATGTAAGTTACTGAAAACTTAATTTTAGAACTTTGTTCATGCCCATATTAAATGCAGATTAGCGGCTCTACTATGCTAAATCTATCTTTGCTGACATCAGACATGTGGACTGTATTGATACGTATTTTTGTGTACCAAGAGAAGGTTTGTACCAATATTGAGCTTAAGTTATGATTTTGCAAGAAGCTAACATTGGCATATATTATCAGGTTGATTGGATGTACTTTGTAGCGTTTGCTGCTGTTGCTGTCGGGCTCGTTGTTTATTCAGTGTACGTTTATTATTTCATTCACCTATGCAACTCATTTTTTGTGTAATGGATTAAAACGGGTTGGTAATAAAAAGATTTACAGGATTTATGTATTTTGAATCCACTATGGTAGTCAGATTCAGACTTAAAACATTTTAATGAAACAAACACACCCTAAGAGAAAATCAAAAGTGAATCTAGCTATTGATCCTTCTGATGACGTATAGTCCGTATTCGGGTCACGAACCCGACCCATACTCCAGTCCATCACGAATGGACTTAAGCCCATCACGAATGGGCTATCACGATAGCTGTTTGGGCTTGCGATGGCCCAAGCCCAATGTTATTTATGGTTTTGATAGTATATCTTCTATTTATGGGATATATATATCAATGAACCGCCCTACGCGGGATAGACCGAAGATTGGGGAACACGAAACCAATAAGGATTTTGTGTCCATATATAGAGGGCACCTCAGCCCTCACAAAGGTACGATCTCAAGAACCCTAACTCTTCTACAAACCCTAAAAACCGATTACTTACTCTCACGCCGGAGGATAATCGTGGGAGACAATCCCACGATAAGCCTAACGGTGTCTTTTTGTTTTCTTAGTGCGCAGGTCTCAAGCATTAAGATCTGATTGGTACGGAATCAAGGAACGCCCAACTTTTGTATCAACACCTTCTTCATTAACCACATCAAAATCTTCTATTAATACTATTAAAACAAGGTTTATGATGACGTCATCTTTGATTAGGTGACACTTTTCAATTGGTTAATTGAATTAAAAACTATTAATTGATGATATCATTAATATATAATATATTTCTCTAATATGGGAATGAATCCAGACTCCGAAACAAGGATCACGTTGTGGAGACAGACTCCCTCGCGCTAGAAGGAGTTACACCTGAACTGGCACCAAGTGATTTCGTATCTCAAAACTACGAAGCCTTGGCTGCGCTCATGCGAGAGGAGGCAAAAAAGAGGTCAAGCCAAAGTCTGCACGCCAGGCTCAACTTCGACCTTGAACATGAAGCATCCCCACTGTGCTACCGAAAGGAAAGACGCGAGAAGGATAGCCGCAAACACCCAGTGTTTACTAGGATTGGAAGGAAGGTTGTGGACGACGAAGCAGCCGACTTTCAGTATCTGGAGGAGCATGAAGATGGGGAACGACGCGCCAATGTCCACACTAGGCTTGGTAGTCGCAGGGTTCATGACAGGCTTGGGCGGCGGTGCTCCCCAAGTGAAAGCCCTTCAAGCTCCGATTCCGAGGATAGTCGGCGCAAGCGCCGCAGAGGAGCAAGCTCTGATTCCGATGATAGTTGGCGCAAGCGTCGTAAAAGAATAAGCCCATCCTCAAGTGATTCCTCGGACAACGAGGACAAAGAAACCGGACACTGGAAATCAAAGGGAAAATACCGCGACCAGGAAGACGAAGACATGTCTCGTCCCTGGCGTCGTCAAAAAGTTGATGCGTTCACCAGGCGCATCAGCGATTTTTCAGAAAATAAGAGAAGGCGCATGCCTGCTAATGTCAAAACATATGATGGGACAGGTGATCCTGATGATCACCTAAAAATTTTCGAATCAACAGCTACTATCGAAAATTGGCCACAACCAGTATGGTGCCACATGTTTAACTCTACATTAGTAGGGAATGCGCGCAACTAGTTCAGTAAGCTTCCACGCAGAAGCATCGGTGGGTTTGAAGAGTTGCGAAAGGCGTTTCGTTTAAACTTTACTCAAAGAAAGAAGTGCGCCAAAAACCCTGTCGAGCTCGCTAGGGTAAAACAGCGTCAAGGGGAATCCACAAGCGCTTTCATGGAGCGCTATAAGGACGAATGCATGCAGGTCAAGGCATGCCCAGAAATATTAAAGATATCAGGGTTTATGAACGCAATCAATAACCTAGACCTGATAAAAAAGTTAAACGATAGGGTTCCCCAAACCTTCGACGAACTCATGAAGCGCACAAGGTCCTTCGTCCAAGGAGAAGCAGCCGCTGCGGATAGCAAGAAAGGCTACTCGAACCATAGGTCACAAGAAGAGCCAAGGAGACAATCCAATGAACAGAGTGGTAATCGTAACAAAAGCTATCGCAGTCAAGGGGGCGGACGGGGAAACGACAAGTACACCCCACTAACGAAAACCCCAAAGGAAATATTTGCGACGGAAGGTGCGAACTTCCCAAGACCCCCACCTATGCGCACCCCTGAAGATCGGCGCGTAGGGAACGGGTACTGCGAGTATCACGCACAGAAGGGCCATACCACCAATGAGTGTGTCCAACTACGCCAACTAATCGAGAAACTAGTAAAAGAAGGCAGATTGGACCATCTCGTTAAAAATATTAAGGATGGGAAAGACAAGCAGAGAACTGGAGGCAAGAAAGAAGCGCCTAAGGAAAAAGCTGATACTATCTACATGATACAATCATGGCAGCGAAAGACTAGGCAAAAGGTGAGCCAGAAATTTTCTCAGGGAAGCGAAATCTCTTTCCCTACATTGGCTGCGGACAACGCAGTGGCAAAACCACTCACCATTGAAATAAGTGCGGGGGGTCACGATATCCACCGCATGTACGTTGATGGAGGGGCATCAGCGGATATAATGTATGAACATTGTTTCAAGAGACTGCGCCCTGAGATACAAAGACAGTTAAGTCCAGCCATGACTGCGCTTACTGGCTTTACAGGAGAAAAGATATGGCCTATGGGGCAACTGCGCCTACTAGTCGCTGTCGGTAGTAAGGAACATTCCGCGACAGCCTGGATGAATTTTATGGTGATCAGATCTCCTTCATCATACAATGGCATCATCGGAAGACCAGGAATCTCGGCAATACGCGCAGTACCTTCCACAGCGCATGGGATGCTCAAATTCCCAGTAGAAGGTGGCATTGTCACCATCTACAATAGTGCCGCACCGCCTCAAGAATGTAACACGATTACATGCGAAACAACGAATACCCCAAAACAGAGCGCAGCTAAAGTATCAAACCTAAAGGTTGCGATTCACCCTGAATACCCGGAGCAAGAAGTATCGATTGGGGGATCGTTGTTTGACAAAGGAAGAGCGGCCGTGTGCGCACTCTTGCAGAGGAATTTGGATATCTTCGCATGGGAACCAAAGCACATGACTGGTGTGCCACGCTCGATTGCAGAACACAAGTTACAAATCCGACAAGGATATTCCCCAGTAAGGCAGAAAAAGCGCGGCCAGGCTCCAGAGCGCGCAAAAGCCATACTGGAAGAAGTACACTGATGAAGCGAAAAGTGTACCGCTTTTAGGGGGTCATTTAAGCCCTAATCCGCGATTATATGATCAAATATTGCCCTAAATCGTTTCTTTTCTCATTTTAGGTACTTGGGACGTGATTTCTGGAATATGAAGCATTTTGGAGCTTTTTGGACGTTTTTATGCTCAAGAATGAAGAAAACAAAAAGACCAAGGAAAGTCAGGATTTTACACCTGACGGCGTCAGGCTTTGGATGCTGACGCTGTCACTTGAAGATGAAAGTGGGGGAATTATACACGTGACGCGCCAGAAAGTTTTACATAGGAAGTCTGACGGTGTCACGTGTTAATGGATGTAGGCCGTCAAGTGTTAAGTTAAAGAGAGACGGGCCAGAGGATTTTTGAAGGTGACGGCGTCAGGATCATAGACCTGACGACGTCAGATGATATAGAGTGACGGCGTCAAAGTATTCTTACACGAGAAGGAACCTTAGTGAAACCGCCACAAGTTAATCAAGACAATCACAACTCGCGCGCGGAGTAGCTGTTACTGTTTTGGCCATAAAATCTTCATACGAACTCGGATTTAGGTGATTCAAGAGGCCACGGAATCGGGACGAAAAGATCTACAATTTGGTGAAAAAGGGGAGCTGACGCTGTCACTTGTAAAGTCTGACGCCGTCAGATCGATGCGGACAGAAATTCAGCTATAAATACAACATCACAACTTCACTTTTTGGAGGCCCCAAACCCTAAGTCCGATTCTAGGGTTAGGGTAGGTGTTTTTCCAGCAACTTAGAGGGTCTTAATCATGCCATAAACATCTTGTAATGGTTTGTTTATTGATTCAATCTTATACTATATCTTCAATTATCATTATTGTCAATTGCTCTTCATTGATTATGTGTTGCTAATTTACCTTGTGTCTACTTATGATTGTGTGAAACTTGTATATAATTAATTAGATCTTATTGATTCCTTGTTGATGTATGTGTCTATCGTCATCAATAAAGGTGTGACACTTCAATAGATCTAATTGGTTTAGCTTATAATTCTTGTTTCTTATTGTCTCTTGTTTGATTGGGTGATATCGATGTTAGGCTTAAGAAAACTGGCTAACCTCCTATACGGTAACTTGCTTGAACGTCTTAAGAAACATGAACCAATGCGTACTAGGTTTATTTGGTTGTATTTAATGCATGAGCGAATTCTAGTGATCCCATGTTAGGAGCTTCTTAGCCGGCTCGACATAGGAGTGAAGTAGGAGCTTATAGAGTTGGGGAAGTACGTACGCCACCCCACGAATGGTATTAAGGAATACAACCCGTCAATTAAAACAAGGTGTGACAATTCAATAGGTAGAATTGGATAGCTAGCAAGGAGTAACATATCATAGGTAGACATGCTTCACTTCCCTTGTAGAACCCTAGTTTACTTTCCTGCACATTAGTTTAATTAGTAGCTTTTAGGTTAGTTGATTAGCAACTAATTCCGCCCCTTTTTCCAAAACCAGAGATTTTTACTTGCTTTCCATAAAATATAAAAATACAAAAAGAATCATCCCTCACCTCTAGACCTAGTAGATAAATTTCAATCCTAACGAACACTATTCTTTGAGTTGAACGATCAATCCCCCGGTACTTGCCACTTCACTATACTACATCGGTCAGGTACACTGCCTGGTGGGGATTGCAAACTTCTCAAGATCCCTTGAGAGGTAAAACCTGTTGTAAGGTCGCAAAACCACGCATCAAGTTTTTGGCGCCGCAGCCCGGGGATTAGTTATTGCTTAGGTTGAAATTTATTTTTATTCGGTCTACTCATTAGATTCCTATCTACTGAGATTTTTATTTTCTTTTTATTAGCTTTCTAGTATTCTATCTTTTCTTTGTGTCTTTGTGCGTAAAAACCTTTCCATTGACTCTTCCGTTCACCATTATGGAGTACGCGAATCCACCATACTACCGACCACGAAATCCATTCGCCCCTAATGACATCTTGATGTTCAACCAATATCGAGATGAACCCATATATGATGCATGGACTCGTTTTAAAAACTTACTCCGAATAGTCCCTCATCATAGTTTCGATTTAGCATCCCTAACCCAAATCTTTTACGATCGTGTCGACCGATATGACCAAATGTGCATTAACGATTTTGCCAATGGGGACCTTAGGGAATTAAATGTTGAAGAAGCATGGGATGCCATTGAAGATTGTGCCCAGTATTGTTATAGAGTAGACAACCCAACAAACGTTAGTACAAGTCAGTTGACCACAAATTCCAAGGATCATGAAACAAGTTTGTCTGGGGATGGCTATTTTGGGATACCTAAGTGGATGTCATGTAACATCATAGTACAAAACAAACACATAGGTAATCTAGATAAAATGGAGGATGAGGTGGATAATCCAAGCCCACAAAGTACCCCACAAGTCCTACCATCACTTGAGGCACACACACCGCCCGTGACTTACCCGGAAAGAGTAGAAGAAACTTTAGGAATTCCAATAGAGGTAGAACCCTTGGACCTAGCACCACTAGAGGATATAGGTTTGAATACTTATAGTGATAACCTTACTCTTAGTTCCAGGGAATTTCCTAGTGTTGATGAACCGGAACCTCAACCTTTACACAACTTTCCATCCTTAGATATATTTCTAGGAGACAAAAGAGGAACCGACCCACCCATCAACCCTTATTATCCGGGTAGTTTTAGGATGAAGGAAGCCATTCACTCACCCCCTTCACCTCACGTGGCATATTTCCACCCTAAGGGTGTGTATCGCTACTTTCACCCGCACTTAATCCTAATTGTAGGGAAAACCTCACCTTTATCCATTAAATAAGGGCAGAGTCAGGCTCGTGACTCGAACAAAAACAAGCGCTTCTTGGGAGGCAACCCATGTTTTTAATTGTTTGATGTTTTTATTTTATTTGTTTGTTTGTGTCATATATGCTTAATCATAATTGTTAAATTTTCATGTTTCGAATAATTTGTGAAAATGCTTTATTTTGTTTTTAACCTCGTCTTAATTGCATATAAAGGTATTTTACAAAAAGATAAGTGTAGGGAAGCTTATATTTTGTTAAAAAGGACGAAATTCGAACATGAAAAATTCACAATTTATGATTAGCATATATACTATCTTGTTTATGTGTCAATACTTGTGGACATGTTTTATGAGTCCCTATTTGTAAGTCATCCCGCAAGTATCCTATCCTTTTATTGCTTTGTTTTGTTTTTATTTCTAAGTCTGGAAATACATCTAGTTGTGGTTTTTCTTTGTTCGGTTTGATGCTTTGGTTTTTGTGTTTGTTGGTTACAGGTATTATTGGATAAGAAGATGTACGTGCAACACATCAAGAGGATGATTATATTTCTGGAGTGAAGCTTATCATGTTCATTCTCTTGGAGGGAGATTTAACCATATTATCACATCATCCATACCGAGCGAATCAGGGGAGTATTAGTTTCTTCCATTCTCATTTATTTTTACTTTTACATCTTTTGTCTAGAACATTGGGGACAATGTTCGGATTAAGTATAGGGAGGGTAAATTAGGATGCCTTAGAAACTACAACTTCGCTTGATTTTTGTTTTGTTTAATAGTGAATGTGTAATAAAGCCAAGAGAAATATTGGTTAGGGCAATTTTAGCACCAAATTTAAAATTTTTTACAACATATAGGAGTGAAACTTTGATTTTAATAAGCGTCTCATGGATAGGGAATTGTATGACTAGCACAAAAACCATACCACTCAAAAATTTCCACCCCAAATATGTGAGGTTCGCCTTTAGATCTTTAGGAAAAAGCATTCATTGTTGGTGCTTATGAGTGTACCGGTAGCACTTAGATTCTAGAACTTGCGTTTGTGATGCATACCGAGACCGCTAGTGAGACTACATTCGTGTAGTTAGGATTGACTACATGATAAGAGGCATTAGGATTAACCCATTGTTTTACACCTGTGTTTTTGTTATAATTACATTGGCTACATTGGTTAAGTAATTCTCCCACACCCTTTGCGTTGTACTCATTTTTAGTACACGATACCCCTAGTACACCCCTCAGAGCCTATCTTTTCGTTTCGACCTTTAAGCATTTTACTTAAAGGAAGAATTTGTTTACACCCCACTTAAATGTACACCCAAATCGCCTTAGCCTATCTTGTGTGCACTCATCTTTAGTGCATTATTGTGACAACATTTGTTTAAACCCTTAGTTAATTATCTAATTGATTACATGGTTGCTAAGTCGAGTCATATCCTTGTACATATTTTTTTGGGACGATTGGGACTTATGGGTAAAGTACTAGTGTAATGGAGTAATGGGGAAGAACATCATTTATTACCCCCATATGTACGTTAATATTTTAAAGTACTCCAAATGTTTCGATTATCTTGATTCGAGTCATTAGAATAATTTTATGTAAAGTATGTAAAAGTTCAAGTGTAGGGATGGTACAAAGAATCCCTAGTAATGTATTGTTTTGGATGGTAGGGCAAGAGTGTATGCAAAAAAAAAAAAAAAAAAAAAAAAAAAAAAAAAAAAAAAAAAAGTGTGAAGAAAAAGCATACGGACTACCATCCGCCTCTATCTTTTACTTATGTTTTGTTTTGTTCTATGTTTATTAGTTCGTGATTAGTTTAAGTTGAGTCGAGTCTTGGCTTAGCAATGCCTCATTCTACATGTAATTGACCAAGATGATTGACTTGCCACCAGTAAAAATATCCTTATCCAACAAACCGTGTTTTCCTTATCCCTACACCTAACGTTATAACCCTTTTTAAAGACCTCTTTGATAGTTTATCCTAGGTGCTTACGCCAAAAGTGGTAGAGGCGTGATCCTTTCCCAAGCCTATGGTAATCTATTTTCTATGACAGGTAGTGAGTGATATTCTTCCATTTCCATTTATGATATATAAATTTACAACACCCGAGGGATGAGAGTATCCAAACACTTATTGTGAGGTGCTAGTGTATAATTTCCGTGCTTATTTTGACCAAGGTGGAATGATCATTTGTTGTAATTACTTTTATATTAATGTTAAATGACCCCTAACTTGTATTTCAATTGGTGGAAAAGCTCATTTGCTTGAGGACAAGCAAATCCCAAGTGTAGGGATATTTGATGAAGCGAAAAGTGTACCGCTTTTAGGGGGTCATTTAAGCCCTAATCCGTGATTATATGATCAAATATTGCCCTAAATCGTTTCTTTTCTCATTTTAGGTACTTGGGACGTGATTTCTGGAATATGAAGCATTTTGGAGCTTTTTGGACGTTTTTATGCTCAAGAATGAAGAAAACAAAAAGACCAAGGAAAGTCAGGATTTTACACCTGACGGCGTCAGGCTTTGGATGCTGACGCCGTCACTTGAAGATGAAAGTGGTGGAATTATACACGTGACGCGCCAGAAAGTTTTACATAGGAAGTCTGACGGCGTCACGTGTTAATGGATGTAGGCCGTCAAGTGTTAAGTTAAAGAGAGACGGGCCAGAGGATTTTTGAAGATGACGGCGTCAGGATCATAGACCTGACGACGTCAGATGATATAGAGTGACGGCGTCAAAGTATTCTTACACGAGAAGGAACCTTAGTGAAACCGCCACAAGTTAATCAAGACAATCACAACTCGCGCGCGGAGTAGCTGTTACTGTTTTGGCCATAAAATCTTCATACGAACTCGGATTTAGGTGATTCAAGAGGCCACGGAATCGGGACGAAAAGATCTACAATTTGGTGAAAAAGGGGAGCTGACGCCGTCACTTGTAAAGGCTGACGCCGTCAGATCGATGCGGACAGAAATTCAGCTATAAATACAACATCACAACTTCACTTTTTGGAGGCCCCAAACCCTAAGTCCGATTCTAGGGTTAGGGTAGGTGTTTTTCCAGCAACTTAGAGGGTCTTAATCATGCCATAAACATCTTGTAATGGTTTGTTTGTTGATTCAATCTTATACTATATCTTCAATTATCATTATTGTCAATTGCTCTTCATTGATTATGTGTTGCTAATTTACCTTGTGTCTACTTATGATTGTGTGAAACTTGTATATAATTAATTAGATCTTATTGATTCCTTGTTGATGTATGTGTCTATCGTCATCAATAAAGGTGTGACACTTCAATAGATCTAATTGGTTTAGCTTATAATTCTTGTTTCCTATTGTCTCTTGTTTGATTGGGTGATATCGATGTTAGGCTTAAGAAAACTGGCTAACCTCCTATACGGTAACTTGCTTGAACGTCTTAAGAAACATGAACCAATGCGTACTCGGTTTATTTGGTTGTATTTAATGCATGAGCGAATTCTAGTGATCCCAGGTTAGGAGCTTCTTAGCCGGCTCGACATAGGAGTGAAGTAGGAGCTTATAGAGTTGGGGAAGTACGTACGCCACCCCACGAATGGTATTAAGGAATACAACCCGTCAATTAAAACAAGGTGTGACAATTCAATAGGTAGAATTGGATAGCTAGCAAGGAGTAACATATCATAGGTAGACATGCTTCACTTCCCTTGTAGAACCCTAGTTTACTTTCCTGCACATTAGTTTAATTAGTAGCTTTTGGGTTAGTTGATTAGCAACTAATTCCGCCCCTTTTTCCAAAACCAGAGATTTTTACTTGCTTTCCATAAAATATAAAAATACAAAAAGAATCATCCCTCACCTCTAGACCTAGTAGATAAATTTCAATCCTAACAAACACTATTCTTTGAGTTGAACGATCAATCCCCCGGTACTTGCCACTTCACTATACTACATCGGTCAGGTACACTGCCTGGTGGGGATTGCAAACTTCTCAAGATCCCTTGAGAGGTAAAACCTGTTGTAAGGTCGCAAAACCACGCATCATACACAAACTTGTGGACGCTGGCATCATGCGAGAAGTCTATTACCTCGATTGGCTCTCCAATCCAGTAATGGTCAAAAAGAGCGATGGCAGTTGGCGGATGTGCGTAGACTTCACTGATCTTAATAAAGCATGTCCACAGGATTGCTACCCACTACCAGAAATAGACTGGAAGGTGGAATCTCTATGCGGGTATCCTTTTAAATGTTTCTTAGATGCATACAAAGGGTACCACCAAATCCAAATGGCTAAGGAAGACGAGGAAAAAACAGCTTTCCATACAAGCCAAGGCGTTTTTTGTTATACAAAGATGCCTTTTGGCCTGAAGAATGCGGGCGCCACCTACCAACGACTGGTAGATAATGCGTTTGAGAAGCAAGTAGGGCGCAACCTAGAGGTCTATGTGGATGACGTTGTCATAAAAAGCCATACTGAAGATGAGGTAGTGCGCGACATTGAAGAAACATTCACAACACTACGAAAGATCAACATGAAGTTGAATCCTAAGAAATGCACTTTTGGCGCTACAGAAGGCATGTTCCTAGGATATTTGATAGAACCAGATGGCATTAAGCCATGCCCGGAAAAAACAGAGGCTGTCATCCAACTTCCTTCACCGCCCACGTTGAAGGAAGTTCAATCTCTAAATGAAAAGCTAGCCGGTTTGAACAGATTCCTGTCCAAATCAGCGGATAAGTCACTTCCTTTATTTAAAACACTCAAGAAGTGTACAAAGAAGGGAGACTTTTGTTGGACTGCGGAAGCGGAAGAAGCTTTCACACAACTTAAGCAACATATAGCAGCTCTTCCTAAGCTAGTTGCACCCCGACCAGGGGAGGAGTTAATAATCTACCTATCCGTGACCCATGGAGCGATCAGCGCAGTACTACTGATGGATAGGAATTCCGTACAAACACCGGTGTATTTTGTGAGCAAAGCACTCAAGAAGACAGAGATTAATTACAGTCCAATGGAGAAGTTGGTCTTGGCATTAGTATTTGCTGCCAAAAGACTGCGCAGATACTTTCAAGCGCACCCAATAGCAGTGATTACCGACCAACCCATCAAACAAGTTATCTCTAAACCTGACGCATCGGGATGATTACAAAAATGGAGTGTGCTACTAGGCGAGTATAACATCTCTTACAGACCACGCACTGCGGTCAAAGGGCAAATACTAGCAGACTTCATCATCGAAAAACCAGATACCGATGACACACCCCCACCGAGCAAGGTAGAATTACAAGAACCATGGGTCTTGTTCACAGATGGATCTTCATGCGTGGATGGATCGGGCGCTGGCCTTATCCTCACTAATCCAGAAGGAATGGAATTCACTTACGCACTGCGTTTTGAATTCACAGCCACGAACAACGAGGCAGAATATGAAGCCCTAATTGCTGGATTACGCATTGCAAATCGAATGGGTGTACGTAACCTAGAAGCAAATGTGGACTCCCGATTGGTAGCCAACCATGTGTTGGGCGAATATGTGGCTAAAGAGGATAACATGGTCCAATACCTCGACAAGACTAAATCGCTAATACAAGGCTTTGACAGGTTTACCATTAAGCAAGTCCCTAGAGGTGAAAATAAGAAAGCGGATGCGCTGAGCAAGATTGCATCTACTAGCTTCGTGCACCTGTCAAAACAAGTTTTAGTGGAGATCCTAAAGAATAAATCCATCTCTGAGATGGAGATATCCACGGTAATAGAGGAAGAGAATCCTACGTGGATGACCCCTATTATCGAATTCATAAGCAAGGGCAAATTGCCCGATGAGCAGAAGGACGCTCGACGTATCCGGCGCACAGCGCAGAGGTTCGAACTTAGAGATGGTATCCTATATCGGCGCTCATTCTTACAACCATGGCTTCGGTGCGTTGGACCTCTTCAGGCAGATTATGTACTCCGAGAGATCCACGCTGGTTCATGAAGTATGCATTCAGGACCACGGTCAGTCGTAGCACGAGCATTGCGCTCATGATACTATTGGCCTACTATGCACCGTGATGCGCGTGAGGTGATAAAGAAATGCAACGACTGCTAAGTTCATAGACCCATCCCGCGCAGACCACAACAAGAGCTAACACCTATCACTTCTCCATGGCCATTCCATAAGTGGGGTATTGACATCGCAGGTCCCTTCCCTGTCGCAGCGGGAGGACTTAAATTCCTTATTGTTGCAATAGACTACTTCACTAAATGGATTGAAGCGAAGGCAGTAGCGACAATCACAGGTAATCAAGTAAAACGCTTTGTTTGGGAAAATATTGTATGCCGCTTTGGATTACCTGGGGAGATTGTTTCAGACAACGAAAAACAATTCCGTGATAACCCGTTCAAAGATTGGTGCGCAGAGTTACATATCACACAACACTTCGCATCAGTAAAACACCCACAAACCAATGGCTTAGTTGAGTGCGCAAATCACAGTATAGGCGAAGGAATTAAAGCGCTCCTGGACAAACACAAAGGAAAATGGGTGGACGAATTGTCGCATGTCTTATGGACGCACCGCACGACAAATCAAGGTTAGCAATGGAGACACTCCTTTTTCCCTTGTCTACGGGACATAAGTTGTCATACCAGCTGAAATTGGGATGCCAACTATCCGCACCGCGGAAGTTAATGTCGCGACCAATGACGACGAACGACGGATAGATTTGGACCTATTGGAAGAAAGGCGCGAACGCGCAGCTATACGAGAGGCAAAAACCAAGTCAAAGATGAAGGGATACTACGATGCTAAAGTTCGAAGCACCTCATTCAGACCTGGCGACTTTGTGTACCGCGCTAATGATGCAAGCCATGCAGAAGATACAGGTAAACTTGGACCAAAGTGGGAAGGACCCTATGAGGTCATTGAAGCACTAGGACAAGGCGCGTACAAGCTGCGTGACATGGATGGCCGTGAGCTACAACGCACATGGAATATCTGCAATCTCAAGAGATGCTATCTTTAGGAAAGGTTACGACCCAATACATGGACACCTACGCACTTTAGTAAGTGCTCAATAAACATCCGTGTATTTACATTCTTTGCTTTCATTTAGACAAATGTTTTTTATCTTTTTACAAAAACTTGCAAGTATTAATAAAATGTTGCGGTTTCTAGCTAACTCCGCGACACACTTTACTTTATTGTTTACATATAATTTATGTCTCAATACTGTTTGTTATATTATCTTTTGCCTACATGGCGTGCATGCACCAATTAAAAACCCACGATGGTAAAAGGATGAGTAAACCTACTAAATGACTCGTTGAGTAAGAGGGTTGCAAGCCCATCAACATCGGATCACGCATCCTTGTTAAACACCTTACTCTCAAGACGTTGGAGTAAGTTCAATGCGTACCCCACGACGGATACACATCAATGCACACTGTGCGCGTTTAACAAATTAGGAGTTAAGACAATTACCCCCTTAATATGGTATTAGTAGCATGCTGCAATCCATACACTTGTGCACCCCACGACGGATACACAACAACTTGTAAATTTCATACACAATTATGTTATATACAATCATGTCATACACGACTATGTCATAAATTTCATACATGATAAGGATATAAGTGATTATAAATCCTTGTAACTTTTTCTAAATGTGTTTATACAAACGATTTGATTCTTAGACATCTTTCACGCAAAGACAAAATAACTAAGTACAAACGTTATAACCACAGTCAAGTTTGACACAATATGCATACAATTGTATTTTTCAAAATCAACGCTTCATTATGGATAAGAAGTTCATCAAAAGTACACATCCAACAAGCATATGTACAACAAAAAGTGGACATACTACAAAATATCACTACATCGAAACTACCAAGACATGCTACGGGTACGCCTGAGCCCTGAGCTACCCACTTGGCGCGCCACACTACCAACATCTTTAAGCCTCTGCAACAGCTCAGCATCCTTGGGTGCTACCGTTGGCACGCTAACAGGTACTCCATCAGATCTAGGAATGTGAGCCGCACCAAGACCACACAGAATAGCTTTCCCCTTCTGACCCTTCTTCTTGGCAAGTCTCATCTCATGAGCTTCTAAGGATGTCCTCAATGGAATTTCTTTCTCAAGGGCAAAAGGGTTGAGGATGTCACGAGGGCGAGCAAAAACAGGCACATGTAGCTGCGACACATCTGGCTTCAGAAAGTAGTCAACCTGCTCCTCAGCGTCTTCGGTTGAGTGCCTAGCCAAAGTCAAACCCTGCATAATCATGCTTATGGGGTAATCCTGGTCACGCTCCAGCTGCGCAATATGAGGAAGCTCAAAAAGTTTTAACCTCTCCATAGCAGAAACAAGCTCACCATAAGCGTTCTCATTATAACCAGGTACTTCGGAGGGAGGCATCGCCAAAACCTTGGCCGCACACAGTTCCTCTACTGCTTCCGCCTTACCACACGCTAGGGCACATTGAACCACATGCCCAAAGGACTCCTTAACTTCTCGAGACTCCAGCGTGGTCATAGCAGCAAGACGCATGCCATGGCTGACAAGCCACCTGCGCTCAGCAATTGTTGACACCAAATGTGGATACAACTCCTCATCATATTCAATGCTGAGCTTGAGCAGCTTGCTCTCCTGATTCTCCAGCAGACCCTCCACAGCCTTGCGGAATTCATCCAAGTCAGACATAAGTTTCCCCTTATTCAGCTCCATATATCTCAAGGCCCAAAGGCATGAGGCCTTGTACTCTTTTGCTCCAGTGCGCTCTTTATCCAGTTCGGCCATGAGCGACATCTTCTCATCAGCAACTTTCTGGTCATACATAGCAGATGCCCTCAATTCAGCCTGCGCATCAGCCAACTGCGCCTTTAGAAGGTCAATCTCCTTATCTTTCTGCGCAACCAGGATGCCCTCACCACCATACTCAGCCTGTAGCCGCGCAACCAATGAAGCCTGGTGCGTAGCAGCCAACGCCAACTCCTCAAGAAGGCTATTTCTTGGCGCATCTCCAGCAGATTTTTCCTCATCCACTGGACTCTCAGGCCTAAACTCACCAACATATCCAGAATCAGTCTTAGGGGGCGAATTCTCAACATGCGCATCATCATCAACAGCAGTCTCAGCCCTACACGCAAATAACAAAGTTACTCTATAATACTAATAGCGGATTAAAGGACTGAGGATCTAAAGACACAAATACTTACTTGGGGGGAGGAGTTTTATGCGATGACGCATCCTCTTCCGTGGGTCGCTCGACAAAAATAGCAGGGCGCTTACTTGATGTCCCTGCGCCATCATCACCAGACGATCTCTTGCGCTTCCGCACCAGGCCTTCCTCCTCAGACTCATCCATAGCACTCCCCGACGAGTCTATATGCAACAACTCAACAGGGATCTGCGACTCAGCAGAGGGAAAGCTACGCAGAGGAGTAGCCATAGTGACACCTGCGGGGACCTCCCCCATCTCCTCTGTCTCCTCTGTCTCCTCCTGCGTGATCACCATCGTGCGCCCTGCAGTAGCCTGAAGCAATGGCTGCTCCCCATCTCTCACTGGGCGCACCCCTACGATCACCTTCGTGGGCTTCGCCAAGCGAACAACATCAAACAAATCCATCTCTGCGCAACAAAGCAACAAACAAATAGAAAATGTGTTAGAAAAGCTACAAAGGGAAGAATGCTTACAACTACTAAGTGAAGAGGAAGGAAGAGACAAGCACCCACCCCGGCTATTTTCATCCAAAAATGTTGGCACCTCTTCCGGACTACCAAAGTAGTTGCGACTGATGCCCATGTGCACCAAAAACTCTTCTGGATACGGTTCAATCGGTATGCGATTGGTGTTTATCGTATCCGCATCCACTACGTTATACAATCCGGGGTCTGGGCGCTCATCTCTCGGTAACGATTCTTTAGTATAGAACTCAAATACCCAGGGAAAAAATGCGCTATCAATCCAGAAAATTTTTTCCCTCCATACCCTCAGTGCGTCTAATTTCTTCGTATAACACTGCAGAGATCCTGCGCGCTTAGCAAAAAATACCCACCCGTTTGACCACGACGTGTGGTAAAACGCGCGGAATAGATGTACTGTGGGTTCAATCGCCAACAGGCGACAATTTACCTCAAAATTGGTAACTTTCGCCGCACCTATACAGTGCAGTTGTGAGATATGCAAGCGATAATGGTTTAAGATATCGCACAAAAACAGGGAAATGGGAACACGCTGGTTCGCAAATTCGAAGAAGCGCGTATAAACCCCCACCTTCCCTTGCGGGAAATTCGCTATTGACGCATTGGCGGCCGGAACTACCGGATGCAATGCGAGAGGGATGTAATAATCTGAGGTGAACTGATGAAGTTCATCCTCAGATATTTCGGAATTAATATCGGACAATTGAAGAACCATGATTAACCTTCAATAACTATTATAAGCGCACGCGCTATTACCTTCGTTCTTGTTGATTTTTTTCTTGGAGGTTTAACAATGGCGGAAAATGATGCTTTTTACTGTGATAACCACAGTGAAATGACGGCTCAAGTTTATATAGGGTTACACATATTCGTGGATGAACGACATGTGTACCCCACTTGTTCTAATCGGATGGTTGGGAACCCAAAAGGTAAAGCACTTTTTCACCCACCCTCACGATTTTCGAAGAAGATACTTGGACTAGGTTAACTTGCTAATTTTGGCGGGAAATACTTGGAGCTTCCCCGCTACGCATCGACGAACATTTTTTAGCTACAATTATTTAGTCTAGCGTCCGCAATTTCGCATTGCGCACACTAGACTGGGGGGACATAATGACGTATAGTCCGTATTTGGGTCACGAACCCGACCCATACTCCAGTCCATCACGAATGGACTTAAGCCCATCACGAATGGGCTATCACGATAGCGGTTTGGGCTTGCGATGGCCCAAGCCCAATGTTATTTATGGTTTTGATAGTATATCTTCTATTTATGGGATATATATCAATGAACCGCCCTACGCGGGATAGACCGAAGATTGGGGAACACGAAACCAATAAGGATTTCGTGTCCATATATAGAGGGCACCTCAGCCCTCACCAAGGTACGATCTCAAGAACCCTAACTCTTCTACAAACCCTAAAAACCGATTACTTACTCTCACGCTGGAGGATAATCGTGGGAGACAATCCCACGATAAGCCTAGCGGTGTCTTTTTGTTTTCTTAGTGCGCAGGTCTCAAGCATTAAGATCTGATTGGTACGGAATCAAGGAACGCCCAACTTTTGTATCAACACCTTCTTCATTAACCACATCAAAATCTTCTATTAATACTATTAAAACAAGGTTTATGATGACGTCATCTTTGATTAGGTGACACTTTTCAATTGGTTAATTGAATTAAAAACTATTAATTGATGATATCATTAATATATAATATATTTCTCTAATATGGGAATGAATCCACTAAAAAAAATCTAAAAATAAGAATAATGAGAAATGCTTATAGCCATATATTTCAAATGAAGAACAAGAATTTCATGGGAGATTCATCTTTTCTTGTAGGTGAATCTGAAATGTGCAGCTGTTGTTATTTGATCCTTACTCCTCTAATTTTATGGGAAAGCCCTAAGTAATTCTCATTTTACTTTTATTTCTTATTTGAAAAGAAGAATATTGTGTATTTTTTCAACTTCTTTGCATGCTTATAACTTTTTTCATTGGCTACTTTGTGAGGTACATCGGGACAACGGTACAATGCTTAGGGAGATGAGTTTCTTTCTTCAGATCTATTTTATTATTTCAAACTTTCTTTTGTTTGATTATAACTCAAATTCTTTAGTATATCCATCTTCATCTTCTCTCTCATGTGAAAGCCCTAAGTAATTCACGATGCAAATGGAGTTCTAAAAGAAATTTTGATGGAGCTTTGATTGTTGTGGTAAATTAGAAAACAATAAACAAGGTCTAGTCGGTCTCTTGTTTCAAGTGGAAACTTGTAATCTGCATAAGTAAAAGAGATAAAACATAGTGATTCTATATAAAATTTACGAATTTCAACAATGACAAATTCACCTTTTTAAAAATGCTTCATTCTCTTTTCTTACAGAATCCCTAGTTCCAGTTCGAGTAGATGATCATCTAGAACTCGAATACCAACATTCTTTCTAAAGGACTCCCATGTTTTCTAATTTACCACAACAATCAAAGCTCCATCAAAATTTCTTTTAGAACTCCATTTGTATCGTGAATTACTTAGGGCTTTCACATGAGAAAGAAGATGAAGATGGATATACTAAGGCTGGAGGGAGTGGCTCGGCAAACTGTTCGGTAAAGTGTTCGGTGATGCGGTAACACCGCCGCAAGTGGGGCGGTGAAAATCGGTAAAGTGGAAAATCGGTATCTTTTGCCGAGTGAGAAAGAGGAAGACTTGGCCCACACAAACGGTCGAATTTTAAAAAAATAGCCGTTGGCCGGTTTATTTTAAAAAAAAATCCTTTTTTTTCTACCTTTCAACTATATATTCACACACATTTCCTATCATTCTTTATACCTTTCAACTACATATATACCTTCAAATATCACCCTTTTTTTACTAAAAATCACAAAAAATCTAACACCCTTTTAACAAAAAATGTCTTCCGAATCCGAATACGTTTACCCGACTTCGTCCGACGAAACTCATGGTACCTCACTTCAATTTATGTTATCCGCCGTTGAACATCTTCAAGACACGGAGAGCTCTAGTTTTCGGCCCCGTAGATATGTAGATCATCGTCGGCACGTTGGTCTTGAAACTCTTCTTAATGATTGGTTCGTTGAGGAACCAAAGTATGACGAGGCTTATTTTCGAAAAAAATTTCGAATGAATAAAAGCATGTTCTTAAAAATAGTATCCGACATTGAAGAGAGATACCCGTATTTTCAAGAAGGTTATGATGCGCGGGGGAAAAAAAGTTTCACGGCCATACAAAAATGTGTTTCGGCCGTTAGGCAACTCGCAACCGGCAATCCCCCTGACGAGTATGATGAGTATTTGTGTATGGCGGCAAGAACGTCACGTGAAACTCTTGATCATTTTTGTGACGCCATCATTCAGTTGTACGGTCGAGAGTATCTACGGAGGCCGACGACACACGACATAGCATGCATTTTTCAGGCTCATGAGCAAGGTTGTCAGGATCGCGATCCTGCTCGTAGGATCGTACGATCCTACGATCCTACACACACAAAACGAGCAGGATCGTTACGGGATCGTAATTCAGGTAGGATCGTTACAGGATCGTGGGATCGCTCGTAGGATCGTAGGATCGTGAACGATCCGATCCTGTTGGTAACCCTTTTTTCAGGTAGGATTGTTACAGGATCGTGGGATCGCTCGTAGGATCGTGAACGATCCGATCTTGTTTTTTTTGACTTTTTTTACCTTTTTTTGAGAGGAAGGTTTTTAAAAATGGTTTGTATACATATGTAAAGGAAAAACCGAAAACGATCCTAGGTAGGATCCGATCCTAGGATCCCGATCTTGAAAAGCCGAAAACGATCCTAGGTAGGATCCCGATCCTGACAACCTTGCTCATGAGGCTCGACATCACATACCCGGGATGCTTGGTAGCATCGATTGTACGCACGTTGAATGGTTAAATTGTCCAAGACATTTGAGAGGGCAATACACGAGAGGTGACCATGGTGTTCCGACTATTATGCTTGAGGTCACCGCTTCACAAGATTTGTGAATTTGGCATGCTTTTTTCGGTCCACCGGGGTCGAACAACGACATCAACGTGTTGAATCAGTCTGATTTGTATCTTACCGAGCGAAATGGAACGGCGGCGAATAGCTCATTTTATATTAGTGAACGCTTTTACAAACGTGGATACTATCTTACGGATGAAATTTATCCTAAGTGGTCAACGTTAGTTAAAGCTTACCCGTATCCGACCGACCCAAAGGAAAAGAAGTTCAAGAAGTTACAAGAGGGTGCAAGAAAGGAGGTTGTTCTCAGCGAGCCCTTTGGTGTTTCTCCAAAGCAAAATGGAAAATTAATCAAAGCGACCTCTCCGGGCCTAATACCAAGAGAAAAATAGGGAAAATTATAATTCACAGCATAGGCAATTAATTTTGATTAATATGTATCATAAAAGGCGACGGTAAGCAATCTCACAGGTGCATATAATGAATGAACGGTAACAACCTGGTTTGATATAGTGTCATTAGCCGAGTTACTAGACAAACTCCATCATCGTCCTTCGTAATGATCTCACGGAGATTCGGGGTCAAGACTTGCATATCTCGATGACGATAGTGTTTTTTATTTGTTTATTTTTTTATTTTTTTTTTTTGTTTTTTTTTTTTTTAAGTATTATGTAGTGTTTTGTTTTGGTTTTTTAAATATTATGTAATGGTTTGTTTATTTTTAAGTATTATGTAATGTTTTTTTTGTTATTAATAAAATGTTATGTTTTTAATTTTATATAGTTTTTGTGGGATTTTATGTATTAAAAGTAAATGGAAAAGAAAAGGTGATGTGGCAATTAGGTGATTTGGTGAAACCAATGCCACTAAATTGGTGAAAATTGGGGTGAATTAGTGAAGTGTGAGTTGGAAGGTTTTTATTGGGTATTGATGATGTGGAAATTTGGTGATGGGAGGGATAGGTGAAACCACTCCCTCCACCCTAAAGAATTTGAGTTATAATCAAACAAAAGAGAGTTTGAAATAATAAAATAGATCTGAAATAAGAAACTCATCTCCCTAAGCATTGTACCATTGTCCCGATGCACCTCACAAAGTAGCCAATGAAAAAAGTTGTAAGCATGCAAATAAGTTGAAAAAATACACAATATTCTTCTTTTCATAAAATTAGAGAAATCACATATATATATATATATATATATAAAGATTAGGTCTTAAAAATCATTGGGGAGTATTAATGACACCAATTTTGTGAGGAGTATTAATGACACCATTTTTTGAAGTGAAAATATAGCCATGCGAAAATCAATCCCATTGATGAGATTAATGCCAGGTGCATGTCAAGTGTCGATGTAGTTATTGAGATACAAATGCGAGTATCCATGTAGTTATTGAGATACAAATGCGAGATGCAAAGAGACATAACAAGTAGTAATGTATTAATTTAGTCACTTAATGATTGTATCTGTTACTTGGGAGATGAATACCTATCATCGTGTAGTAATTACAACAATTAAGAATCGTCTATATATAAATTACATGTGGTTTAGTTAATCTTCCACCATTCATTTACCTCCCATCATAGTTGTTGCATTTCACTTAAATATGTCTAAGCAATCTTCACAGAACATGGGCAAAGACGTTTCAGCACCAAACCGCCTGTTGTTTCACATTTTTTCCCTTCTTCAATATCGATTCAGTTGATCAGTCATAAAGAGCTACATTTTTATTTGTTTCATAGATATGTGAGACAAGTTACCAATGCATCATTTTTTGGAATTTAAATAGAATGACACGCATCTAAATAAATAAACACATCAAAGCACGTATAGCGGAAGCAAAGATCTTTATTTAACACGTATAAAGAATTACCGAATAATAAATAAGTTACATACCTTTTGATCCTAGCTAAACAAGGATCGTTCTTCTCTTTTCTTCTCTTGATCATATAATAGGATTAACGTGGAACCCCTTACCCTTTTGTTCCACAATCCAAGATGGAATAACTAAAGTAAGTTATTACCAAGATCTTGTACACACGTACTATAACCAACTAACGTTAGATGCTAGTGTAAAGACACGTATTGAACCAAAATCAATTTGTTTAATAAAAAAACAAATCGTCCCTCCTCCTACAGAGTAGAGATCGACTTTTTTAGAAGAAAACAAGAGAAAATAAAATTATTAATTATTTTCGTTAGTCATTCATACGTAAAGTGTGCAATCCCAAGGTCCCGTGTTCGATTCTAGTCATATACATTTTAATATTTTTCCATAACTCTAACAGCTCCGACTTGGAAATCTATTAAAAGTATAATTGACATTGGGTAGCGTCTAGCAACACGCCAATGCCCCTAGTACAACTCGGGTGGTGGTCTCCTGGAAAAACCACGAGATGATTAATCATCATACTTATCCTTTTGTTTCTAATACTACATTAATAAAGATATGGATCTTAAGTCATTCTTTATTAATAATTCTGTGTCTCGTTGGTATGATTGAACAAGATTACCAAATCATCTGAACATAGTCAGGGGAGATCTTGGGCGGGCGCACGCAAACATCTTGTCAACCCTACGAGGGGCCCAGCTGTATTAAACTTCAAATAAATTTGAAGGAACAAATTCTATCTTGACTACGAGTATAACTCATGCACTTCGCAACACTTCCGAAAACAATCCTTATAGCTACCAGTTACGTATAGCGTTAAATTGAATCACAGAAATGCACTACATGCATGACAGATATCTGGCATCTCAAGTCTGAGGATAAATATTCATGGTTTACTTAATGACAAAGATCCATAAAGTACAATCATGTGGTTGGGATAAGTCCTATATTCAATTTATCCATTATTGAATATCATCTGAATTTGGTATGTACAATGCATCAATATACTTAAGTATATTCTACCACAACTCATATTTGTCTTAATTCAATAATATTCCCATATTATTGATCGACAACGGACTATTTAGAATAACATAAGTTATTCATGGATTTAAACATGCAAATATAGGATACAATTTATTATTAATGGAAACAAATGTACCATGTACTTTAATTCATTGTAAATAATAATTGCTTAACATCCCTTATCCAAATACTATATATAGATCAATGCATGATAATTCCCATTAATGAATTATGCCTCAAGTCATGTTCAAACATACTTGTTGACAAAGCATAAATCAACTAATTTTGATCTATCGGAAATTTTGAGAATACTCATTTCAAGAATTCAATTAATGAAATTCATGTATATGTGCATTCATCTATCTAGATATTGCCACATACTTCATAAAATGCGTGACATCCTCAACCACAAATTTATGATAATTAAACTACCAAACCTTTTATAGTTTACAGTATTCTAATTCTTTAATGTATAATGCAACTATGCTCATATTGTGCATAACTAGTACACATGGCCATTAACAAGGATAAACTCGCACCATGACTAGTATTGAGTGTCAGCTCAATCTTATTAGCATCATTGTATCCAAACAATAATATGCTCTTTAAAATTCCGTAAACTTTTAATATTCATTGTGTAATGTTTGATATATTCAAATCTTTCAAGATTTGTCAACTATATCAAATTCGCAGCAATATGCCATATGGTTCATATTTAGAATTATGGAGCAACTCCAGGCTGAGGATGTTAATTCTAAATCCAACCATATCCATTACACTTAGCTATCTAATAACTTTCAATTAGATACTAATATTGTCAAATCATCTTGCATCCAAGCATAATACAAATAACATGATGTACATGAAAAATCCTTGTGTGAAACTTAGATTTTATTCATGTCATATCTTTTCAAAGATATGTTACTATCTAGACTTACTAATAGTTTATCATGTTTATTAGAATTAGTTATTTTACCGCTTATGTTTATAACAATAAACACATATTACAAGGTTGTAATTTTATTTTCTGAATTTCCATTATGAAGTTTCATTCCAGACTAAGACTTAACATTTAATGTTAATGGAATGGTACTTCCTATATGTTATATACAACATATATGAAATAAGAAAATAAATTTAACACTCCCACTAGCTTTTAAGAAATATCTTATTTTAATTATAAATCAATACTGGATTTAATAACTAAACATAAGTATATCTCCTAGATGCATGCATTAATCTAAATGATTGCACTTTGTATACTTCCAAAGATTATTTGAATTCAAATACTCCTTTCAATTACTTTTCGTCCTCGCACAAGTAATTACCCAAGAAAGAGTTTTTGATTCCATTGTTAATTCCATATAAATGAAACTAAGAATGACAATCATAATCTTTATACATTTAATGTATTTTAGAAAGAATTTCAATCACATTTAATTGCTTAAGTGTGATTGATAATCTTTTCACACATTAAATATGTATACAAATTTGTCCATTATGATTTCTACTCAAAAATTTAAATCTCTAGGATTTTCATTTCCTTTGTAGAAACCCATCTTCATTCTATAGTGTAACTATAGAGTTCAAGATCAACTACGTTTCCAAACTAGTTATCTTTCTAGACTGCATCAAAGCATTCATAGTACGAGTAATTTGCCAAATCCAATATTTGCAATTTATCAACAGGTTTATCATAATCCTGTAACTCATAATTCTCAATATATTATCCAAATATTTGAGATATCCTTGCGGATCTATTAATAAGAATTCCATCATCTTGAGATTTAACATTAACATGTTTAATCCTCATTATGATTTTGCTAGTGTATTAAGAAGATTATGTATCTTGTAATTTTATCTTTTCAAGATAAAACTCTCACTTGCCTTTTACAATTTATAGATTATCTATAAATACTTAGCAAATAGAGCAACACAAAATTGTTCTCTTTTGAGACTTTACAAATACTTATTGACAGTTCCTTACATCAAGTTTGTTAAAACCTACTCAAAAGCAGTTTAACAAATTCCGAACTTCAATTTTAAGACTTAATGTGATTCATCACATTCCATAATAAATGGTGTCTTATTAATCTTCTGGGTTGGAGTCTAATTGAGTATATACTACTCAATTTCCTCACCTTGATATCTTAAGGAAGGAAAGAAGATATAATTATCATAAATCAAACAATATAACAAGAGTTTGATTTTCCTAATTGAACATACCATACACATTATGTATTTCATTAGGATTAATATTGTAAGTCAATCTTACAATATGTAAGATAAATATATTTCGTTCTGGCTTACCTATTTACCAACTAAGTTAAGTTAATGGTATAATAGATTTTTCAAACCAATTGCATGCTTTATAACATAATTAATTTTTGACCAAGTCACTTCATGTCCATGTCTTAACAAGAAGACATAAACTGTTATAATCCCAATATACGTTATAAGTCATTGATCAACTCAATGACTTCTTGTATATGTCTTAATTAAAAACATAGCAAGTTAACGTCTTACTTTATTATAAGTCTTATAGCAATCAAAAGACTTCATATTTATATCTTTATGGTAAAATATAAATATGCATAACTAAAGTAATCATGAACACCACAATTTGGTTTCAATAGTTATTTCAAGTTAATTTATTACTTCATATATTTATGTCATTCCAATAATACATAAATATTCACATTTGAAGTAGTCTTAGATTACTTCATTTATTTATGTCATAATACATAAATATTCACATTTGATGTAGTCTTATTATCATATTGACACTTGTTCTAATAATTATCTAATTTAGAAACTTGTAAATTAACATAGCTTCATTACATCAGCTGAGGCTGCTAGCAATGAAAGTATGTAATTTACCTTGTCATTAATATCTAGTAATGAAAGTAGATATTAACTCCAAGTGTTCTATTAATTAGATGTGAATAAACCATATTAGAACATCAATCTCTTACCTTGCAGTCAAGAGAATCCTTTAAATCATATTCCTTTGTGTTGTTGCTTGCACACAATAAAGATTTCTCCCACTTGTGCATGGAACAACATCATGTATCAGATAAACAACACGTCAATCGTTTGTTTATAAGATCAATATGATTGTGTCATAGATATAGATATAGAACCACCCTGTCTAGTAAGGAAATGTACACGACTATCCTTAATACCACAAGTGTCTATAATTGGAAAGTAGTTATCTCAAGTAGATACTTGAGATAATATGGGTTACTACAAAGATATCAAAGCTTGTAGCTCCCACTGAATTACAGATCATTACATGAACTCATAATTCAGTAATTACAACACAATACTCCCACTGGATTTGACAACATTATAAGTGTTTCATAACCAGTAAAAGCAAATAGTGTGTTGTTTACTTTCCTACACCTTTGAGGAATCCCTTACGTAACATTACTAAGGTACTCAAAGAATGTAATCTACTTTGTAAATGATGGAATATCCATCAATGCAATTAACTTGAGAAAATTGGGCATGCAATTTCTTCCTCAATTAGGTCTACCATCACCACTATGGTATGTAGTACCTTTAAACGGTTAAAGCACAACAACTAGATCAATCATTCTAGATTGCCTTTTACCAATTTTGCTGTAATTGGTCTAGCTTCTAATTTTAATAACTCATAAAACGTGCAATTTGAAACTGCCATGAGTTATTTCTTAGAATTTAGACAATTCTAATTTTCCTATTATACCTTTCTCATTCATGAAAAGGAATAGGATTAAGTCTCACTCTTCACACGGAAAGTAGACTAGGTTTATTCTTTTAGTTAAGTTGACTCTATACAAAGACCCCTACGGGTGCAGATCAACTTTTTACTAAAGGAATGTCCTACGTTTACGGTTTTAACGTTGCATTAAATACATTAAAAGAATTTTCAAAATTCAATTTTAGTATTTTCGATAATACGATTTTTCAAGAAAATTAAACACCCATGGTAAATGACATTTAACCATTTAATTTTCACTGAAAACTAGGATCCAAACTGACATAGTTTCATCACATCAGCTGAGGCTGCTAGAAATGAAAGTACTCAATAAGGTACGGGTCGAACCCAATTGCCAATATCAATTGCAATTCCTAGAGTCCGGGGACTTACATATTTTGCCAACTTCAGTTGTAAATGTAAGCATGTTTCATCCCCATCTTTATGCCTTGACGTCGTTTCATCACATCAGCTGAGGCTGCTAGTGATGAAAGTACTCAATTAAGTTAACCAATTTAGAAACTGCAAATTGACGTCATTTCATCACATCAGCTGAGGCTGCTAGCAATGAAAGTACTCAATTTACCCTTTGATTACCATTCTTTGAATCATCACATCAGCTGAGGCTGCTAGCATTGATAGAATGTAATCTCAGTTGTTTCCGTATTAATTGGATGACATATAACTTAAATTTAAGGGTATTAAATTTTTGATGTGTGTAATCAAAATATGTACAAAGATGTCACACATTCATCTTGTATCATACGAGTCAAAAAACCTTTTACTCATTCGTTACTTTATTAAGCTTAAATCAACAAAGTTTTAATTGATGGCGTTGAGAAACTTACAACATTGCCTTAAGACGCTTCGTACATGTAATGGTTGTACTTGGTAAGTCTAATTTTGACGCACAGGCGAGTGGAGAGACAGAATGGAGTCTCTTTAAGGCCACAATTTAATGCGAAACCAACCTTATACCCACTTTATAGTTTGTCAACAATTAGGTCCGCCTTTCGACCATTTTTGTACAGTTGCATCAATCAATTAAAAGTTTAAGATTTTTAACGCTTAAAAATTTATTGTTGTAAATTATTAAATTGCTAGTCTCGCCTGGGAGCAAATTACCGTGCGAAGCGAACCACTATCGGCACATAAGACTTGGCAATAAATAATTTACCACAAAAGGTTTCATAGTTATTAGGTTCATTTATATTTATTCCAAAAATTACCCTCTTTTTGCTTACAATCCATCATAATTTAAACAAAAAAGATCAAGTAATTTAACAAAAAATAAACAAACACATAATAACACATATATGATCTTAACAATTAAATCATATAGCCACATGCAAACCTTTTGATAAATCCTATTAATAATCTCTATGTGAATATTTATGTATATAACTACTAAAACTCCCATTCCACATAACTTTTAATAATTATATACCGCGTAATAATGGACCACAGACACCAAAGAATTTGCCGCGTAAGTTTTAATAATTATATACTACGTTGCATGATGAACTCAAATAAGTACATTTTATTATTATCATTTATCCTATTTATTTGACTTGTTTTATTATATTATATATGAGAATTGATACGTTAATGTTTACTTTTGTAATTCTCAGGTAAAAACAAGTATTATGTGAAACTTGGCGATTTTGGACTAATTATGGAGCAAAACAAGCAAGATGTTAAGAGTCTACTGAAATGTACAAGATCAAGATCATTCTGCTCCAGATACGCCGCAACATACTTCTTACATACGGCGTATCACTATCAAGATTTCACAAGTTACAATCCAAGACAGCAAAGGACATGCGCTGCATAGAGAAATGGAGTTACGCCGCATCTTAAGGCGGTGTACGAATATTCCTGAATATATTAATCTTGGACCCCACGCGAAGTTAAGTCAATGCGCCGCATCTACTTATCCTATGCGCCGCATCTAACCCTCAGACAGAAACTATAAATACCCCAAAGTCAGACGAAGGTTGAACGAGGTTGGACAGTGCAAGAACCAGAGACGAATTCAGACGTATTAGCAGCACAAGACACACCCTGAACGAAGATACAAGAGCTGTAAGAAGGTCCTGCATGTATTCAATTCATTAAGTAGTTTTGTTTTATTGTATTAGTACACTTTAATTCATCAGGATTGATGGGCTGATCTCATGTGACTACGGAAAATCATGAGCACCCCTTAAAATTGCTTTCCCATTAATTAAAGTTTATATGTTGATGTCTTTGGTGACTTTTATTAGTGCATTGATAACCTCTGTGTCTAGCTGAGCATTGCTTGGGTCGCCATGCCCCTTCCTCGCCTATCTATTCTAGCGTATACGAAACGTGGGCATCACAAATGCTCAATATTCTAGGATAGTGGGATAGACATAAGTGATCATTAAGGGTTTACTCGCCGATAAGATTAGAGCCAACGAGAAAGGGTTAATTATATACACTTCATATAAAACTAGCAATAAAACAAGTGACAAGCTACTTAATTATCAGGACAGGTCTTCTTATTGTCTCAAGTATCTATCTGTGTACGTGTGTGCTAATCGCTGATTCGTGCTCATTAGTTTAGTTTTCTATTTAATCATAACCAAACCGTGCCAGTCTCTCAGGCTGAACCCCCTTGCGTTAGATTAGGTTGTATAGCTAACTTAGGATATTAAAATACTGATTAGAATAACTAGATAATACGTTCCACTCTTAGTGATCGACACTCTACTTACCATTATATTCATACTGACCGGGTACACTGCTCGTTAAGTGTGTGTGTTATTGACAAGTCGGCTAAATATAAATTTAAAACTTGAGTAGGCATTAATACTGCTAAACCGCAACGACACATCACGCGCATCAAGTTTTTTGGCGCCGTTGCCGGGGAGTGAATTGTTATTATCTGTTAATTTGATTAGTATTTTAATTAGGTTTTTCTTTTTAATCTTTAGATTCTAACCACTAACCCTGTTATATATTAGATAAATTGCATTCATTGTATATTTGCATATTTTCTGTTTTGTGTGTTTTTATTTTCTGTAATTTTTCTTTCTTTTTGTTTATTTTTATTTTAGTTCTTTGGTTTTTTTTCCTGCATTCTGCTATCGCTGTACTGTGCTGATACAAACGATACGGCACATCTGTTTTCACAGATACGGCGTATTGCGTTTAATTTTTATAAAATACAACGCTTTTAATAAATTCGAGTACGACGCATCTTTCCCCAAGATACGGCGTATTCTGTTTTTAACAATAAATTTTTCTAAACCCTAACGCCATACGACGCATCTGTTTTAACAGATACGGCGTATTTTCGATTTAAATTAAAAACATTTTCGAATTATTAAACAGATACGACGCATCGATTTCTATCGATACGGCGCATCTACTAACTCAAAAATCTTGTATTTTGAAACGTAACGAAAATACGGCGCATTAGCTTTTGTTAATACGATGCATTTAATTTTAATAAATATAATCGATTTTTGATAAATTAACCTGATACGACGCATGCTAAATTCATAAGCGGCGTATCTATTTTCTGAATAAAAGTCTGATTAAATTTTAACGAAATAAGATACGGTGTATCCATCTTTTTGGATACGGCGCATCGTTTACAGATATCAGCAACTTTTATTTTTTGTATTCCGTTTTCGTTGTTAATTTTCTGATTTCATACTTTCTAGAACACACCCTACTGATGCTTTTGTGATGGTTTCAGGAAGTGCATGACCAGGAGTTCAACTAAGAACTTGATTAAACCTTTCGAAGATCCTGAACGGGCCTTACATTCGCTTAAAAGGCTTTTTCAACACAAAAAGCTTTGAAATTTCAAGTTCATTCGAGCTTGATTACTTTTCTGAAGAGAAGGAAGAAGAAGAAACAGAACAATGGCGGAAAACACTACTATGGAGGAATACATGAACAAAACCCGTGCTGATTATAGTTCAGGAGTTGCTAGACCAAAGTTTGATGTAAAGTCAAAGTTTGAGTTGAAGGGTCAGTTTCTCAAGGAGCTAAGAGAAAATGCTTTCAATGGAACAGAACATGAAGATGCTAATGAACATGTTGAAAAAGTCCTCGAGATTGCAGATTTGTTTACTACAGAAGGAGTCTCTGACGATCAACTTATGCTAAGGATCTTTCCAATTTCGCTTAAAGGAGCTGCTAATAAGTGGCTAAGGAATGAACCTGCTAGTTCAATCACAACATGGGAAGATTTGAAGAGCAAATTCCTGAAAAGATATTGTCAACCTGCTAAAACTGCTAAAAAGATGGAGGCTATCAACAGTTTCAAGCAAGAGCCTAATGAAACTCTTTATCAAGCTTGGGAACGATTTAAAGACTTGTTGATGAAATGCCCTCAACATTATCTAAGTCCAATGCGGGAGATAATATTGTTCTATCAAGGATTGGACGTGCCTACTAGACAAATCTTGGATGCTAAGGGAGCTGTGCCTCAAATGAGTGCAGCCGATGCTAGAAAAGCTATCCAAGAAGCTGCTGATCACTCTCAAAAATGGCATGACGGAACCTCTACTAGATCTAAGAGCAGCACTAATTTTGACGGGTTTGCTGCTATTCAAGCTCAATTGGATAAAATTAGTAGAGAGATGAAGAAGCGTGATGAGAAAGTTTATGCTGCCCAAGTTGGATGTGAAAAATGTGAAGGACCTCACTACACTAAAGATTGCCCTAATAAGAATGAAAGTGAGACTTTTGAAGAAGCATACTACACACAATTTGGACAACCATTCCGACCTTCAGGAAGATTTAGGGAAGCTACTCCGGAATACTATCAAAAGAACAACTTTAATCCCACTTATCAAGAAAGGAGGCAGACTTTGGATGACACTTTAAAGCAAATTATGGCCGATGCTGCTAAAAGACATGAAGAGAACACTGCTATGATCAAAGAAATCCGAGCCTCAACGGATACTATAACAAGAAATCAAGGAGCTTCGATCAAAGCATTGGAACAACAAATCGGACAAATGAGCAAGGTTCTTCAAGAAAGGGGATACGGAAGTTTACCTAGCTCAACTGAAACTAACCCAAGAGATCATGTCAAGGCCATATGCACTACTGAAGAAGTCACGCCTAACATACCTTTTCCTAGAAGATTGATGAATGGTAATGATGCTGCAAAGCCCGAATTTTTCTTTAATTCTTCAATCAGTTTAAGGAGGCTACTCAAAGAGAAGGCAAAGATTGAAGAGGAGATCAAGGCTACAATGAAAGAAGAGAGCTCTGCAACCGACTTACGTGCCTTGCCTCATAAAGAAAAGGACCCAGGAAGTTTTACTTTACCTTGTTCAATTAATGACATATCTTTCAATAATGTATTAGCTGACTTAGGAGCTAGCGTTAGTGTTATGCCCCTTAAGACATTCACTACCCTAGGACTAGGAAAATTAGCACCAACTAAGCTGCTTATTGAATTGGCTAATAAAACGGTAAAACGACCTGAAGGGATTGCTGAAAATGTGCTAGTTAAGATTGAGAAGTTTGTTTTCCCCGTAGACTTTGTTATATTAGATATGCCCGAGGATGTTAAGATTCCTTTAATCCTTGGAAGACCTTTCTTGTCTACCACCCATGCTAAGATTAATGTGTTTAAAAGAAAAATCTCATTAAAAGTAGGGAATAATAAACTAGTCTATAAGTGCCAAAATCCTGCTGAAAGCATAATTAGAGGCGTCTATGTGCTAGGATTAAGAGAACGTATGGACCTCGATCTAGAAGCTAGGTTTATGGGAGAAACCTTGGTAAATAATGAATCACTTGAGACCTATAGTGGAGACTACATTGAATTAAATGATCTTAATTTACCATTAGGAATCAATGATCAATTTATGAAGGATTTTGAACCCGAAATTGAAGAAGGGGAAATTATGGATATACCTAGAATTAATATGATCAACACTAAGAATTATGATAAATTTGAAGGATATCCTAGTTTCTGTGATTATGGTAGAAAGATCCATGTAGATTGTGCTTATAATTTATAATTTCCTTGCATGATAGGATTTAAACAGGTTAGTGCCTACTTTTTCCCTATTTTACCAATTAATGTAATGTCAAAAGATTTCTATAATTCTATAATGAAAAACAAAATTGAGTATAGAGGGAAAAACGTAGTTGGAATATTCATGAATGTGCCTATTTTTGTTGGGAATTTAACTATTGTTACAGATTTCACCGTGGTGGAAACACATGGATGCTTATCGTGATGTTGAGATGGGTGACGTGATCGTTAGGAAACCATTTTTTAAGGAGGTTGAAATTAACGCTAAAAGATTTGAAGGAAAGATCACCTTTCAAAGTGGAAGCAATGTAATCACTTACATGATGCCTCGTGCTCACCCATGGTTTAAACATGCCTCTAACAAATTTTGTTACAAATTTACACCATTTCTTTTTGTAGATGAAAATGACGCTGAGAAAGGGATCGAATATCCGTACCAAAAGATGGAAGGATTCTACAAAGGTGTACTTGAATTGGGGCCGAAATATGTTCGTGACGAAGTAATTCGCAACTACATCGTGCACGGACATGTGGGGATCAATAGAACAAAATAAGGAGCTGAACGTGAGTCTAACTTGAAGACTCTGGAATAAAGACAAGTGCTGAACGGGAGACAACCCGGAAAAATTTTACTTTTCTGTTTTGTGTCGAGTCTGTCAGACCTGCAGAGGATACGGCGCATCTCCATCCTAAGATGCGACGCATCGCCTGCATTGGTCATATCTTATTTAATTTTATGCATTTTTATTTTTGACTTTAAAACTTTCTATCAGTTTATTTAATGCGGCGCATCCCTGGTTAAGGATGCGACGCATCTTTTATTCTGATTCGTATTTATTCCAGGCTCGATACGGCGTATCTTCTTCCATAAGATACGGCGTATCGACTGACCTGATGATTTTCATTTTAATTTTTTAGTTTTATTTTTACTAATTACTAATGTATTATGCAAGTTTGAACCTTCTTAACTCAGGTGTGTTAAAGTCTGAATGGTATTATAGATTCCTGCATTCTTGTGGATACATCATTTTTGAAGCTTAAACGTTCTAATCCACAAGAAAGTTGATTTTTGCTCTTATACGAATAATGGAGGATCATACCGAGCAAATATCAGGGGAGTTTTTCTGTTCTAATTCTTTTATTTTCCAGTTTTTAATCTTTGATACAAACAACGAGGACGTTGTTTAACTTAAGTGGGGGGATTGGAGAATTAGAACACTTACTTGTCTTAAACTTTTTCAAAATATGCTTAAAATGCGCTTAATATATCAAAATTTAAAATTTTTTAGCATGTTTTTGTTTAAAGTCTAAATTACATAGCCGCACACATAACATTATTTCCAAAAATTGTGAACTTATCAAAATTCACAAATCTATGAGTGTGCCGGTGACTTGTAAACTTTAGAACTTGGCTTGTATACTATTCGAGACCACCATAATAAGTATTATCTATATAATTGGAATGACTTGTCTAAATTGGTAAATTTCTAGGATTATACCCAAATAGCCTTTATATATTATGTGATATTAATTAACTACACTGGTTAGTTAACCCTCGTATAAACCCTTTGTTACTCTCACTTTTAGAGTAAGATACCCCTAGAAAAACCCTCAGAGCCATTCCTTTCGTTTCTTACGCCTTTGTTATAATGTTTCGATACACCCTTACACCTTAGCCTACCCTGTAGATTAAAATCCGTGGTTAATTGCTTTAGGCAAAGTGTGTTTCCTTACATTACCTGTGTTCGCGTGCGTAATTCATTATCTTTGGTTGAGTCAGGAAATTGCACAATGCAATTGGAATGAAAGTAAATATTGTATATCTTAGAGTTTATTTTTCGTGTGTTTACTACTTTCGCTATTACAGTTATTTCTGAAAGTATGAAGAGTATGGAAAAATTATCCGGAAAAATAGTGATAGTAAAGTTGTGAAATTTTACACATTATATGTTGATGTCAAAAAAAAAAAAAAAAAAAAAAATCGAAAAAATAGAAAAGAAAAAGAAAAAAGAAAAGTTGGAAGTTTGTTTTAACCAACTTATGTAAAGTTTTGTATTAAGTGGGAGATATCACCACTATTTGTTGTATATTATATTTATGGATTGAATGGGAGTTGGCCGTTATGGGAACGCCAACTAGGATTATTCTTTGATTGAGATCTTGTTGAGTATAATTCGTGTCTACCTAAAGCGTGTGTTTCAAGTGTTAAAGCGTGAGTTATTCAATGATATGAGTCTTATTCATGGGATGGTTGGGAAAGTGATTAACCACACTTAGGATTTTAATTTATCTGTTTTGTTTATTTTTTATTTTACACCAATTTGTATCCCAAATATTATCCATACCCTACATCATTCTTTATCCAAACCTTTGATTTATTGAGATTAGGGATTTGAGCAATCTTAAGTATCGTAGTCGTGGATTCGGCTATGTATTTATGATTTTGTCGCCCTTTTTGATATAATATTATTGGTAAAGATTACTTGGTCCTATCTTTAGCCCATTCGAGTTAAGGATTTGAGCAATTGCAAGTATCGTGGTCGTGGATTCGATCATGTATTTGTAATTTTGTCGCCTTTTCTGGAATGTGAGATCGATAGAGATTAAGAAGAATGATTAACCCTTAACCAACAAACCCTTTTTACCGCTTTAGACTTGTTATTCCTTGGCTTTAGTGGGGGAGATGCGTATACTTGCCAAGCTTATGATAGAATATTCGTCACGACTGGACAGTTAAACGATTAGATTTGCTTTTATCGAAATATTTTATTTTATTTCTAATTCGTTAAGTGTTTGGTTGTGCAATTATGACAAAACGAATACATGCTTAAATATAAAAATAAATCCTAATATCTTTTAGGATACATTTTCATAAGATTTATTCTAAGGTTTACTTGGGGACAAGTAAAGTTCAAATGGGGGGATATTTGATGAACTCAAATAAGTACATTTTATTATTATCATTTATCCTATTTATTTGACTTGTTTTATTATATTATATATGAGAATTGATACGTTAATGTTTACTTTTGTAATTCTCAGGTAAAAACAAGTATTATGTGAAACTTGGCGATTTTGGACTAATTATGGAGCAAAACAAGCAAGATGTTAAGAGTCTACTGAAATGTACAAGATCAAGATCATTCTGCTCCAGATACGCCGCAACATACTTCTTACATACGGCGTATCACTATCAAGATTTCACAAGTTACAATCCAAGACAGCAAAGGACATGCGTCGCATAGAGAAATGGAGTTACGCCGCATCTTAAGGCGGTGTACGAATATTCCTGAATATATTAATCTTGGACCCCATGCGAAGTTAAGTCAATGCGCCGCATTGATGAGTGTCTAAATACTTATCATTTTATACCCATAATAGACACAAAAATGACCAAAAACACCCAAATTATATTGCAGATATCCTTGTTTTTGTGTTTATATATGTGCAGGTACGAATATGAGAAAATGACGAAAGAAAGACAAAATGCACAAAAAAGAGCACGAGATTGAAAAGAGCACGTAATTGCGAGTCTATCGTTAATTTTATTTGAAGCATCGCGACAAAAGAAAAAGAAAAAAATACAATGTCGAAAGAAAAAAAAAGAAAAGAAAAGAAGAAGAAAAAAAAGAATCATTTGTGTACTAGCAATTGAGTCAAGAAATGAAGAAGTCAAAAAATCTTTTGTGGTTGGACAGCGACAAACAAGGCAAAATAAATATCAAAAATCATGGGCCCCATTTTTGTTTAGATGTCGACAGACAAAGAACAAAAAGAAAATAAAGATCAGCAAATGATAGGTGCCAAAACCACCCTCTGCCACACCCAATTGCATCAACTATATTCAAGCTTCTTTGTGAAGCTTCTCCTCCAACTAATCACAAGATGCCACGTGGCGCCATGGGCAAAAGAGACCGCCTCAAAAACTTTGCTATAAATAGCAGATGATACGAGAGTTATTGAGGGAGTAGTAGTAGTAGAGTAATTTTATTTTTATAAGTAGTTGTAGTAGTAGTTAATTTTTTTTAGTAGAAGTAGTAGTTTTTTTTTAAGTTAGTAGTTTTATTTTTATAAGTTTTTTATTGCTTATCTTTATTACCTTGTCATTTAAATGTTTTCAGGATCTTATTACTTTTTGACAAATTGTAATAAACCTATTTACAGTACCAATTTCAATCTATCTTTATATTTCAATTTATGCTTAATCGTACCTTAATTTTCAAGTCATTTAAATATTGTGCCCTCTAGCTCAATTCAAACATAAAAAGAGATGCATGAGCTTGTTAAGCTCGGCTTATTTTCCAAATAAGCCTTGACACCTCTTAAGTTTGAGAGCACTTTTTTTAAAATTTAGTTTGTCTGTTTATTTTTAGTTTTCTTTTGTTTAGTAATTATTCTAGTTTTAATACTAGTCCGATCTGCTCTAGTTTTAATACTAGTCCGATCTATTCTAGTTTTTAATACTAGTCCTAGTAATTTAGCTTTATATATTATTGTTTATTTATTGTCATTTTTTTAACGTAATGATTATTATCGTTGTTATTAGCATAGATTTTATTATGTACGAGTAGTTTTATATAAATTTGCTTTATAAGTCGTTTTTAATTATCTTTCATATGTTTTAGCTTAGAAACCCATAATCCCTTTATTTTCACCTTTCTAACATGTTTCAGCAAATCGAGATCATGAGTTCCATTCAACCTTCGTCAGGGATAACGAACCTAGGTTACACTTGCTCGCCTTGTGTTTCCTTTGATAAAAATATAAGGTTGATTCTGCGCGGATCAATTTTTGGCGCAGCTGCCGGGGAATTCTGGGTATAACAATTGTTCAAGAAGCAGAATAACATCTCCCTCCTGATTACTCTCAGTGTCATCAATTCCCGGAAGAAATGTATCCAAATCGAGATAAGCCTCGATTTCTTCCAGCATAGAATTACTTCCCTCATTATGAAGTTGTTTTAGTGGAGGGAGGGGGAATTGGATTTTTGTTTAACAAACTTTCTAAATAAAGAATGTCCCCCTCAGGATCAAGATAGTTTTCATCAACCTCATGCGGAGGCGAACTATCTAGAGCAAGAAAATCCTCTACCTCATCCCAAAAGGGATCACTTTCCTCAACTGTATTGAGAGAAGGGGATGAAGAGAGAGCAATGTTTGGATCATCCACAGAATTAACCATTTCAATTCGATAAACTGTTTCCAGAGATGGGATAAGTGGCGTGCTCTTAGAGCTAGCAATGTTTTCCACTTCCGATTCATTCTCCGATTCTAGTTCATCGTAGTCAAAGATGCTCTTAACTTCTGTGGTACAACTTTCAAACCACTTGTTTGAACCAGGAGCAATTTCCTTTGCTTTAAGCTCAACACGTTTATCAGAAACACTCTTAACCGTGAACCTAGAAAGTTTTGGATCAAATCTTTCAGATTTTTCAACCATAGCAATATTGCGTTTGGCGGTTAGAGGTTCAGAGTTTGCATTAATATTAAACGTGACTTGGTCATGGTCAACCCGAAGGGTTATTTCTTCGCCATAGACATCTATCAAAGCACGTCCGGTCCTTAAAAAGGATCTCCCGAGAATGAGAGGTACACGGGAATCGCATTCAAAATCCACAACCACGAAATCGGCCGGGAAATGAAACTTTCCTACTTTGACAAAAACGTCCTCAGCAACGCCCTTAGGAATAGTTTCAGTGCGATCTGCTAATTCAAGAGTCATCCTTGTGGGAATCAGAGCCGGGAGTGAAAGTTTTTTCCACACGGAAAGTGGCATCAGGTTAATGCTTGCACCGAGATCGGCCAAGGCACAGCATTTAACCATTCCCGGGAATTCACAAGGAATGAGAAATTTACCAGGGTCTCCTAACTTTACTGGAAGTTTTTTAAGGAGCACAGCTGAGCAAGTCTCATTTAACGGAGTTTTTGCCAATTCAACTAACTTCTCTTTGTTGCTTAAAAGACTTTTGAATTGAGAAGCGAATTTCGGCATATACAGCAAGGCATCAACAAAACTAATATCGAAGTGTAATTTCTGGAAAATTTCCAAAAATTTCATCATTTGGTTGTTAGTTTTCTCATGGAGCCTTTGATCATTAAGCCTTTGAGGATATGGGAGGTAAGGCTTAGCATTTGTCTTCGGAACATCGGGTTCCGGAATATAAGGTTTGGATTTAGGGTTTTCAACAGGGATTTCAAAAACAACTCTTGGTTTGGGTTTTGGTTTCTGGACAACTTGAGGTAGGACATTGTCGGCACCTCCGTTATTAATAGGAAGTTCCTTGTCCTCAGTCACCTCAGGTTCACTTTCCACTACCTTGGGGAGAGGAGAAGAAGTGGTAGTAGAAATAGTGGGTCCATCATAAGCTTTACCACTGCGTGTGGTGACAGCTTTCAGTTCACCCTTTGGGTTTGGAATGGTATTACCAGGAAGACCTCCCGAGGTAGAAGGTGGATTGATATGATTCATGAGACTGGTAAGCATATTCTTAACTTCGCTTTGAGAATGATCAATTTTATTAGAAAGCTCATTTTTAAGCTCAGTTCCTTGCTTGTATATTGTAGTTTGAAATTCATTTCTCAATCCAGATATCTGATTTTGTATTGCCTTCATTTTGTTCTCATTAAACTTGATGTAGTTATCAAGTTCGTTTGGGAGAGGTACTTGGTGATTCGGAGCTGAATACCCTTGATTACCCCTCTGGGGTGGGTATTGATTGTTTGGGGCAGTAAATTGGTTTTGCATGTTCTGCCCTCTCTGTTGATTAGGATTACTCCTATTTGGATTGTTGGGAGGAGGAAATCCGGGTGGTCCATGCTGATTGCTAGCACGGTAATTTGTTTCCCCTTGAGGATGGTATTGACCACCACCTTGATTGGAAGATCCGGTTAAAGCTTTGACATCAAATGCATTGCCATCGGTGGCAGTACAATTGTAGTAAGCGTGAGGACCACCACAAGTAACACAGACTTCTATTTTTTTAACCTCAGCAGTGTGAGAAGTTTGCGGAGCGGACTCTTTCTTTTGTGTGGAGGAAACCAAAGCTTGAATAACCTTCGTGAGTTCAGCAAGCTGAGTATCAGTACTGGACTGACTCACGGGAGATGAAGTGGAAGGACCAGCACTAGCCTGGGAATTATATGTCCTGTTTCGTGTAGTGCGGACCTTAGACTTATTTTCAATGAGAGCAATGGCTTCCTTAGTGGATTTGCTCAGAAAATTACCTCCAGCCGAGGCATTGAGAGAATCTTGGTCAGATGGGTTTAACCCACTGTAGAAAGTGTCCATCTGCATCAAATCGGTGAAACCGTGATGAGGACATTTGCGGAGCAATTCTTTGAAACGATCCCATGCTTCTCCAAATGGTTCATCAAACCTTTGAGTGAATTTCATGATTTCGTTTTTAAGATGTGTGGTTTTAGAAGGAGGAAAGAATTCATTCACGAATTTCTGAACCAAATCTTCCCATGTTGTTATCGATCGAGGGGGTTGTTTGTCAAGCCAAATCCGGGCTGCCCCATCGATGGAAAACGGGAAAAGAAGAAGTTTTATTGATTCCTCAGGGACACTTTTGCATTTGATGGTAGATGTGATTTTATTGAACCATCTAATGTGATCTTGAGGATCGTCCCTTTCAAAACCATAGAATTGCCGCTGGGTTACCAGGTTTATCAACCCAGTCTTAAGCTCAAAATTCTCAGCCACGATGGCTGGAACAACAATGGCATCCCCGTACCCAGTGGTGGGAGCTTGGAGAAGCTCATTCATAGGGCGGTCTTCTGCCATGATGATAGTGGTAATGGGTTCAGTACGTAACTCGGGTACGACTGACGGAGCAGAACGTCTACGACGTCTTCGAGGTATTTTTCCAAGCTCACGGAGAGGACTTGTAGACCTAGAAGAACGAGTGCGCATGCACTAAGACGAGTCTAAGAATCCTTTATAGTGGAGGAAACTCAGAAAAGGGTAAGAAGATTCTTTTTGGATTTTATGAAAACAAAATTTTTCTATTAAAAATCAAGATCGAGAAAAAACACAAGTGAACTTAAACCAACAATCAACAGGCGTACGGTAGCTCTCTAACTGACAAACGCACAGAGTGGCGGAGAAGCAAAGGTGGGCAGTTACGCTCCTTAAAAACCCGCTTCTTTCAGTCCGACAATTTAATGTCAGACTATCCTAGAACCTCCGTTAGAGTTTGTTTTATCAATTAAAGGTGAGCCGATATTCGCAAGTGATACAAAGGCAAGTTTTTATCTTAAGATTGGGAACTTATTATGGCCGCACCCCCAGTTAGGTAGTGCTCAGTCTTGGTTCTCGATGGTTAATTTTTACTTGTTTATTATTTAAAGAAAATGTAAAATGTTTTTGGTTTTTTAGTTTTTATATGATAATAATAATAATAATATATATAGAAAAGAAAAGAAAAATATTTTTGGGTATTTTATATTGTTTATGGGAATTAGGAACTTCTTGGGAGAAGGATCTCGAATCACTAATCGCTAAAACTTACACAACAGTCGCAGCACACGTCCCCGGCAGCGGCGCCAAAAATTGATCCGCGCAGAATCAACCTTATATTTTTATCAAAGGAAACACAAGGCGAGCAAGTGTAACCTAGGTTCGTTATCCCTGACGAAGGTTGAATGGAACTCATGATCTCGATTTGCTGAAACGTGTTATATAACATAATATTAGGTAATTATGTTTTGGGATTTGATGTTGCTTGAAAATCCATTTTGACTGCCAATATGCTTCGTTTTGATAATCATAGGTTTAAACTTGTGTGACTACTTGTTTAGGCTAAAAAAGGTTTTATTTGACACATAAATACCTCTGGATTGGATATAATAGGTTTATACAGTCTTATGGAGTGGAAAGTTCATTTTTATCTCATTTAAGGGTTGTTTGGATTTGATGGTTTATCTGTGTTATGGGGTGTTTGAGTGGTTGTTCTTGTTTGATGTACTACACATATGACCTAAATAACTCAGTGATAACTTCAATTAAGTGGTGTAGCATGTGGGAAGTCAAATTGACACTTGATCCTTTTCATATGAGCACTGTGAGATTGTCATGACCTAGAACTCTGCATAAGTGTTTAATTTTTTGTGTAAACTTGTAAATTTTTGTGTGCTCTTATTACTAGGTTTTAGATGCTTTAATTCTCATACCCATGTCTCACCCTAGTGTGGGGGAGTTGTCCATAATATGTGTAATAATATTATTTTTCCTTTATTTTCAAGTGTGGAGCTTATACCAAGCTTTTACAAGCTTTCACTCAATCCAAGTTAAGCCCCAAAAGGCTTAACTGTCTAAACCATAAGCTCATACTTTGTGCACTATCCCAATGTATAAACTTGTTTATATTTGTTCCTTGGACAAGTGCACATCTTTCTTTTACCTTTGTTTCTTTTACATGTTGTAAATAAGTTCAGTAAAAATATATATATATATATATATATATATATATATATATATAAAAAAAAAAAAATATATATATATATATATATATATATATATATATTGATAATAATTGTTGTATTTCCACACTAGTATTACCTTTTTACGTTCTCAGTTTCGGCATAATAACCGATGCTTTGAATATTGAGGGCAATATTCAGTTCTAAGTGTGGGGGGGAATTCTGGCGAATTTAATTTTGTTACATTTGTGCCCTTTTTCCCTCATTTTGGCCAAAATTTTAAATTTTTTTCATTTGGTCACAACAAATGGTTATCAGTTCACCATGTCTAATCCACATAAGGACTGGCTAATCCGAGAGCAAACGGCTCTTGGTAAAGATATATCAAATCCGTTTATGGCTGACAATTTGCCTAAAATTGTATGGTATTCAACTCACCATATCCTTATAAGTGAAGAGTTGGCTAGTCCAGAAGCAAACGGCTTTTGGTAAAGACAAATCAAATCCGTTGACAGCTGATGGTTTGCTTAAAATCATTTGGTTATCATTGTACCAAAGTATCATATACTAAAACATTGGCTACTCCAGAAGTAATGGCTTTTGGTAAAGAGATAAAATCCATTAAATTTTCATAAAAGATTGCTAGGGACTAGCAATAGTTTAGTGTGGGGGATTGATGAGTGTCTAAATACTTATCATTTTATACCCATAATAGACACAAAAATGACCAAAAACACCCAAATTATATTGCAGATATCCTTGTTTTTGTGTTTATATATGTGCAGGTACGAATATGAGAAAATGACGAAAAGAAAGACAAAATGCACAAAAAAGAGCACGAGATTGAAAAGAGCACGTAATTGCGAGTCTATCGTTAATTTTATTTGGAGCATCGCGACAAAAGAAAAAGAAAAAAATACAATGTCGAAAGAAAAAAAAAGAAAAGAAAAGAAGAAGAAAAAAAAGAATCATTTGTGTACTAGCAATTGAGTCAAGAAATGAAGAAGTCAAAAGATCTTTTGTGGTTGGACAGCGACAAACAAGGCAAAATAAATATCAAAAATCATGGGCCCCATTTTTGTTTAGATGTCGACAGACAAAGAACAAAAAGAAAATAAAGATCAGCAAATGATAGGTGCCAAAACCACCCTCTGCCACACCCAATTGCATCAACTATATTCAAGCTTCTTTGTGAAGCTTCTCCTCCAACTAATCACAAGATGCCACGTGGCGCCATGGGCAAAAGAGACCGCCTCAAAAACTTTGCTATAAATAGCAGATGATACGAGAGTTATTGAGGGAGTAGTAGTAGTAGTAGAGTAATTTTATTTTTATAAGTAGTTGTAGTAGTAGTTAATTTTTTTTAGTAGAAGTAGTAGTTTTTTTTTAAGTTAGTAGTTTTATTTTTATAAGTTTTTTATTGCTTATCTTTATTACCTTGTCATTTAAATGTTTTCAGGATCTTATTACTTTTTGACAAATTGTAATAAACCTATTTACAGTACCAATTTCAATCTATCTTTATATTTCAATTTATGCTTAATCGTACCTTAATTTTCAAGTCATTTAAATATTGTGCCCTCTAGCTCAATTCAAACATAAAAAGAGATGCATGAGCTTGTTAAGCTCGGCTTATTTTCCAAATAAGCCTTGACACCTCTTAAGTTTGAGAGCACTTTTTTTAAAATTTAGTTTGTCTGTTTATTTTTAGCTTTCTTTTGTTTAGTAATTATTCTAGTTTTAATACTAGTCCGATCTGCTCTAGTTTTAATACTAGTCCGATCTATTCTAGTTTTTAATACTAGTCCTAGTAATTTAGCTTTATATATTATTGTTTATTTATTGTCATTTTTTTAACGTAATGATTATTATCGTTGTTATTAGCATAGATTTTATTATGTACGAGTAGTTTTATATAAATTTGCTTTATAAGTCGTTTTTAATTATCTTTCATATGTTTTAGCTTAGAAACCCATAATCCCTTTATTTTCACCTTTCTAACATGTTTCAGCAAATCGAGATCATGAGTTCCATTCAACCTTCGTCAGGGATAACGAACCTAGGTTACACTTGCTCGCCTTGTGTTTCCTTTGATAAAAATATAAGGTTGATTCTGCGCGGATCACGCATCTACTTATCCTATGCGCCGCATCTAACCCTCAGACAGAAACTATAAATACCCCAAAGTCAGACGAAGGTTGAACAAGGTTGGACAGTGCAAGAACCAGAGACGAATTCAGACGTATTAGCAACACAAGACACACCCTGAACGAAGATACAAGAGCTGTAAGAAGGTCCTGCATGTATTCAATTCATTAAGTAGTTTTGTTTTATTGTATTAGTACACTTTAATTCATCAGGATTGATGGGCTGATCTCATGTGACTACGGAAAATCATGAGCACCCCTTAAAATTACTTTCCCATTAATTAAAGTTTATATGTTGATGTCTTTGGTGACTTTTATTAGTGCATTGATAACCTCTGTGTCTAGCTGAGCATTGCTTGGGTCGCCATGCCCCTTCCTCGCCTATCTATTCTAGCGTATACGAAACGTGGGCATCACAAATGTTCAATATTCTAGGATAGTGGGATAGACATAAGTGATCATTAAGGGTTTACTCGCCGATAAGATTAGAGCCAACGAGAAAGGGTTAATTATATACACTTCATATAAAACTAGCAATAAAACAAGTGACAAGCTACTTAATTATCAGGACAGGTCTTCTTATTGTCTCAAGTATCTATCTGTGTACGTGTGTGCTAATCGTTGATTCGTGCTCATTAGTTTAGTTTTCTATTTAATCATAACCAAACCGTGCCAGTCTCTCAGGCTGAACCCCCTTGCGTTAGATTAGGTTGTATAGCTAACTTAGGATATTAAAATACTGATTAGAATAACTAGATAATACGTTCCACTCTTAGTGATCGACACTCTACTTACCATTATATTCATACTGACCGGGTACACTGCTCGTTAAGTGTGTGTGTTATTGATAAGTCGGCTAAATATAAATTTAAAACTTGAGTAGGCATTAATACTGCTAAACTGCAACGACACATCACACGCATCATTGCACATAACTGATTCATTAATATAATTAATTAGGTCTTCCCTAATTTTAGATTTATCTAAAAAACATGTAGCACAAAAAACAAAACCTAATCCATGATTCCTTGCATGAAGAATCAGGGATCATTCAGGAACGTAACCCTTATTACTCAAATAAACACAACATGTTCTTAATTTAGGGTTACAAAACTAATAGTTTTAATAAAAGAGGGTCGAAACCCTAACCCTAAATTCTATTCGATTTTAAAGTATGTTAAAAACAAACCCTAAAAAAAATCGACTTTAACATGTGTATTCAAATGAAGAATTGATTTTTATTATGCGTTTAGGTAAATTACAATTACATATTAACCTGGATCTTGATGCCACTGTTGGAATTTAAATAGCATGACATGCTTCTAAATAAATAAACACATCAAAGCACGTATAGCGGAAGCAAAAATCTTTATTTAACACGTATAAAGAATTACAGAATAATAAATAAGTTATATACCTTTTGATCCTAGCTAAACAAGGATCATTCTTCTCTTTTCTTCTCTTGATCATATAATAGGATTAACGTGGTACCCCTTACCCTTTTGTTCCACAATCCAAGATGGAATAACTAAAGTAAGTTATTACCAAGGTCTTGTACACACGTACTATAACCAACTAACGTTAGATGCTAGTGTAAAGACACGTATTAAACCACAATCAATTTGTTTAATAAAAAACAAATCGTCCCTCCTCCTACAGAGTAGAGATCGACTTTTTTAGAAGAAAAGAAGAGAAAATAAAACCTAGGGTTATAGTAACAAATGCACAAGCTAGAGAAACTAATAACCCATAGGTTTGTATTTATAGTGAACATTAATCTTGGGCTCCAAGAAATCGATTAGGGTTATAATAACCCTTAAAAATCCGGCCAACCCATAAGGATGAGTTCTAGATCCTTCTTGAGCTCCAAATTTCACTAATGGTCCTTCCTTTATTAACTTAACGGTCGTTAGTCAATTCCGTTAATTACTTAACGTTCGTTAGTTATTATTTCGTGTCCTAAATAATTAAATACATATCATAGTTATATATTAATTATTTCTGTTAGTCATTCATACGTAAAGTGTGCAATCCCAAGGTCCCGTGTTCGATTCTAGTCATATACATTTTAATATTTTTCCATAACTCTAACATCATTATGATTTATTGTATGTCGAATTTTGAGTCATGGTCTTTAACTACATCAATAGCTCGATCTTAATGTCTAGTGATTTTGCAAGTAGTACGTATATGTTTTACTCTTGGTTTTATCTTTTCATATCTCTAATTGTAGGCTTTTACACATTTTACTGTTTGCTGTATTTTTAATGTGCCATCAAAGAGATAAGCATGTCTAGTTGTCTATTAGTTGTATATTAAATATGTTTAGAGGGTAAATTCCAATTTACCCAAAATAAATGTATCACAGCCTCTATATGTACGATGTATCATTTTATGTCAAAGGCAATAAACATCATTATCTCATTATATCTTAATCCCATTGTATCATTATCTCATTGTTACTTACATGGTATCAGAGATAATGATGTTTATTGCCTTTGACATACAATGATACAATCGTACATGTAGAGACTGTGATACATTTATTTTGGGTAAATTGGAATTTACCCTCTAAAGTCTAAACATATTTAATATACAACTAATAGACAACTAGACATTTTTATCTCTTTGATGGCACATTTAAAATACAGTTAACATTTACGTAATGGTGCTGGCAAAAGGGACCCGATTCGATGATAGTTTTGCCCGTTAATCCTAAATGTGTATAATCCCCTTCCTATATTTACTTAATGGTCTATTCTTGCACCAAAAGATGTAAAGTAAAACATACTGTTGTATATTCTAATTTGGTCTCTAAACTTTGACATCGTAGAATCTTCATAATTGAGCAATTTGTCTAATGGTAGAGGTATATTTCTTTTTAACAAAAATTTACATTACGCAACAAACATCTATTGTGATGTAATATGATAAAACAAACACTTATGAGTCCCTTCGTGAGCTTCAAGTGATGGAGCACCGTTTGCTAGAGTCCTTTTCAGCCATTTTGGTTGAAATTCGTGCTCTTATAACCAAGAAGGAGGACACCATTGCCATCTTGGAGAAGTATCATTAGGGCTAGAGGCGCATGGTTGTTTGATGTCTTTTGGGTTAGTGAATCATGTAGGTAGTTTGGTTGGTTTGGATGTTTTTTGCTTGTTGATGTTATGATGAAGTGTAAGCTGTAATCATGTATGGAGTAGTTTATAATGAATAAATATTACTTCTTTAAGGTCTCAATTTTGTGTGTTGTGTTTTTTTTTAAGATATCATTTATTTATAAGTAGTTGACTTATTTTATCTCTCACACACATAAATAAAACACACATAAAAAACTCATATTGGTGAAACAGGTGTGTATAGTGATTTTGGGGGTTTGAGTTTGAAGTTACAAAAATGAAATGAAACAATAAACTCAAATTAAACGCTATCTTTAAGGGCTTGATTGTTTTATCATCACAACGGGCATTGATCTGAGTGTTGATTGAGTCGTTAAGGTATTAGTCTTTTTTTTTATGTAAGCTAATTGGATTTTGTACATGGGATTTGGATTTGAGCGTTATTAGTTTAATGGGTGTGTTTAAAAAATTTTGGATTCATGTTAGGATTATTACTTGATAATGTTTTTGTGGTTCGGATGGATTATTGGGGCTGTTTGATTCTTGTTGTCTGCTTGTAGATGTTGTAGAGTGTTTGGGATTATTTGTTAATATGCGAAATAAGCAAATATGAAAGTGATTTGGACTATAGTCCACTGTGGTTATAACATGTTGTTGAAATTGAAATTACCAAGTTGTGAATTAGATGTTGAACATAATAAATTTCAGGTCATTCACGATCAAGAATAGGGCATGTAATGTTAGGAATTAAGCTTAAGCAGTTAGTACGGCTGAATATGGAAGTTAGTACTGCTAATGAGTTTTGAAGAAAAGAACAGTTAGGACGGTTATATGAAGAAGTTAGTACTGTTTATGTTTTTGTAAAAGATAATTATAGAAAAGATATTGTGTATATCTTATACGATTAGGTGATAGTTATCTTGTAAAGGAATCATTAGTCTATAAAAGGATCTCCTAGGTTTAAGGTTATGTACGATTAGAGAATTAAGTGAGATCGAGTTTTTGTTAAGATTCAAGGTTGTAAACCCCAGTACTAATTAAGAGTACTCGTATTATTCATTAATAATATTGAATCGTTGAAGCTGAATTATTTTTTTCATTGTTCATTCACTGTTACATACAAATCATACAAAACACAATCTAATAGATCTTCTAAGTGCTAGCTAGTAAATTCCGCGTGCTAGACTAGACATCATTCAAAGTATCTATCTAACACAAGGAGTGTGTGTAGATCCGGTCAAGTGGTATCAGAGACAGGTTCCTGATACTTTGTTTTAGAAGATCCAGCCGAATTTGATTAAGAAGATTATGGCTTTCTCAGACTCTGAGGTACAAATTTCTAAATGTTCTAAATCATGTGATGCATTAAAAGAATTAGAAATACTTAGAAAATAGTATGATAATCAGAGAATAGAGCTAAACCAGACTGCTTTTAATTTAGCAAATCATAAGAGAGGCTTTGGCTGTATTAGAAGAACAGATAGTACACTTTAAGGAAAATGAGTCTACCTTTAGTGATACTGTAGCTGTTCTTAAGAGAGATTTAATGTTTAGAGAAAATGAGATTAGTGTGTTAAAACATGAGCTGGATCAGGCTAAGAAAGCAAATCAGAACATTCAAATGACTGTTGACACACTAGAATTTGCAACTCAAGGTGTTAGTAAGATTGTTGAGTGTCAGATCCTCAATAAAGCTAAGTCAGGCCTAGGTTCTAAGTCAGTTCCACCTCCCTATAGAGGAATTCCAACACCACCAGGCATAGACCTAGAACACACAGGACTTCCTGAATTTCAACTACCTGAGCTTAAGTATGGTCCTCAACCTAAAGAGAATGTAGTTGATAAACCTGTGTATGAGAGTGCAAGTGATTCCTCACTTTTTGAGGATAAGGTGTCCTCAGCTAAGGACTCAGATGCTCCAACCATTGAGGACTTGAGTTCTGATGATGAGGATGATCAGGCTGAAGTTAAGCCTATTAGTGTTAAGGTGGAGGAACCAAAACTTCCAAAGATGGTTAAAACTGAGACTGTTAGGCCTAGATTAAATGCTAAACCTTTTAGACCAACAGTTAGGTATGCAGAAATGTATAGAACCACAAACAAGCCCAGAGGTAACCAAAGGAACTGGAATGACCTCAAATCTCACCAACTAGGTGATGATTTTGTCTGCTATAGGAAAGCTTGTTACTCTTGTGGTAGCTTTGACCATCTTGCAGCCTTTTGTGATAAATGGGTAACCAAGTATTCAACCCCTAAGGTGAACTCAGTAAGACCTCCCTCTCACCCTACAAATGCTAAGATGATACCAAGGTCAGTTCTTTTGAGGTCTGGACCAAGAGAAGTTCATACTGATAGACCAGCAGTTCAAACTGTCAGACCTATTAGACTTGTTCACCTAAGGCCAACAATTCAAGGTGCACAAATAGTTTTTAAACCAGCACAAAAGATTGGCAACAGAACCTTTTATTACAGAGAAGTAGTGAGAAACCAAGTTTGGAAACCCAAGGTAACAGCTACCAAGCCAGCAGTTCCAACTGCTAGCAGAGTAATTGGTACTGGTGTTAATAAAAACACTACTAAGGGAAATATGGGTACTGGAGTGAATGCATCAGCATGTTGGGTTTGGAGACCCATCAAACCCAATGGTGCTAAAATTGTTTTGAAAAGAATGAATTATGTTGATGCAAGAGGAAAGCCTAAGTCTGTTTTGGCTTGGGTTCCACAAGGAAATTAATTTTTCTTTTTGAGTGCAATGTTAGTCATATTCTTTTATACTGTGAGACAAGTTCTTTGTGGCTTGTTTCTTTGTTTTTGGACTAACACTTGCAGGTTTTGGATGAAAAGCACCAAGGAGTTAATATGTTTTGGAATGTATGGTGATTTGGAGCTGAGTGTGTGATCTTTGCACACAACAAATGGTAATTGGTTCACCATGTCTAACCCACATAAGAATCAACTAGTCCAGAGCAAACGGTATCTGGTAAAGACTTCTCAAATCCGTTAATGATTGACAATTTACCAAAAATTATATGGTTCTCAGCTCACCATATCTAACTGTGAAGAGTTGGCTAGTCCAAAGCAAACGGCTATTGGTAAAGACATATCAAATCCGTTGATAGCTGATAGTTTGCTAAAAACTGTATTTGAGCCATGGTATTTTTAAATCTTTTCAATAAGTTCATATGGCTCAATAAAAATTTTCCTGCAGTTTGTACTGTTCGTTAAAAGTTGGTACGGCTCAACTAGTCGTTGTAAAAATCTGTCAGTAATTAATTTCTAGCCGTTGGGGTAAAACCGTTATTCTGAAGCATACTTATAGGGATTTTTCTTGAGATAATTATCTTTTTACCATAAATTGATTTAATATATTTCCCAAGATAATTTATCTCGTTCCCAAAATTCTCAAAACCCTAACAGTATCTATAAAAACCTAATTGGCTGCATAAAACATCAATTCCACTCTAAACGATCATCTTATTGCTATAATCTTTCACTCTTCATCAATAAAAATGGCTAATTTGGAATTTGTTAAGCGTCACAATCAGGTTGTGTTTCTAGAGAAAACAGAGGAAGGAGATGGACCAAAATTTTATGAGATTGTGGACTTTCTAAACCACTCTCACATAAGGTATGCTCTAACCGTTTCTCCTACTATATATGTCTCTCACATCACACAGTTCTGGCAGAATGCTACTGTCTTGACTAGTGAAAATGGAGACTTAGAAATTCATTCTGAAGTAGATGGTGTATCTTTTGTTGTTACCGAGTCTATACTTAGGAGACATCTTAAATTAAAAGACTCAGATGGTATCTACACTATGCACAACACTGAAATATGGCAAGAACTTACCAAAATGGGGTATGATACATCCGAACACAAATTAACTTTTCATAAAGGATGTTTCTCACCTCAATTGATATTTTTGATACATACCCTTTTACATTGTTTAAGTCCTAAAAAGACTGCTTGGGAGTAGTTCAGTAGCAATATTGCTATTGCTCTCATTTGTTTGTCTACAAACAAGGTTTTTAACTTTTCAAAATTTATTTTTGAGGTTATGGCATCTAATGTAAATAGCAAAACCAAGTTTCTAATGTATTCGAGATTTGTTCAAACCCTTTTGAATAAAAAGACATACATGCTTACAAAACCAACAGAAACTTTTGCTACTCCTAGCCTTCAATCAAAAGTTTTTCAAAACATGGCTATGGCTAGTAGGCTTTTGATGAGGCGAAAAGTGTACCGCTTTTAAGGGGTCATTTAAGCCCTAAATCGTATTTATTTGATCAAATATCGCCCTAAATCGTTCCTTTTGTCATTTTAGGTACTTTTGAGGAGAAATCTGGAAAAGGAGGCATTTTGGACGTTTTTGGAGCATAAAAGTGAAGAAAACGGCAAAGTCTCAAAAATCGGCTGAAAGTTACCTTTGACGGCGTCACAATTTACTCTGGACGGCGTCATGCCTTGGCAAGAAAAGGTGGACGTGAAATTTACTCATGATGAGCCAGTGAAAATAGCATGTGAATTCTGACGGCGTCACGCTTTAACTTGATCAAGGGCGTCACGGCTTAAATCAAAAGGGGACGGCGTCACGTTCAAGGTTCGACGGCGTCAAGCCTTGATAAGCCAGAATGGATTTTTGAAGAGCTAAAGACGGACGGCGTCAAGAAGGTCATCCGGGAACCCTAAAAGCGGCGAGGTGACGGCGTCACAATCCATAAGGTGACGCCGTCAGATCCAAAAGTCTATATATAGTTTTCTAATTTTTTGTCATTAAGGAGAGCTTAGTGTGTGGAATTTTGGGAGAAAACCCTAAGACGATTTTAGCATCTTTTTCAAGGCTTTTTGCCTTGAGATCTTCCATGTTACATTGAAAGATAAGTTATCAATTAATCATTCAATATGTCTATGTGTTGTTTGATTCTATCTTATTCTTGTCTTTTGTTTAACATGTTAGGCTAATTTTATCTTGTGTTTGCTTAGATCTAATGAAACCTAGCTATTGATTATTGGTTATTAGTGTGTTGTTAGTTGTATTGGATGATTGTTTATCTATGTTAGGCTTAAGAAAACTGGCTAACTTCCTATTCGGTAACTTGCTTGAACGTCTTAAGAAACATGAACCAAATGCGTACTAAAGGTTTTTATGGTTGTATTTAATGCACAAGCGAATTCTAGTGATCCCATGTTAGGAGCTTCCTAGCCGGCTCGACATAGGAGTGAAGTAGGAGCTTGTAGAGTTGGGGAAGTAAGTACGCCACCCCACGAATGGTATTAAGGAATACACCCGTCATCCACGCGACTAATACACACTAATTAACCGGTAAAAGATAGTTAGGGAGTAAGGAAATCTAAGTAAACACATTTCTCTACACATAAGTTTCTCACCACATTTTATTTTCAGTTATTTATTTTATTGCATTCGTAGTAATTTGGGTTAGTTGACTAGCAACTAATTCCGCCCACTCTTTCAAACCCGAGATTTTACTTGCTTTCATAAAAATTATAAAAACATAAAAAGAATCTTCCTCAACCCTTAGACCTATTAGAGTAGTCTTTCACACCTAACGAACACTATTCCCTGTGGAGAACGATCAATCCCCCGTACTTACCACTACACTATACTACATCGGTCAGGTACACTGCCTGGTGGGGTTGTAAGCCTCTTGAGATCCCTCGAGAGGTAAAACCTGTTGTAAGGTTACAAAACCACGCATCAAGTTTTTGGCGCCGCTGCCGGGGAATAGTTATTGTTTAGGTTGAATTTTTATTTCTATTAGGTCTACTCACTAGATTCCTTTCTAGTGAGATTTTTATTTTCTTTTTCTAGATTTTCTTTAGTCTATCTATTTTCTTCGTTTCTTTGTTCGTAACCATTACCATCCAACATCATGGAAGATGGTAATATCCTTAACCCCCACAACCCACCACCACAACAACCACCACCACCTCCTAGAGCCCGTACTTTAGGAGAGTATTCCCGTCCTATCCACCATGGCTATCGAAACACCATTGAGCTCACTCAAGGAGCCAATATCACACCCTTGCGATCCGACACCATCCGGTTGGTGCAAAGCGGATGCGCATTCCATGGACTTCGTTCTGAAGATCCTAATCAACACCTCAAGGACTTTCTTAAAATCGTTGATTCTATAGACCTTGATGTTGCCACTCGAGAGACGACCCGATTGCGTCTCTTCCAATTCTCTTTGCGGGACCAAGCTAGTCAGTGGCTAGAACGTCAACCCGCAGGTTCCATCACCTCTTGGGATGATCTCACAACTCGTTTCCTTGCTCAGTTTTTCCCACCGGGAAGAACTACCAAGCTAAGGAATGATATCTTGATGTTCCAACAACGTCAAGGCGAAACTCTCTACGAGGCATGGACTCGATTCAAGGACTTACTCCAAAAAGTCCCCCATCATGGCATAGAACTTTGGCTCCAAGTCCAAATCTTCTATGACCATATCAATCTCCCCACGAGGCAAACCATTGACCAATCGGCCGGTGGCAAGCTACGTGATCTAAGTGCGGAACAATCATGGGCTCTCCTAGAGGATCTTGCTCTTTATGACAACGAAAGTTGGAGTGATCCCCGTGATTTGAATAAAACGGTCAAGGCAATATCTTTGCCTTTGAACAATTCAAGCACTTCTGACCGTAGGATCATAGAACTTGAAGGCCAAGTCAAGTTTCTCATGAAATCCTACGAGGCTCCTAACCCTTCAAGCCAAGTGAACAAAATCACTTCTTCATGTGAATTATGTAGTGGTCCCCACGACACTCGTGATTGCATGGAACTCCCCGAACAAGCTTTTGTGAACTACGCATCCTCGCGTACCGACGGAGCGGGAGACAAGTGGTACACTTTCAAACCCGAGCCAAACCATTACGGTGATTCATACAACCCCTCATGGAAAAATCACCCGAACCTTAGGTGGAAACAAAACCAAAACACGCAACAAACCAATTCTTCCAACCCACCTAGTCGTTTCCAATCAAGCGGTTCCAACTCGAACCGTACTTTCAACAACAATCCTTCCGGCAATGGTAGTACCGATAACTTTGAAGGATTGATGTCTCAATTTATGGCATCTCAAGAAGCTCGTTTAGCCAAGTTTGAAGCCGATTTCAAACAAAAACAAAGCGAGATGACCGATAAGATTGACACCTTGTTGAAAGCCCTCAATGACCGAGAAATGGGAGCACTCCCTAGCAACACGGTCAAGAACCCGAAACTAACCGTCAACGCTATTTCATCGGTTTCGTCCCCTAGTTCTTGTCCACAATATTATTCGGTCAATTCCATAAGCACGTGTTTCAAACAAACCCAAGTCGTTCCAATTGACCAAGAAGTTATGACACCCAAATTGGTCAACAACATAGTTGAAACACCTCCCACTCAAAACCTTGACGAAGAATTCAAGGAACTCCACCTTGAAAGTCCGGTTGTTGATGTGTTGGATGAGAAGAAGCTCAAGTTAGGCGAAAAAGGGACCGCCTTCGTTCAAAACAAACTACCTAAGAAGTTAGATGACCCGGGCTTATTCGTTCTACCTTGCAAGATCGGTAATTCGGAGGCTTATGACACATTAGCCGATCTTGGATCAAGCCTTAACCTACTTCCGTTACCTCTCTACACCTCTCTAAAACTAGGAAAACTTGAAGAAACCGAGGTGATAATAGGATTAGCGGATGGAAGTGTTGCTTACCCGGTTGGAGTAGTTAAGGACGTGTTAGTGCACATTGGAAAACTAACCATTTTAGCCGATTTCCACGTCCTTGATATGGTTAGCGACCCTACATGCCCCTTGTTGATAGGTAGAGGATTTTTGGCAACCGCTAGTGCTATGATTGATTGTAAGGAATCCAAGATAGCGGTAGGAGAAGGAGACACTTGGTCAGTCTATGATGTTAAGAAACATGCCTATGATACTAGTGAGGAACCAACACCACATTGGCTAGAATCAAATAGGAGACCATCTAGATATGGACCTTGGATTAATAGAGACTTCATAGGACCCCAACGCCCATTTTACCTAGAAGAGGACTTTGTTAACCGAACGCATACGGTAGAGCAACTCTTGGCTAGGGACACCGAATTGGATCCATTTGAAGATTCTCTAGTTTTTAGAAAGATGATTGATTTCCTAGGAGTTTTGCCAATTAACCTAGGAATGAATAAGTGGATTTGTGAGGAAGATGATCATAAGTGGAATTGGGATAAGCCACCCAAAGATGGAGATGGGTCATGGCATATTAAGATGACATTGTATGACCCGGATGGAGAGAAGTTTGAAAGATATATCGTACTAAGCGGACCAATAGGAAACTTCAATCCAAGCTTAACCCTAAAGACGTCCTCGATGACGAGCTTACTTACATAGGGTAGCGTGACTTTGAGTCTAGCTACAAGACTCGTTAATAAAGAAAAGCGCTTCTTGGGAGGCAACCCAAGCTTTATTTGTTTTATTTGCTTTGTGTGTTTATTTATTTGCTTGCTTGTTTGATTTTATTTTCCGTATGTGTGTTTAATTTTTATCATTATTGATTCATGTTCAAAAATTAAATTGTGAAAATGCTTTATTTTGTTTTTAACTTCGTCTTAACTACATATAAAGGTATTTTGCAAAAGATAAGTGTAAGGGAAATCTAAATCGGTTTATTAGAACACAAATGAACATGAATCATAATAATAATAAATTAACATACATATTCGTATTTGTTTGAGTCAAATGCTTGTATCGAGTCATAATGATGTTTTGCAGGATTTCCAGGAAGTAAGGTAAAGGTTTTTCCAGAAATTTTCCGGAAACTTAAAATGAAAATTTTTGTCAGGTCATTTCTGACGGCGTCAGGTTTTATAACATGACGGCGTCAGATTTAATTTCCAGAAATTTTTGAAAGTTTTGTTTTCATAAAAAGTTTTTATTAAAATCTCCAACTTATAATCTCCAGGAATCTGCAAAATTATCATTCCACAAGCATTATATCCTTATATATAGATTTTTTCCCGCCGATGTTATGCAGGTTTTCGTGTTTGTTTTCTCAGGTTTAACAGGTTATTTTGGACAAGGAAATGTCTTGAATCAAGCTTATGGCGATGCATTAGTCATGGAGCTTCAACATTACCTTGGAGGAAGATTTAACCGTGTAATTTCATTATCCACCGAGCGAATCAGGGGAGTATTTGATTTCATTCTTTTACTTTATGCTTTTACATCTTGTTATTTGAACATTGGGGACAATGTTCATCTTAAGTGTAAGGGGAGGGTAAAAGTACGATTTTTGAGAATACAATTGCGCTTGATTTTTGTTTGTTTAATAGTAGATGTGTAATAAAACTGAGATAAATACCTGTTAGGGCAATTTTAGTGCCAAACTTAAAATTTTTTACAACATATAGGAGTGAAACTTTGATCTTAATAAGCGTCTCACGGATAGGAGTTATATGACTAGCACAAAAACCGTACCACTAAAAATTTTCCACCCCCAAATATGCGAGGTTCGCCCCTAGAATTGGTAGGAAAAGCATTTATGCTATGATGTGTGTACCGGTAGCACTTAGATTCTAGAACTTGCGTTAGGACCATTCCAAGGCCACAAGTGAGACTACATTCGTGTAGTTAGATTTACTACGTGATAAGAGGCATTAGGATTAACCCATTGTTTTACACCTGTGTTTTTGTTATAATTACATTGGCTACATTGGTCAAGTAATTCTCCCACACCCCTTTGCGTTGTACTCATTTTTAGTACACGATACCCCTAGTACACCCCTCAGAGCCTATCTTTTCGTTTCGACCTTTAAGCATTTTACTTAAAGGAAGAATTTGTTACACCCCACTTAAATGTACACCCAAATCGCCTTAGCCTACCTTGTATGCACTCATTTTTAGTGCATTATTGTTACAACATTTGTTTAAACCCAAGTTAATTATCTAGTTAATTACATGGTTGCTAAGTCGAGTCATATCCTTGTACATATTGTTTTGGGACGATTGGGACTCATGGGTAAAGTACTAGTATAATGGAGTAATGGGGATGAACATCATTTATTACCCCCATATGTGCTAAATGTTTTAAAAGTACTCCAAGTTTTTCAATTATCTTAATTCGAGTCATTAGATTAGTATTTGTAAAGTTATGTAAAAATTCAAGTGTAAGGGGGATGCAATGCCCCTATGATATATTATTTTGGATGGTAGGGCAAGAGTGTATGCAAAAAAAAAAAAAAAAAAAAAAAAAAAAAAAAATCGAAAAATCAAGAAAAATACAAAAAAAAATGAGAAAAAGAAAAATAGAAAAAACATACGGACTACCATCCCGTTTCATTTTATGTTTATTTTATGTTTATGTTTTGTTATTTTCTTTCGTTAGCTTAAGATCGAGTCTAGTCTTGGCTTAGCAACATTGTATAGTACATGTAATTGATCAAGATCTTTAACTCGCCACCAGTAAAATATCCTTTATCCAACCAAACCGTGTTTTCCTTTTCCCTACACCTAACGTTATAACCCATTTAAAAGCCCTCTTTGATAGTTTATCTTTGGTGCTTACGCCTAGTGGAGGAGGTTTTCGATCCTTTCCCAAGCCTATGGTAATCTATTTGCTATGACAGGTAGTGAGAGATATTATCCGTTTTCATTTATGAGATTTATTTTGATGACACTTGAGAGATGTGAGTATCTAAACACTACTTGTGAGGTGCTAGTTTGTAATCTCCGTGCTTATTATGATTAAAGTGGAACGAGTATTTGTTGTAATTACTTTTATGTTAGCATTAAATGACCCCTAACTTGTATTTTGATTAGAATAAAAGCGCATTTGCTTGAGGACAAGCAAATCTCAAGTGTAAGGGTATTTGATGAGGCGAAAAGTGTACCGCTTTTAAGGGGTCATTTAAGCCCTAAATCGTATTTATTTGATCAAATATCGCCCTAAATCGTTCCTTTTGTCATTTTAGGTACTTTTGAGGAGAAATCTGGAAAAGGAGGCATTTTGGACGTTTTTGGAGCATAAAAGTGAAGAAAACGGCAAAGTCTCAAAAATCGGCTGAAAGTTACCTTTGACGGCGTCACAATTTACTCTGGACGGCGTCATGCCTTGGCAAGAAAAGGTGGACGTGAAATTTACTCATGATGAGCCAGTGAAAATAGCATGTGAATTCTGACGGCGTCACGCTTTAACTTGATCAAGGGCGTCACGGCTTAAATCAAAAGGGGACGGCGTCACGTTCAAGGTTCGACGGCGTCAAGCCTTGATTAGCCATAATGGATTTTTGAAGAGCTAAAGAGGGACGGCGTCAAGAAGGTCATCCGGGAACACTAAAAGCGGCGAGGTGACGGCGTCACAATCCATAAGGTGACGCCGTCAGATCCAAAAGTCTATATATAGTTTTATAATTTTTTGTCATTAAGGAGAGCTTAGTGTGTGGAATTTTGGGAGAAAACCCTAAGACGATTTTAGCATCTTTTTCAAGGCTTTTTGCCTTGAGATCTTCCATGTTACATTGAAAGATAAGTTATCAATTAATCATTCAATATGTCTATGTGTTGTTTGATTCTATCTTATTCTTGTCTTTTGTTTAACATGTTAGGCTAATTTTATCTTGTGTTTGCTTAGATCTAATGAAACCTAGCTATTGATTATTGGTTATTAGTATGTTGTTAGTTGTATTGGATGATTGTTTATCTATGTTAGGCTTAAGAAAACTGGCTAACTTCCTATTCGGTAACTTGCTTGAACGTCTTAAGAAACATGAACCAAATGCGTACTAAAGGTTTTTATGGTTGTATTTAATGCACAAGCGAATTCTAGTGATCCCATGTTAGGAGCTTCCTAGCCGGCTCGACATAGGAGTGAAGTAGGAGCTTGTAGAGTTGGGGAAGTAAGTACGCCACCCCACGAATGGTATTAAGGAATACACCCGTCATCCACGCGACTAATACACACTAATTAACCGGTAAAAGATAGTTAGGGAGTAAGGAAATCTAAGTAAACACATTTCTCTACACATAAGTTTCTCACCACATTTTATTTTCAGTTATTTATTTTATTGCATTCGTAGTAATTTGGGTTAGTTAACTAGCAACTAATTCCGCCCACTCTTTCAAACCCGAGATTTTACTTGCTTTCATAAAAATTATAAAAACATAAAAAGAATCTTCCTCAACCCTTAGACCTATTAGAGTAGTCTTTCACACCTAACGAACACTATTCCCTGTGGAGAACGATCAATCCCCCGTACTTACCACTACACTATACTACATCGGTCAGGTACACTGCCTGGTGGGGTTGTAAGCCTCTTGAGATCCCTCGAGAGGTAAAACCTGTTGTAAGGTTACAAAACCACGCATCAGCTTTTTCAAGGAGTAGTAGTTCCATTGTTTCCTGAAATGCTTCAAACTGAAGTGGGTGAAGGTTCAGTACCACCAACTGATACCCATCACACATCTACTTCAGCTCCTGAAAGGACCCAAACATCCTAAATTCACATCACTTATAGGGGAAGGGAAACACCCAGAGTGATTCCTAGATCCTTTCCCCATGATTCACCTCTCCTAGCAGGTAACACAGCTAGAAGTGATGAGGGTAGTATATCACATACTGAATTGATGGTATTGTGTACCAAACTAGTTAGGAAGGTAGAAACTTTAGAGGAAGAGCTAAAGAAGAATAATGAGGAACTCAAAGCTCACAAAAAGAATTTTGCCCAGGTCTACTCCAAATTGACTCTTAGGGTGAAGAAACTTGAAGAGCAATTAAAGAAGAAAAAGGCAAAGGTAGTTTTGGATTCTTCTGATGATGATGGCTCAGATGATTTTAATGGTGATGATGGTGATTCTCCCAAACAGGGGAGGAAATCAGATAAAGGCAAGGGAGATAGATTAGGTTCTCAGGGGATGCAAAATAAAGAAGAAAAAGAAAATTTTGATATGGGTTCTGGTAATGTTGATATGGGAGAACAAGAACAGACACATGAAGCAGTTCAGACTGGTACTCAAGAAGCTGAAGAAGTTCCAACTATTGAAGCAGTTCCAACTGCTGATACAGAGCATGAGACAGTTCCAACTGGTGATACTACGGCTGAAGAAGAATATGCTAGAAAAAGGGAAGTTAAGGGTAAAAAGCCTATGACACTGGAAGAAGCTACTCAAGAACAAGAAACTGCTCAAGTACTAGAAAGGCTCAAGAAAACAAAACCAAGAACTCAGGCTCAAATAGACTTTGATGCAGAAGTAGCAAGAGAGATTCTAGACAAGGATTTAGCTGATGAACAAGCTCAGATAGCTCAAGATGCAGAATTAGCAAGCAAGTTGGCTGCAGATGATGTAAGGGATATATCTGAATTCATGGATAGAATAAGATCTGAAGAAGTTAATCAAGAGGAGTTCAATGAGCAACTGCAATACTTGTTGGATTCTGATTTGATTGTGAAAGCTCATGCTGTAATGATTCTTAAATACAAGGAGTTAAGTGAAGAAGAAAAGTCAGAGAAACTCAAAGAGTTCATCTTGTCAAAGAACAAAGAAGTTACTTGGAATGACTTAGTGCAGAGAATTAGAGAAAGGCAAGAGTCAGGATACAAGACAAAGTTGCCTACCAAGAAAGAAAAAGTCAGTTTCATGAAACATTATTTGAAGAATCAAGCAAGTTACAAGATGAGTGACTTCACTAGAAGGTCAGATGCTGAGTTTGAAAAGACTTTCTTTGAAACATATGCAAGACTGAATACTTCAATCAAGGAGGATATCACAAGGAAAAAGAAAAGAGAACCACAAGTTATGGAATCGGATATTGCAAAGAAGTTGAAGTCTGGTGAAGAAAGATTGACCAATGAGCAAATCAAGAATATGATGGTGATAGTTCCAGAGTTTACAAATATCAAACCATTAGAAGTCAAATATCCTATCATTGGCTGGGAAGTTTTCACTGATGGAAGGATGATGGGATGGAAGATCATAAGACTTGGAGGTATTACTGAGAGATACAAGCTGTTTGAAGATCTACTAAAAGGTTTTGATAGGGAAGATCTTAATCAGTTGTGGAGCTTAGTAAAAGAAAGATTCAGAGTTCAAGACCCTATTGAAGACAAAGATAAAGAGTTATGGGTGCAGCTGAAAAGGATTTATGAACCTGATAGAGGAGAATCAATGTGGAGATTTCAAGCACAAATCGAAGATGTCTCTTGGAAGTTATTTGATATGTGTGGAGTGCACATAGTTTCTACTAAGGATGACATAGAAATCTATATGTTAGTGGAAAAGGATTATCCACTCAGATCAAGTGTTTTAATGTCTATGTTGTATACAAAACTGAGGGTTGAAGAAGATTCTGAAATGGTAGATTTGTTGGTAACAAAGATTTTCAACCTTGCAGAACAAAGAAAGATTAGTAGTAAGAGACAGTTATGAAAGGTGTTTGGAAGAATCCCCCTCATATAGGAGATGAAGCTTAATTTGAAGAAACTTAGTGATTTGGGAAGAAATCATAAGTTTAGGGGAGGATTGTTAGGAATTAAGCTTAAGCAGTTAGTACGGCTAAATATGGAAGTTAGTACTGCTAATGAGTTTTGAAGACAAGAACAGTTAGTACGGTTATATGAAGAAGTTAGTATTGTTTATGTTTTTGTAAAAGATAATTATAGAAAAGATATTGTGTATATCTTATACGATTAGGTGATAGTTATTTTGTAAAGAAATCCTTAGTCTATTAAAGGATCTCCTAGGTTTAAGGTTATGTACGATTAGAGAATTAAGTGAGACCGAGTTTTTGTTAAGATTCAAGGTTGTAAACCCTAGTACTATATAAGAGTACTCGTATTATTCATTAATAATATTGAATCGTTGAAGTTGAATTATTATTTTCATTGTTCATTCACTGTTACATACAAATCATACAAAACACAATCTAATAGATCTTCTAAGTGCTACCTAGTGAATTCCGCGTGCTAGACTAGACATCATTCAAAGTATCTATCTAACACAAGTAGTATGTGTAGATCCGGTCATGTAATGTTAAGATTAACCAAAGCATTTTTAATTTGTTGATGCAATATTGAAAGAAGTTAACTGTATAGTATATAAGGCATTTAAAAAAGCTTATACATGCTTCAAGTTCTAAATTGATTTGATTTCTATTTTGATTATAATTAATAGATTAATTGGATTTGGTTATTCATCTGAGTTCATTAGCAGCTTTCGGGCTTTATCTGCTTATAGTGCTAGATAAGTGATTACGAATAAGCATTTTAGAGAAATTTGAAATTGAATAGTGATTAGATGGCATATTTTGAACTTGTATTCAAACTGAAATAAGCTCATAAACATTTATTGAAATAGACAAAACTTAAAAATAGGAAAGATTCATCATTTAGTACTAAACATTTTCCTTAAAGTTGTAAGATGTCGATACAAATATTCAGTATTCATGGTTATGACTATCATTTCCATAAGCATCATCTATTTCTTCATGTGCTGAGTCATTGGTAGGATATACACATTGCAACGGTATTGCATTTATCACGGTTTGGTTTGTTAACGACAATACCAAACGGACATGTTTCCTTCTTTCGTACTTAGCTTTGAAATTACATGCCCTCAACTTTTTGGTGGTTCTGGCAAGTGGTAAATCTGGGGTATGTTCCAGCTGCCTTTTCTCTTCCTTCAGCATTTTTATTATTTCACGCTTGTCATTTTCAGGTTGTGCATCTCCATTCTCAGCCTATAATGCAAAGAACATTGCAGTCAATACAGTTGTGAGAAAGAGATTTTATTTAAAGTTCAAAATAAAAGGTTAGTTTCATTTAATTTATAACCTAAAAATCGTTGATTAATGTATTTACACTTTTAATCTTACGATGAGGCCAAAGCTTAATACCAACATCTATGCAGTTATATTTAAAAGTATATAAACCAACATTAAGCTCTTTGGCAGCTTCCCTTATCGTCATGTGAAAGTACTGACTGATTGTTTCTTTGTTGTATGCCATGAGCTTATGATATGGACAATAGATATGTGAGGCTGAACAAAGAACTGGATCAGTGGAGGTGGAGGTTAGAGTGTGGCTTTTTAAAAGCCTTAGAGAGCCTTGTAGATTCCCATCAGTTACAAAAAAGGTTTGTAACTTCTGATTAGTCATAAATTTAATTGATTATACATTAATAAGTTGTGGTATTATTGTTAACGATATCAACTGCTATACAATTTTTATTTTATATTTTGAAGTAATCCAATTTAAAAGTTTGATGATCTTTAATTTGCAAAACAATTATAAGATATGCTATCTTTGTCGATCTTTAACAGTGAACATCAATAGAAACGTTTATGCGTTGAATTTGATTTTTTTAGTAATAGCCGTAATTGTGTTATACATATGCTCCATCACTTGAAGCTCACGAAGGGAATCATAAGTATCATCAGCAGATTCTTCTTCAACAAAGTTAAGCTCTAAAACCTCACGCATTCTCTCGGTGCGCTTATCAATATTTATACGCAGCTCATCGCGTCGCTCACCCAACCACATGATCATTGCTTCATTTATTGGAATTTCTTGACTCATCAGGAACTTGAAACATTGGTGTAGCTCCTTAGACCCACACATATCTTGCAGTTCATTCAGATAAGGAGTTCCAGACATTTTTTTGAAGATGAATGATAATGGTTAAGTAATATTTTGTGTTTTGTTTACATATAATCATTGAAACTATCACTAAGTCTAAATATATAACGAAAACTGTATACATATAATCATTGAAAAAATTAAACCGAGTAATAATTAGTACGGTTCATTCATCTTTCCCATGCAGTCTGTACATCTCCTCAGGCAACTCAATCAAATCAGTTATAAACTCTAATTAATGTCACTTGGAACCCATACACGTTTAATAAGATAAATTGCAAAAGGCTTTATAATAGACATTTAATATGTGTTTTATTCTCCAACTTACTCCAAAATATGACCATTGTAATACAACTAATTTGTGCTTCTTTTTATACAAAACACAAAACATAACATGTAAAAAAGTAAAGTATGTATCAATAACTATATTTGAAATGATCACTTCATATGCCATTACTTATAATATAAATGATGAATATGAATCGTGTGTATTATGGGCCATTTAAAAACATTCCCATAATATGTAACTTTAAGCCCAAAACATGTATGAAACCAAAACTATATACACGTGAATGTGTGGTTGAGCCAAAAATATAGTGAGTAAGTGTGTAGACAACTTTGTGTTTTCAAATAAAATAATTGCAACAATAAGAATAGGGTACTTAAGTACACCAATACATTACATATAACTAATTATCTAAAACTTATACTTAAAAAAAAACTATGAGCTTCTCAAAAAGCAACAAACAACATATGACGCAATCTTTACAACACATTGATATAAATTAAACCTTCTCCACATTACATATAAGTGATTATATAAAACTTATATTACAAACATTGACGCAAAATTGATAAAAAGTATATAAACATCTGCACAAACGTTACGTACGAAACACGTAGAAATTCAACTAATGACCCAGCCGGTGCATCGCACGGGTTCGTAAGGCCTCGTTTCCCAAATATTTATATCCACATTTAAACATCATTAATTACATATTTCCTCAATTAAATTTTGAAATAACAAATATACCCAATTTTATTTATTTTGGGTAAATTGCAAAAAATGGTCCCTAAAGTAGCCCAAATGCGCAAGAAATACACTGAGAGAAATTTTGTTGCAAAAATGACATTAATGTTTCATTTTTTTTGCAAAACAGCCACCGAGAGCTACTTTTTGCTAACGCCCATTATTTTCCTCGTTAAGTGCCTCGTCACTGAGGGTATTATCGTCATTTCGATCGTCTTAGTCTCTCCCGCCAATTATACTTCAAGGACAATATTTGCAAATTAAACTTAACTTCATTTACAAATACATGATCAAATAATTAGTTTAAATGCAATCCCAAACACCCCTAAGTGTATATTTCTAATAGTGCGTATTATAGGTTTCATATTCAATTGGCCTCTTTAATTTTATGCAGATAATCTAGCAGGGCCATAGACTTCAATTGTTGTCACTGCATCTGTTAAAGATGAAGCTGGAATCCGAGTGGCATACCATGCATTGGTGAATTTTTTTAATAATCTTGATACTGACATGTGAATTGTGTTAGTGAAGCATAAAGCGAAATAGCAGTCAATTGTTTAACACAATTTTTTAACCTCCCCTGCTGTTAACACTAATAATTATCCTAACCAATACATCAACAACTAGGAATGATCAATGAAATAAGAGTGGAACATGTTATATTAGCTTCATATAAATCACACACTTAAAACAATGATACAAACCCTAAATGACTACAATACCTTGAGAGCCCTTCAAGAACACCTAACCTCCCAAATGGTGTAGGGAGGTCCTATTTATAGTTTTTAGTGATAGGATGGGCTTGGACTTGGGTTGGGCTTTTACATGGCTCAAATAGAACACAATATTTAATTAACAAACCTATGTCCAAGCCCAATGATTAAATAAGCTAACTATACACAACGACACCTTAAATACAAAATATAAAAACGACGATGACCATCACTTTTTATAAATCCTAACAATCTCCCCCTAAGGGATGGTCATTCAAATCATGCTCGGAGTGAGTTGGTCTTTCATCTTCATTTCCATGTGCTTCGTGTGTCGTTGTATAATAGTCTTTGTTCTTGTTCCTTCATGCTATGTGATCTTCAAAGAATCGTCTTTGTGGATGTTCTTTCCTTCAATCAACATCTTCATGTGATGATGCGTCGTGACCTTCAACATACTCATACATCTTGGACATTATACTTATGCTAACAATCTCCCCATAATCTTTCATCATATGAACTTGTTCTCGACATCTTGATTAGCTTCTTGACTTTGTCTTTTCACTTTGTCTTTAACTTGATCTTCTTGTCTTGAACTTTTACACTTGAGCTTTGTTGGAGATGTTCTTCATAGGTATGAGTATGCTGAGGTGAAGATGAATGATGTATGTGGTAATGGTTAATGGATGTTTATAGGTAGCTGCATAAAACCGTTAGTAATAATCATCCAGCACTTATGGGTTAGGACTTCGAGATCGTCAACAGCATAGTGTGTAGACTTTCTCTAATCTCCCCCAGGCCGCTCTGATACCACTTGTTAACACTAATAATTATCCTAACCAATACATCAACAACTAGGAATGACCAATGAAATAAGAGTGGAACATGTAATATTAGCTTCATATAAATCACACACTTAAAACAATGATACAAACCCTAAATGACTACAATACCTTGAGTGCCCTTCAAGAACACCTAACCTCCCAAATGGTGTAGGGAGGTCCTATTTATAGTTTTTAGTGATAGGATGGGCTTGGACTTGGGTTGGGCTTTTACATGGCTCAAATAGAACACAACATTTAATTAACAAACCTATGTCCAAGCCCAATGATTAAATAAGCTAACTATACACAACGACACCTTAAATACAAAATATAAAAACGACGATGACCATCACTTTTTATAAATCCTAACACCTGCTGATGCTAGTGTCACTTTTCTTATTTTTTATAACACAATTTTGTGCATCAGTTGTTTATGTTATTAATATCATTTGTAGTTTATGGTTTCTTAAACAGCATATGTATTTCATACGGATTTTTGTATAACACAATTTTGTGCATCAGTTGTTTATGTTATTACATCCTGTTATGTTACATGATACTTAAGAACCAAAGTATTTTATAGAGCTAGCCCGCCCGATGGGTGGGTCTTGAAGCTAGTATCTGAGATATAAATCCCAATCCAAACATCACATACCTAAAAAAAAATCTCATTTAAACACTCTTTTTTTTTTCTTTCTTTTTCACCAACCCAAATATCATATTGTGGTGGTGTTTATACTGCGGATCTGGTGGTTGGAGCTATAGAGATGGTGACTCCGGATCTGGTGTTATTGATGGTGGTTGGTGACGATGGTGGAGGGTGAATATTTTGGTATTGGTGCAGCGGCAGTTAGTGGCAGGTGGTGGTCGGCAATGGGCGGTCGGGCGGTGATTGGTGTTGAGGTGGTGGTGTGTGGTGTTTGTTAAGGAGGTGGCTAGAAAATTTTAGAAAGAATGAAGAAGAAAGAATAGTGAGAGAAAGAAGATGAGTGTTGATGAAGATGGGTGGCCGGCCGAAATTTAAATGAAAGAAAGATGGAGAGAATTTTGAGGAGTGTATGATTTGGAGTGTGCTTTTTTTTTATTGTGTTAGTGAAGATGAAATGATGGGTGTTTGGTAGGTGAATATAAATGGTGGGGCATTTTTGTTTTTTTATCAAAAATGAATTTACAAAATGACAAAAAATAGTCTTCCATTTAATGGGTGAAAACTACAAGGATATGACTCGCTTAAAAAAAAACACGGGGACGAAATTTATGAAACCCGACAAACCACAAGGACGATTTTTGTAATTAACTCTATATAATTTACGTGTGTGTAAGTATATAGAAGATACTTATAGTATAAATATAAGGCTAGAAAGTATAAGCCATCCAATAAGTACATATGCATATGTAAACAAAATAACACGTAAGCATGTGTCATCAAATCAACAAGTAAGTATGTGTTAAGCTTGTTGGAACAATAAGAAAGTAGCAAGTAAAGTGGCAAGTAAGGCAGGCTGGCATATGTCGGTCATAGGGTAATGTTTTGTAAAAAGCGGTTATAGTCTAGGTTTTATGTGTACCTAGTTCTCTATAACCTAGGCTCTGATGCCAATCTGTAACACCCCCATATCAGAATGCAGCGGAAGAGATATCGGGGTGCTACTTATTGGGATCACAACACAAGTAATAGAGAACGGATTATCTAATCCGTTTTAAAGTTACGTTAATTAAAACATAAGTTTTACATAATTATGAAATGTGGAATACAAGGCCCATAATAGTTTTAAGTTTTCCTATAGTACAAAAACATATAGGTGATGTAAAATATGAAATAACAATTAACAACATATACGCAGCGGAAAAACATCACCAACAACGGATCCATATAGCCATATGATCAATCACATAAATGAATACAAGTATTTATACCTTTGTAGCGTGATCGGTAGAAACGTATAGTCACCTTCACCAATATACACGAACCCCCTATGAAACCAAGTGACCAAAGGAGATCACCTCTATGAATGTCCACACTACACTTCACCGTATACCAATGGATGCTAGTCCTTTAACCACCGTAAGCTTGCAAATCACCTTTGAATAATCAAGATTCAATGGAGAGATGAAGAAAAAAAACCCCTAGTTGGGTTTGTATTTTATGCCGTACAATATGAGGGGAGGGAGAGAAGAGATTGTTTTGGTTAGTTGGCTAATTATTAGGAGATCAATTAGCTTAAAACCCTTGACCAAGAAATCAATCTAATCCCCTCCTTAAGCCTTCCATATGGCCGGCCCCTATTGGGCTCAAAATGGGCTTCCCATTTTATTTCCAAGTCCAATAGAATAAGTCCATTACTTAGTCATTAGAAGCCCAATAGTGGTTCCTAGTTACGTACGGTTATTTATATATCGTAAATACAATAAACACAATATATAAAGTGGCACCTCAGTGTATATGTGTGTGACCCCATAGGCTCACATATGTCTAGCCATATAATTAGTTATTATGACACGAGCATACTCCAACAGCTCCCACTTGCGACGTCATAATAATCAAGTAATTATACAAGCAATGGTTAGCGTCTAGCAACACGCCAATGCCCCTAGAAATAGGTGAGGTTAGTTTCCTAAACGTCTTATTTTAAATGGTTTAATTGTCGTCTATCCTTTTGATACAGATACCATGTTGAACATTAGACATGGATCAAATGTCATTCTAATTGTTCAACAATTATGTTTCTCGATATAGATATTGAACAAGATTACCAAGTGGATCAAGATTCATCTTAATCTCATTTGGGTACGGCCATACAAACATCTGTCCAATTGATCGAGGGGCCCAATAGTATCTAACTCCATAACATGTGTAGGAACAAATCCTATTTTGACTGCACGTGTCATTCATGTGCTTCATATCACTCCTGAAGATGGTCTTTATAACTACCTTATTCAGGAAAGCGTTTAACCACATCAAGGAATGAAATTCCACACATGCAAGACCTACTTGCATCTCAAGTCTCAGGATAAGAGACATAACCACTTGCGAGATTCATTATTGACGACGATCCATGTAGTGAAACTCGTAGGTTGGTTCAATCCATTGTTCATCACAATAAACAACATGTGAGTTTGGTAAATAATCACCAACATGCTCACATTTTCCTTAATTTGATGATACTCCCGTATCGTCAACTGGCAATGGACAATTTTAGAATAAATAAATTATTCATGGATTAAACATGCAAATATAGAACATAGTGGTATAGATGAAGACGATCATACCAGGTATATCAATTCATTATATAATACGACTGCTTACATTTCCATTATCCAAATACTAAAAACGGATATGCATAAGACTACTCATAGGTCGGAATCGGATGTTCCCACCATGATCGAATCATGTTGTACAAGACAACAAGTAGTCATCTGAGTAAACTTTGAGAATACTTGTTTCAAAACTCATTAAAGGTTTGAATGATGATTGTCCTTTGTATGTGTGCATTCAAGTACAAGACGAGTATTGCAACAATACATTCCATAGGGTGTTTGAAGCTAGCAAAACACCTACTTTAGACAGTCATCTAAATAGTTTCTCAAACTATAAAGTATTCTTATTCTTTTAATGTATAACGCATTAATACTCTCAGTCGAGCACATCTAGTCAGCAATTTCATCATTCATGATAACATCCTACCACGACTAGGGTTGAGTATCATTTCAGTTAAATAAGCATCATCATATGCAAACAAAACAGAGTTCCTCAAATATCCGTAAACGTTTGAACATATCTTTGGAACTTTGTAGGTCCATTATAATGTTCGTTTAACAATTATCTAATGACTTTCACTTAGATATTTGTTGTTATCAACTCATCTTACATTCATGCAAATGATATAAATAGTCCAATGCGTAATACGACTTACATGATGAATCCTTTAGTCGAACTTAAGATTTCCATTCATGTGTTCAATCTCATTAAGTGAGATTGATCATTTAGACTCCCCTCAATAACGTGTCATATTGTGTTTAGACTTAATAACCGCTTATGTTTATTCTAATAAACATATACATAACAAGGTTGTATATCTTATTTTATAAATCCCTCAAGAGAAACTTCATTCCAAGCTAAGGATTAAAGTCTAGCTTAGTTGGAATATTGTTTCTAATATGTTAATGACATATGAGATTTAAGAAAATAAATACAGTGCTCCAACTTGCTCTCAGTGTACTTAGGAGTAATCTTATTAATCAAAATCAAATTAATGATTTTATAATTAACTTAAGATCTCTGCTCCTAGATGCATGATCTAATCCACACATGGATTCTTTTATCTTGTATACTTAATAAAGATTATATGGATTCATAAACACTTTTGATTACTCATCGTCCTCGCAAAGGTAATCAACAAGAAAGGTGTTTTGATATCCTATTGTCATATTTCATTTACATGAAAACAGGTATGACAATTAATCATCTTTATATATTTAATGTTTGTAGGTAGGAAGATTTAGTCATAGTCAATTTCTTGAGTACGAGTAAACTCCTTTTACTACGAGTGCATTAAATGTGTGTACAAGTTTGTCCTTTTGAGTCTTCTCATCAAGAAACTCATTTTAAACCTCACAGTCTAACTGATTGGTAAGAGATTAATCAAGCTTCATGAGTGATTGTCTTTCAAGGACTGCATCTTAACATTCATAATTTTGAGCTATTAATCAGATTCAAGGTCTGATAATGCATCTCTATAGTTAGCAGGTTCACTATGATCCTCTAACTTATATCCCTTAGCATTGATATAAAAAACTATATCATTCAGGTGCAAGAGGTATCCTTACGGATTTATGAATGAGAGATATCAATCTATGGTTTAACATATGCATGTTCAACCTTAGTATGATATTAGCAAGTGTATTCAGAAGGTTGCTCTTGAATATCTTCAAGATCTAAAGGTGCTCCCACTTGCTTTTGTGTGTAGAGACTAATCTCTAGACACTCAGCATCTTGAGTAACAATAAATTGTTTTCAAGTGGGACATCCAAAATACATCGTTAGTTCTTGACTCTAGTTTGTTAATTACTTACTCTTAGGTAGTTAACAAATTCAGAATTCAATCAAGACATAACGGGATTCATCCCATGCCATAATACAATGGTTTCTTAAATTCCTTCTGGGTTGGAACCATATTGAGTGTACACATGGCACATCCAATTTTCTAACCTTGATAGCTTTGGAGATAAAATAGTTTAAGTCATCAAGGATCAAACAACATCAATAGTGTTTGATTTTCCATGATGGACATACCATAAAGTTGTGGTATTCTAAGAGGACTAATGTTGTGAGACTATCACACAATTCATTAGATGAACTTATACCTTTTGGCTTGCATATCTACCAACCAAGTCAAACCAGATGGTATCAATAGTAATTTCAGTCTACTGCATACTTTACTTCATGTGCATGTTTTGACTAGAAAACATAAACATTTAATATTATACGTCGTAAGTGTACATGTCTTAACAAGAAGACATAACAAATTAACATCTTACTTTGCGTTATAAGTCTTTCAACTATTAACGGAATCGATTTTTGTGTCTTTATAAGAGACCTAAACATATTCAACTAAAGTAATTACGAGCGCCGACACTTGGCCTTAATAGTAAATTCAAGTTAATTTCATACTTCATGATTATGAATTTACAAGAAGACATAATCATATTTATTAAACAATTTAGTGAATATGTTGAAGTAACTTTTCATGTTATCTTGATCTTTATTCTAATTTGGGCAACATACATTTTAAGTGTAGAAGTCCTAGTAGAATCTTAGTTTCTTACCTTGCAGTCAAGAAAAATTATTAGTCATATTGTTATATGTTGTACCTTGCACACAATTAAGATTTCTCCCACTTGTGCATGGCACAACATCATGAGAGTATACAAACAACACTACGCACGTTTGTTTGTATGAGCAATATGACAATGTCTAAGATAACATATGATTTTTAGTCAAAATCAAAATATAGATATGTAGAACTTTATCGTTTTAATGATGAATCATGCATAACAAGTTTATAGATAACATTTCAGGAAGCAACATCAGGAATGCGACAAGTTATCTTATAAAATTTATGCAATGGTTCTTATAAAACTATGATGCTTAACATGTGGAAAGTAGTGTATTATTTCAAGATAATCAGGAAATAAGATGGGCAACTTGCAAGGTAATAAAGCTTACAGCTCCCACTGGATTAGACAACATTACATGTGTTTCGTCACCAGTAATATAATCATGTAGCTCCCACTGGATTAGACAACAATTCATGTGTTTCGTCACCAGTGGAGAGTGAGTGGCGATTGGATACTTTCCTTCTTTCGTTGAATATCTACACATTATTGCTAATGTGAGTCACTTTGACTGGTAAACATGTACTTAGATATTCAAGGAAGTGCATCAAGTTCTAACATATAGATGATGGGCTAGCCATCATTGCTATTTTAACTTGAAAATAGGTATGCATTTCCTCCATAATTGGTCTACTTTACCACAAGGGTATGTTGGACCTTAGTAGGTTTATTGGGTTAAGACAAACTGCTAGGTAATCATGCTAGTAATTGCCTTTACCACTTTGCGGTTTATTGATATTTTCTGTCTTCTAATTATTTAAACTCATTTTAGTTTGGTAGCTATAGAAAAGGTGTTCTCTAGTTATCCAAATATCTTATATTTCATCAATGTTTCAAAACCGAAACCAGGGTTATAAAACAACTTTGAAAGAATAAGATGTGTAACCATACTTAACCGTTTTGACTTTTACAAGACATCACGATTTCTAGAGTAGGTGTTCTTTGAGTTTGATTAGAATTAGGAAAATTCAAATATTCCTATTATGGCTTTTCCTCATAAAGAAAAAGGATAGGAATAAGTCTCTTTCTTACAAGGAAAGAACGACTTAGTTCGTCCTTTTAACAAGAAAAGAACAAACTCTTGTTTACGGTCGTGTTGCATTAATTCATTAATTGAATTTACAAAGTTCATTTTTAGTATTTTCGATAATTATCCTTTTATAAATTAACTACCCCATGTTTAAAATTTAAAACAATTAATTTACGAAAAGGCTAAGATCCACATTGTGCTTCTACTATCACATCAATTGATCTGCTAGCAATAGTAGATTCAATTGGTAGGCGACGATCACCAATTGTATTACATGTACAACTCTTAGATCCTTATGGGACTCATGGCATCTAGTGTCAAACAACTAGTGTCATGTAGGCATGTTTAGTCCCATCTTTGCCTCGTGTAAAGGTCTCACCGCTTAACTCGATTAAGTCATCCAATTTGAAAACGTGTGAGAATATATCTAGGTCTCACGCATAGAGAATAGTCACCTTGGGTTACAATTCAACCTAGGTCCAACGCATAGGCAAAAAGTAATTGCAAGGGTCCTCAAAATTGGATGGCATGACTTAAATTTTGACGGGTAAAATATTTTGATGTGGATAAAAAACGTGTACGAAAGAAGCATGCATTCATTCTTCGTAGCACAAGTTAAAAACTTTTCTTAACTTAAGTCTAATCATTGTTTTAATTTATGTGTGTCAAGTTGTCCATTTTCAAGACTAATATAAATCCTAAGTGGATTATAATTAAGTTTGGACAATACAATAAATAAATAAACAAACTTAACTAGTTTAAGTGTTATTTTGAAAACAATGATTTTAAGTTTCAAATCTATATTTAAACTTAGTTAAACTAAATCATAAGACTTAGTTCAAATTGGTTTGTGTTTCGTTTCAAGTTTTTAGCAAACAATTTTCGTTTTACATACAATCATAGCATTTATAAAACAACCAACAAACACACAACCACAATATGCAAAGCCTCAACCGATGAAAATCCTATGCTTGGTCTCGTGAGCCATCACGAGAACCAAGAGTCAACTAGGGACATAAAACACAACCACACGGAGGGCTCCCACTTGCCCCAAGACAATCATGGGCAAGTAAAGGCCCATTATGCACATGAAAAATGATTCTGTCAGCCCAGTTTTTCTGTCTTTGGAGGCCCAAACGGCCTAGAAGATGACCTCTTCATGCTTCGGCCCAGTTGACAAAGTTGTAGGCCTATGTCTTGTGAACCTGCACAAAAAATTCAGCCCAAAATACCTTATCAATCTCCTGGAAATCGTATTTTCCCATCAGTGTGTCCAGCAGCTACTTTTGGTCCAAAATCCTTCATTTCTTTTGCCATTCCGTTCCAAGCTTTTGGTTACATAATATATGAAGTAAAGTACAACTAATATACTTCTAATCTATTGTAAAAATGCCCAAAAAATGGCAAAACCAAAATGAATTACATTACAAAAGTGTCGAAACAATGGCAAACCCCAAAAACAAAAAAAAAACAACCAACAATCATAACATCACAAGGCACAAGTGGTCTAGGTTTTCATCGACTTTGCATATCCACATAATAATACAATAAAATTATGATAAAAAAAAGGTGTTGGCTAACTCCATGGACAAACATGCATGTATTTTCCATGGATAACAAAATAAATAACAAGAATTAAATTGTTAGCCAACGAATCGAAGAAATTAATTAACAAGAATTAAATCCCGATTGGTACGCGTGTCAAATGGCTTTAGGTTCAAAACCCACTGATATTAGGACCTTCTTAACATCATTTTATCACAGAAAATTAAGCCTCATGGGCTGATTTGAAATCGTGTTACAAATCTTACAAATTAACGCGTTTTAGGCCATTTTACTGGTACCGAACAAGTATAGCAATTAAAGTATGCATAACAAATGGCCATAGGATCAAAAAGTCCAGATCATTAGACCCCATATGGGTCGACTTATATTCAAAAAATAAGCCTTGGGGGCTGTTTTGAAATCACCCTTTTAAATCCATTAAAAACACATGTTTTTAGCCATTTTTACTCATACTAGATGATCATATGACATCATATGATGGCTCGTGATACTACTATAGGTGATGTAAAATATGAAATAACAATTAACAACATATACGCAGCAGAAAAACATCACCAACAACGGATCCATATAGCCATATGATCAATCACATAAATGAATACAAGTATTTATACCTTTGTAGCGTGATCGGTAGAAACATATGGTCACCTTCACCAATATACACGAACCACCTATGAAACCAAGTGACTAAAGGAGATCACCTCTATGAATGTCCACACTACACTTCACCATATACCAATGGATGCTAGTCCTTTAACCATTGTAAGCTTGCAAATCACCTTTGAATAATCAAGATTCAATGGAGAGATGAAGAAAAAAAAAAACCTAGTTGGGTTTGTATTTTATGCCGTACAATATGAGGGGAGGGAGAGAAGAGATTGTTTTGGTTAGTTGGCTAATTATTAGGAGATCAATTAGCTTAAAACCCTTGACCAAGAAATCAATCTAATCCCCTCCTTAAGCCTTCCATATGGCCGGCCCCTATTGGGCTCAAAATGGGCTTCTCATTTTATTTCCACGTCCAATAGAATAAGTCCATTACTTAGTCATTAGAAGCCCAATAGTGGTTCCTAGTTACGTACGGTTATTTATATATCGTAAATACAATAAACACAATATATAAAGTGGCACCTCAGTGTATATGTGTGTGACCCCATAGGCTCACATATGTCTAGCCATATAATTAGTTATTATGACACGAGCATACTCCAACAAAACAATGGTCATTAGTGTTATGTGTACACTCCAAAAGTGTGCCTATGCCCCTGCCAAGCGCTGCCTTGCATCATCATACATCAAACAATTAAACACCTGAGAAAACATGCTAAAAAGTCAGCAAAAGCTGGTGAGTTCATAGGTTTACGTAAGGCAGTAAAGTTGGACCAATAATTCTACAAGTTAACATTATAATGAGCATAATGTTATATAAAAGTCTACTACGCTGCGCTAAGTTCCATGTTACCGAAGCTACGACAGTGTGCATGAAATGAGTTAATGTAAAAATAATAAGGCCTGGCAAGTGTTCTATCCCGTGACACTTGTAATTCGACATGGTATACATCCATTTGTCTTATCTGGACAGTTGGCTCTCCAACACGGATGGAGGTGTCACCCTCAATAGATCTATTTATATCACTCGTGCTTCCCAGCGGGAACTAACGGTACATGAGTATGGGCGTATGAATTTGGGATACAGTACTTAGGCTAACACGTAATAGTTTTTCAAACAAAAGCATTGTATAAATGGTCCATAAAAACAAGCATGTTTCTCACCCCAAGTTTTCAAAGCAAATACGAGTTAAAAGTGGGGCTACGAACTCACCTCAGAAATAAGTCCTCTGAAATGAATAGTCAAGTAGCAAAATTGTACGGCATCGACGCGCGACTTAAATTAGTATGGCAATTCTTAGTTTATAGTTTTGTGTACTCACGACTCAAAGTGTTTAAATAATTTTGTGTTTTTACAAGTGGTTGTGTTTAATGTTACTTGTGTGGCAGAGTTTACGTTTAAAACGTTTCAAAGTATTTTGTAAGTATTGGCTCTTAGAATAAATGTGAAAATAATGTGTACGAATATATCGTATAAGTGTTGGCTCGAATATTGTCTTAATAGTTATTGATAAATAAATACGAGTCAAAAAGTATTTATTATGTGGAAAACTAGAAGAGGGGGGGGGGTTGAATAGTTTTACCGGTTTTTAAGTTCTTTTAAAATCTTCTTAAAAGTTTACTTATTAAAAACCTTGATTCGAATCTTATGTGTAATCAATCAACACCAATATGAACTACACACTAAACTAACTAATAATAAGTAATGTAAGTAAAGAGAAAAGTTGGAAAGATCAAACCGGGACAAAAGGATTTATAGTGGTTCGGCTACGAAGCACCTCTTCGCCCTACTCCACTCCCCGAGTACCACACTCGAGAGTTTCAAGCACTATGTCAACAACCTCCCTTAAGGCGGAGAAAACCGTACACGTCGCTTATCCTATTTCCGACACTAAGCTAGATGTCGAGTGCTAATCTTAGCTAGCACCAATCTACCACGATCCACTTGATCAAACACTCAAGCCCAATGGGTTCAAGAGATCACCAAGATCTCGACACGATCACAATGATCAACACTCACTTAACTAACACTATCCTAATGACCCTTGATCTTCTTGATCAATCACACAAGCCCAATGGCTTTAAGAGATGTTCACAATCTCTTATAAGATCACAATGATCTTCACTCACACTCTCACAAAAGAAAAATGATCTTGATGTATGCTATGATACAATCAAGTATGTAACAAGTGTTACGAACAACCTAACAACTATAACTCTTGTATCTTGTTGGATACCTTGAGTTCTTCTCTTGCACTTGAAGAGGAATGACAACACCTTGTATCAACTTGGATACTTTGTGTTCTTCTCTTGCTATTGAAGAGGAATGAAGAGGATCTCTAAGTTGGATGATTGGATTACTCTTGAACAAAAGAAAAACTAAACTAAATGATCAAGAAAAGAAAATGGTGTGAGGGATTTAAACTCAGCGGTTTCTGTGTGTGAAAGGGTGCCTAAAATCTGTAAAGTGGGTTGGTATTTATAGGCAAAGAAAATCTGAATGTTACAGGTGGACGGATCCACTAAATCACCCACGGCTCCACTAAATTTAGTGGAACCGTGGAGCCGTCCCAGACAAAGACGCTCCAAATTTTGTCTTTTCTGGTCAAAACTTATTTGGGGAAGTTTGGAGCTGATTTTGGGGGGAAAAATAGCTGTTATGAATTTTAAACTTATTTTTCCATTAAAACATTTCTTAATTATTCAAAAATAATTTGTCATGTATATTTTTGAGAAAATGTTTTGTCACATTAAAATGTGAAGTCTTAAAACCCAAAATCACTTCTTTGATCATTTGTCAAGTTGTAAGTTTGTTCTAGAGTGATTTGCGTGGAAACGGGATCTTCCGATTAAAAACTTGTTTACGTTAATTTTAACGTAACGTGATTTCACATTTTGTCATCCTCAAAACGTGAAGTAATCGAAAGATATAAATAACGTTTTTAGAACATTATTTGCATCAACAATCTCCCCCTTTTTGATGATGACAAAACATAAACTCATTTTAAGTTAAAATTAGTTTTAACAAGTTTTTAATGAGTTTACTCCCATTTCTCCCCCTTTTTGTCGAAGCAAAAAGGTTGCAAGGCTCTCCCTTGATGTATACTCCCCCTCATTTGGAGAACACCAAGGAATCAAGCAATGATTCATGCAACAAAAAAAGGTTAGATAACATATATACAAGATCTAACACGTAGCATTTAAGACAAATATCCAACCATAAAATGAGTGACTAAGTAGCCAAACATAAAAATTAAAAAGAAACAATTCTCATAAAAGCCCATTCATTCATAAGGAAAAACTAAATGTCATATTAAGGTATGACTACATTGTAGAAGCAAAATAAAAAAAGAAGGCACATATACATCCATAGTAGTATGAGACTTCAAGATTTGCTTTAAATGGCAAAAGGGGTCCTAAGCTTTTATGGGTGAAACTAAACATAAGTATGTTTAGTTTGGGCTATTGTGTGGTGGTGGAGGTGGAAGGATGATGGGGCCTATTGGTGGTATGAGGAGATGCTCAAGGTATGAAAACCTAAAGCTTAACTCATCTCTAAGGCTCATGATGAGATTTTGGTTGTGGTGGCAACAAGCACAACTCAAGGTATGTGGTTGTAGGGGATAAAGGATGGGATGACCCATTAAAGGTTGTGGTGATGGTGATAGTGATGAGGATGATGTGTTAGTACCAAGTTCAAATGGTGATGTAGGTGATAGGGTTAGTGTAAGAGCTAGAGGATGTGTTGGACTTGGTGGGGTTAAGGATGATGAAATCCTAAAGTTGGAGGATGATGATGTGGTTGTCCTAGTTGTGGTTACCTTAGATGGAGCTAGAGGTGTAGAGATTGATGAGGTTGATTTGGTTGAGGTGATTGTTATGTGTACATCATCATCATCATCTAAGGTGAGATCAATGAGAATCATCTCATTTGTTGGTTTGATGTTAAGCCTTGGTTTCTTGGCTTTGTGTGAAGTGGTGGCAATGGTGGAAGACATGATGGTTGTATGGTGAGTGTGATAGAGGTAAGGATGGCAATGTATGATGTTAGCTTATATAGCCAAATCAAAACATGCAAAGTTGAATGGATTGTTGGATTTGGGGATTTAGGTGTATAGGAATCAGGTTATGTTTGCAGATTTCCAGGAAAATGAAGGTCAAAAAGTGGAAGAGAATAGTTAATTTCGTCTTCCAAGGGCACGGTACCACTAAAGGTACCACGGCACCACTAAATTTAGTGGAGCCGTCCCCTATTTAGTGGAGCCGTAGCCTCCAGTTGACCCTTTTTCCAGGTCTGCAGGTTCTAGGCTGCCTAAATGGGGAAATTCTGGGGAATCCATTTTCTGCAAATCTCAAAGCTTTAATCTACTAAAGAAAAATCACATAAATTTCCTAACACTAGTCTAAACTAGCAAATAAAATTATCATGTGATCTTCTAAGTATAGGCAACTAGCAAGCATGCATCATTCCAAGCATTTTTATCATCTAGTGCATGCAATAAAAAAATGTATGAACTAAGCAAAGCTCATAAAATATCAAGATTGATTAACTAATAAAAGTAACCAATTTCAAGTAGGAAATGTTAAGACATTTCAAGTTAGTTTATGTCAAGTGGACATTGCCATGACCTTATTTATAATAGCTTAATAATACTTAAGTTAGTGACACTACTTAAGTTAATCCCATCTAATCTCTTCTCTTCCCCAACTTTTTAATCTTGTTCCCGAGCCCTTTGATCGCCTTGCCAATGGACTTGAACCCCCCCAATTGTTTGCTCATGCATCGACACTTGTCGATTGTACATGGTTGTTTGCCTTCTCATCATCGTGGATAAGTTGGTTTGTCGTCCAAATTCAAGGTCGGAGGTTTGTTTGAATGATGAGGTGTCAAGGTTACGAAAGAAGGTGTTGGGAGAGGGAGTATTAGGACGAGACGTTGCTTCTTTGTTCACCTCATCATCATCCTCATCCATAGGTTGAGAAGATGAACCGTGACCGAAGGAAGAGGAAGGGAGGAGAATATCGGAAGTGGATTTACGACTACGTTTGGACCCTTTGTCCGTACGTTGCTTTGTGCGACGTTGTGGTCCACCAAGGGGTTTCATGACCGGATTGACTAGGACATAGTTGACACTATGGAGATCAGGAAAAGTTTCGATGACCCAGTTGAAAAGACGAGTAAGCAACATACCATATGGCATGAGCTTATCCGAACGACTATGAATATTAGCCATTTGTTTGACCATATAGTATGCGAGGTTATATGGTTCCTCGATACTAAGACAGTAGAGCATGTGGCCGAGACTCGCCGAGAGGTGATCACGGTTGCCCACAAGGCTCAACACGTTTTCACGTAGAAGGAGTTCCCAACTTCTAAGGTCGAGAAGAAGCCCTTTGAGGTAGATGCGGTTGGGGTCAAGGTGGACAACGGAACCATTACGTTTTTTATACGTGTGGACGACTCGAGGTGTTTGGATGACACGTTTGATGGACTCAAGGTCGGGGAGTTCGGTACGATAAGTACCTTGATTTTCTAGATTGTAGAAGAGAGACTCGAAGGAATGGTCTTCAGTGTATACACACTGACCATACGAAGGAACACCGAGAATTTCACCAATCTCGGAGACGGACAGGATGATATTTTGTTTTTGGATCCAAAAATCAAGGAAGACATTACCATCCACATCAGTGAAGGTACGGACTCGACTATAAAACTCGAGGACAAAACGAGGATAAATTTGATTGTTTATTTTGTATAAACAATCAAAGTCAATAGTGGGGAAACAAACTTGGATGTTATCTAAGAGAACGTAATGAGCATCGACTACACGACCTTCGTGTATATATCGATCTTAGACTTTAGCAAGATATGCTTTTTGTTCAATGGGGATGTTTAGATCGTCTACAAGACGGGGAATGTAGGGTTTGGTATCTTGATAATCAATACGAGGCATTGTAACCTACAAAAATATAATATTTTGCATGTTAATTTGTTGCATTTTAGTGATCACATTTTGAGTTTGTGTGTGCCTAAATGCAAACGATGTGGAGGTGCGATAATCTCGACTCTAAAACAAACCTAATGAGATTTGTGGAAACTCGTTTTAGACCGACTTACATCTACTAAAATAAGTTACGTGATCGTTTATGGACTCTAGGTTGTTACACCTTTGATCTAGGATTTGTCTATGATAAGCGTGATGATAATATTGACGGAATATTCTAATGAAAGAAACAATACTATCACAACAAGGTTTTTGTCAAACTTCTCTTTGTTATTAAACTTAAGCCCCAATGCTACTTGATCAATTATAGCACGGTTACACTCTAACAGGAATCAAAGATCCTTGAGGCTAAACAAACCTAACAACATCAGACCCCATGTCTAATGTTCATCAGACCCCATGTCTGATGTTCCCACACACACTCTTTAAGTGCTTTACATTTTAACACAACTTTGTGTTGTTGAAATTTGAGAGTACGAAGCACTTTGGTGTTGATTGTTCAATCACAACCAAGACACACTTTTGATGTTCACTTTGTTTCACTGTGAAGCATACTTTTATCTAAGGGTGTGATCTCCTTTTTATAGTATAAAGGAGATCATTACAAAGTTTGATAAGTCTTAGTCCACTACTTGCTTTATGTGTCAGTCATTAAGATACAACATGTATCTTGTTTTACAACTTTGTTGACTGAGAACATATCTAGATATTATCTACTTGATATACTTGACTCAAATACAAAATATCTTTTTCATCCTTATCCATCCAGCAGCAGTAATGACTCACTGATCAGCAGCAGCTCGTTTGCACTATCGGCAGGAACAGATACACTATCGGCAGGAACAGTACACTACCGGCAGGAACAGTTACACTATCGGCAGGAACAGACCAGCAGGAACAGATACACTATCGGCAGGAACAGATCTGTTTTCAGAATATGTTTTGTACCAGCAGCAGTATCTACTCAGCGTATTTTGCTTATCATTTCAGTATTTCTTCATGTTTCATTCTTCTTGTTTTGTACCATCAAATCAATGAAAATATAATTCCCAACAATCTTCCCCTATTTGATGATTACAAAAAAATACGTTCTTGTACGAATTTCCCTAGACGAAGTAGTGAAATTGAGATAATTAAATCTCACCATGAATGAAACCATATTGTCTTCCCCTTAATCTATGCTATCCACCACGTCTCTTCCCCTTTTTGTTATCAACAAATAGAAAAAGTATACAAATATGATTTTTACAACTACAAACTAATACTAATCAATAGTAGTAAGAATCAATAACTTTCCCTTGTGGTGTTGCACAAATACAATAAATGGTTATACATCTAAACATTTAAGCTTCCCCTGAAACCCATATGTTAACCATTCCGAATCTTCAATTCTGTAGGCTTTTATGACTGATGAAGAAAAACCAATCATTACCAACTTGTTGATGAAGCTGAATAAACCAATCTTGTGTCCTATATCTTGTACTAAAACTGACTTTGAACTTATATTAACACCATATAAGTAGATCAAAATCTCTTGATAAAATTCTCATCTTCAATGAGACACTGAGCACTACAAAGTAACTCCTTTAAGTGATAGTTAACTAGGTCTTCGTCCATCCTCCCCTTGACCTATGAAAACTAGATTTAACAAGTCATCGCCATAATTATTGAAGCACAAACAAGTTTTCTTTTCTGCCAAAGATATGATAAAACACAATTTTGAAAAATTCAACCTCAACTTCAAATAAGCAACAAATGACCTTTTTCACCAATAATAATTTGATAAACAAGCCTTTAATCTTTTAAGAACCTAAACCAACTTTCTTCTGTGCGGTTCTTCCCCTTTGTGTGTGTACTTTGAAAGAAAACCAAAAATTCGACCATACCTCAACTGTTTCTGCAGCAGTTTTCAACGATGCATATCTTGAAACCTAAGGCTCAGATTGAAGATCCCTCCGGTGAGAATCTACCTTGATATACCAAGAACCTTCAAAAAAAATTTCAGCCCGATCCAACGGTTAACGAAGGAGTTATAGCCTTTGCAAAACTGCTCTGCAGAAAGTTGCGAAAAATTAAGCAAAAACGATTTTTTCTTCTTTCTTTAGCTAAAACCTTTTCTTTTCCTAGATCCAGAGCCCCCCGCTCTGATACCAACTGTGGAAACTCGTTTTAGACCGACTTACATCTACTAAAATAAGTTACGTGATCGTTTATGGACTCTAGGTTGTTACACCTTTGATCTAGGATTTGTCTATGAAAAGCATGATGATAATATTGACGGAATATTCTAATGAAAGAAACAATACTATCACAACAAGGTTTTTGTCAAACTTCTCTTTGTTATTAAACTTAAGCCCCAATGCTACTTGATCAATTATAGCACGGTTACACTCTAACAGGAATCAAAGATCCTTGAGGCTAAACAAACCTAACAACATCAGACCCCATGTCTAATGTTCATCAGACCCCATGTCTGATGTTCCCACACACACTCTTTAAGTGCTTTACATTTTAACACAACTTTGTGTTGTTGAAATTTGAGAGTACGAAGCACTTTGGTGTTGATTGTTCAAACACAACCAAGACACACTTTTGATGTTCACTTTGTTTCACTGTGAAGCATACTTTTATCTAAGGGTGTGATCTCCTTTTTATAGTATAAAGGAGATCATTACAAAGTTTGATAAGTCTTAGTCCACTACTTGCTTTATGTGTCAGTCATTAAGATACAACATGTATCTTGTTTTACAACTTTGTTGACTGAGAACATATCTAGATATTATCTACTTGATATACTTGACTCAAATACAAAATATCTTTTTCATCCTTATCCATCCAGCAGCAGTAATGACTCACTGATCAGCAGCAGCTCGTTTGCACTATCGGCAGGAACAGATACACTATCGGCAGGAACAGTACACTACCGGCAGGAACAGTTACACTATCGGCAGGAACAGACCAGCAGGAACAGATACACTATCGGCAGGAACAGATCTGTTTTCAGAATATGTTTTGTACCAGCAGCAGTATCTACTCAGCGTATTTTGCTTATCATTTCAGTATTTCTTCATGTTTCATTCTTCTTGTTTTGTACCATCAAATCAATGAAAATATAATTCCCAACAATCTTCCCCTATTTGATGATTACAAAACAAATACGTTCTTGTACGAATTTCCCTAGACGAAGTAGTGAAATTGAGATAATTAAATCTCACCATGAATGAAACCATATTGTCTTCCCCTTAATCTATGCTATCCACCACGTCTCTTCCCCTTTTTGTTATCAACAAATAGAAAAAGTATACAAATATGATTTTTACAACTACAAACTAATACTAATCAATAGTAGTAAGAATCAATAACTTTCCCTTGTGGTGTTGCACAAATACAATAAATGGTTATACATCTAAACATTTAAGCTTCCCCTGAAACCCATATGTTAACCATTCCGAATCTTCAATTCTGTAGGCTTTTATGACTGATGAAGAAAAACCAATCATTACCAACTTGTTGATGAAGCTGAATAAACCAATCTTGTGTCCTATATCTTGTACTAAAACTGACTTTGAACTTATATTAACACCATATAAGTAGATCAAAATCTCTTGATAAAATTCTCATCTTCAATGAGACACTGAGCACTACAAAGTAACTCCTTTAAGTGATAGTTAACTAGGTCTTCGTCCATCCTCCCCTTGACCTATGAAAACTAGATTTAACAAGTCATCGCCATAATTATTGAAGCACAAACAAGTTTTCTTTTCTGCCAAAGATATGATAAAACACAATTTTGAAAAATTCAACCTCAACTTCAAATAAGCAACAAATGACCTTTTTCACCAATAATAATTTGATAAACAAGCCTTTAATCTTTTAAGAACCTAAACCAACTTTCTTCTGTGCGGTTCTTCCCCTTTGTGTGTGTACTTTGAAAGAAAACCAAAAATTCGACCATACCTCAACTGTTTCTGCAGCAGTTTTCAACGATGCATATCTTGAAACCTAAGGCTCAGATTGAAGATCCCTCCGGTGAGAATCTACCTTGATATACCAAGAACCTTCAAAAAAAATTTCAGCCCGATCCAACGGTTAACGAAGGAGTTATAGCCTTTGCAAAACTGCTCTGCAGAAAGTTGCGAAAAATTAAGCAAAAACGATTTTTTCTTCTTTCTTTAGCTAAAACCTTTTCTTTTCCTAGATCCAGAGCCCCCCGCTCTGATACCAACTGTGGAAACTCGTTTTAGACCGACTTACATCTACTAAAATAAGTTACGTGATCGTTTATGGACTCTAGGTTGTTACACCTTTGATCTAGGATTTGTCTATGATAAGCATGATGATAATATTGACGGAATATTCTAATGAAAGAAACAATACTATCACAACAAGGTTTTTGTCAAACTTCTCTTTGTTATTAAACTTAAGCCCCAATGCTACTTGATCAATTATAGCACGGTTACACTCTAACAGGAATCAAAGATCCTTGAGGCTAAACAAACCTAACAACATCAGACCCCATGTCTAATGTTCATCAGACCCCATGTCTGATGTTCCCACACACACTCTTTAAGTGCTTTACATTTTAACACAACTTTGTGTTGTTGTAATTTGAGAGTACGAAGCACTTTGGTGTTGATTGTTCAAACACAACCAAGACACACTTTTGATGTTCACTTTGTTTCACTGTGAAGCATACTTTTATCTAAGGGTGTGATCTCCTTTTTATAGTATAAAGGAGATCATTACAAAGTTTGATAAGTCTTAGTCCACTACTTGCTTTATGTGTCAGTCATTAAGATATAACATGTATCTTGTTTTACAACTTTGTTGACTGAGAACATATCTAGATATTATCTACTTCATATACTTGACTCAAATACAAAATATCTTTTTCATCCTTATCCATCCAGCAGCAGTAATGACTCACTGATCAGCAGCAGCTCGTTTGCACTATCGGCAGGAACAGATACACTATCGGCAGGAACAATACACTACCGGCAGGAACAGTTACACTATTGGCAGGAACAGACCAGCAGGAACAGATACACTATCGGCAGGAACAAATCTGTTTTCAGAATATGTTTTGTACCAGCAGCAGTATCTACTCAGCGTATTTTGCTTATCATTTCAGTATTTCTTCATGTTTCATTCTTCTTGTTTTGTACCATCAAATCTATGAAAATATAATTCCCAACAAGATTACCCAAACACTCCTAACTTTACTTTAGCTCAATCAAATATGTCGAATAATACATATTAATTATGTAGGTCGATCCATATTTGAGAGTTCATGTATGCATGCCCAAAACGTTTTTAATTTGCATCAACAATGCACGAAAAAAAATGTTTCATGATCCTAGACTCGTTAACTTTTTCGAAAACAATGGAATTGGGGTGTTTGGCAAACGGCTCAATGTGGCGCCAAAAATCTAAAAATTGAAAAGCCTTAAAGTTAATCATTCCTAATCCATTTTTAATCATCCTAGACATGATTCCATTGAAAACAATTAATCTTAATCTAATTTAAATAGGAAAATTCGGACTCGATTATGCAATATAAGTGGATTTATGAAAATCCTAGGTTTAGGGAATCATGTAAGTACTACATTGTCTAATCCTAGTCCTAATTTCACAAAAGTTCATCAAAAATTAAAAATCCCCAATTCGAATTTATGCATATGAACAAACCCTAGACTCAAATTGAAAAGAAATTAAAGATAATTGACTTACAATTTGTGTTGAATTGATTAGGATTTGTTGATTCCAATGCCTTGAACTTGATTAGCAAGTGTGTAAATGGATTTTGGTTGAGGGTTCGGTTTGTGACAGCAGGAGGGAATGAGTTTGTTTGTTTGAAATGAGTGTGCAGAGGAAAGTGGAAGAGAAACGGGCATTTTCTCAGATACACGGTACCACGGTACCACTAAACATTAGTGGTGCCGTGCCACTTTAGCGGAGCCGTGGATCTGCAAGGCCCATTTTTGTTCTGTTTCGACTCTTGACTGATTAATCTTACTTATTTAGCAAGACTTTTTGACGCGAGGAAAAAGTTTATACCTAATAAACTTTTTGACGAAAACGATTAAGCGAGAGGACAAGGAATGACCTTAGTATTTCCAAGGAAATAACCAAGTTGTCATCGGGGGAAAATAGGATTGACTTTCAGTATTTCCCGTGAAATAAGTAAAAGTCGTGAGTTGAAATTTGGAGAATGACTACAATATTTCAAACGAAATATTTAATTAGTCGGGATACGAGACGTAAGGAATGACTTAATATTTGCAATGAAATATCTAAAAGTCATGAGACGGATGGGAAGAGTGACTTGATAGTCATGGGGCTATAAGAGAGAAGTGACTTAATATTTCCCATGAAATATTGAGCAAGTCACGCGATAGGACGTAATAGATGACTTTAATATTTCCAGTGAAATATTGAAATAGTCATGAGTGGGATGAGACAGATGACTTAAGAAGTCATGAGACGAGACGCAAGAAATAACTTTAATATTTCTAGTGAAACATTTACAAAGTCATGAGATGAGATATGAGGGATGACTTCAATACTTCCAAAGAAATATTCAAATAGTCATGAGCAGGATGTGAAGGATGTGTTGATTAGAATATCAACGATGTTGTCCTTAGAGGAAAACTTTTCCAAAGAAAAGATTCCTTTTTGGACATTGTCGTGACGGAGGAGATGACGTACTTTGATGAGCTTCGTTCATGAGCAAACCACGAGGTTCTCGGTCAAGTCTATTTGTATCTCGGCTGTTACTTTTCACAGGAGTGTTGTTGGGATGGACTTCTCATTTGATTGGAGCTTGTCTCATCCATAGTGCTTGTTATCATGCCTTTCCGGCGCTTACGTATTCGGCTTCGGTTGTGGAGATAACAAGAGTTGTTTGTTCTTGAAGAATCAAGAAGCTAGGCAACAACCTATGAAGGTGAAAACTCCACTCTTTTTCATTCCACGTTCTTTCCCGCATTATCATGGTTGATATAGACAATAATTTGTACATCAATCCCCTTGAGATATCATAATCTCAAGTGTATAGTGCCATTAATGCATCGGAAGATACATCAAACATTTTAAGGTAAGAAGTTTTAGGATCCTTCTTACAAGTGGGCACAAAGCCAGACACTAGACATGACAATAGGCCTACTTTCTGTTAGGTAAACCAATTTACCTATCATGCCCTTAACCTAGTGATATCCGCGCACTCACCTTCATCGTCTCTTGTGAGATTCGTTTTTGCGGATATGAGCGTTAATGTTAATTAAGATTTTTCTAAGCTATGTATCTTATACATATAGTATACTTAAGTTTATGGGGATACTTTCTTCAGGTGGTATTATATACGGGCTAGGGAAAAAACTTGATTCACTCATCATTGCTCATCTCAAACTTGTCACGCATGATCTTTGAGTGATCATTGTACATTTCTGGACAAGTTGAGTTTGTCATGATAATTTTTGACAAATATTTGAGTCATGATGAAATGTGAATTTCGTTTCTTTGTGATAGTGCCTACTAAGTTAGATTCTAACTACACTATATGTCTAGCATTTCTACCAACAAAGGGTGTTTTAAGAAAGCGTACCTGAGCCTGAGGTGTTGCCCTTAAAACTTGAAAACTAGACTACCTTTGTTGAAAGCTAGGCACATTAGACATGACTTGACTTTTGCGTCACAAGATTTGTTTGATCACAAATCATTCTCCATTTGTTAGACTTCAAATTTATTTACAACCATGTTTATCTAGCAAAACAGAAGTTCAAACATCTGGTCCCCAATATCTCATGGGTCCAAAGTTGTTAGAGTTAAACATCCTACGCATTCGTTGCATTTGTTTAGGATGTGAGAATGGAGGACACATTTCCCATGGTAGGTAACCTTGAGATTGACGGTTACTCCAAGATACGGGAAAGTCACTTGGATGATTTTGTCTTCTAAGGTTACCTCTCGGTAGAGGAGTTCTAGACCGAGGTTTGGGTGAATTTATTTTTCTAGGTGGAGGAGTCATTAACCTAGTGTCGGGCTTTACAAATCCAAGTTCAGGAGTTGACGGGGATTTGTAAAGGCTTTTGACTTCCTCTATGCTAGCAATAGGTACTTTAGTACCATTTACAACTATGTGACTTGGTTTAGGACTTAAGTTATTTTTCAAGATTGACCCAGTTCTGACTTCAGCACCAGACGGTACCACGGTACCACTAAATTTAGTGGTGCCGTCACCTTCAGACTCAGAAACTTCAGGTTTTACAAATTTTACTTGTTTAGTACTACTTGTAGAGGCCTGATTTGGGTCAAATCCTAAACCCACACGGTCATGTTCATTATATCTAATATTTTCAAGCATCTCATTAAGTGCTTTAGTTCCTTCTTCGAACTTAGTGATTTTCAAATCATTTTCTTTGAATTTTTCGTTTTCTACTTGAAGACTTATGCATGACCCACATCCTAAGTCTACTTCTTTATTTTTCTCAAGTCTTTTGACTTGATCCTTTAGTTCTAAAATTAGCAATTCAAGTTCTTGCAATTTTAATTTTAGTTTTGTGTTTCTACCTAAAATCTTAGAGCTAACTTCGCATAATTTATTATATTTGTCATGTAACCTATTGTCATCTATTGACGAATTATTATCACTATAGTAAGAAGAGTCGGAATATACCTCATTAGAAGCTTGAGCCATTTGGCATGTTTCATCGTTGAGCTTCTTCTCTTCTTCTTCACCGCTATCACTCTAAGAGCCTCCTATGAAAGCCCGTTGGTTGTTGGATTTGGGTGGTTTGGGACATTCTCCTATGAGGTTATTAGAATCTCCGCATCTAAAGCATCTCCTATCACTTGTCCCATTCTTTTCAACTTGGTTCTTTTGTGATGTCTTCTTTTCATCACGAGGTTGCCTAACGAACCTACCACTTCTCCTAAAGAACTTCCTAAAGTTTCTAACGGCCAGCGCATACTCTTCACCTTCACTGTCGAAACTCAAACATTCATCATCACTAGACTCCTTCTTGGCCTTTAATGCTAGAGATCTAACTCTCTCACTTTTGCCTCTAACTATATCGGAGTCTTTCTTGACTATCATCTCGTGAACTTTCAAGTTTCCTATTAGTTCATCGAGTGACAATGTCGCCAAGTCCTTTGACTCTTCCTTGGCGGTGACATTTGCTCTCCATTTAGGGTGTAGAGCCCTAAGAAACTTCCTAACATAATTCTTGTTAGAGTAACATTCATCAAGAGCTTTAAGACTAGTGATAATAGTATTAAATCTAGCAAAAGCATTATCTATTAACTCATCTTCCGAAATGGAAAATTGTTCAAATTCTTGAACAAGAAGATCAATCTTGTTCTCTTTGACTTGATTATTACCTTGGTGAGTGACTAACAAAGTTTTCCAAATATCTTTTGCCGTATTACACATGAAAATTCTTTCAAATTCCTTTTTAGGCAAAGCATTGTAAATCATCATTTTAGCCTCATTATTTTTGGCTAGTTTTCTTTTAAGTTCATCACTTTGTTTATCATAAGAAACTATTTCATCCTTTTTAGTTTCTGGATTCATTTGAATCGGTTTAAAGTCACCCTCGGTAATAACATGCCAAAGATCAATGTCTTTTGATTTCACATACGTTTCGAATCTTGTTTTCCAATAAATAAAACAATCGGTTTCGAAAAGTGGTGGTCTTTGCATAGATTTCCCTTCTAGATATTTGTCGGAATCCATTGATCGATTCAAGTTTTAAAATACAATATACTTTAAAATCTTGACTAACCTGTCTCTGATACCAATTGTGGATAACTAGAAAGGGGGGGGGGTTGAATAGTTTTACCGGTTTTTAAGTTCTTTTAAAATCTTCTTAAAAGTTCACTGATTAAAAACCTTGATTCGAATCTTATGTGTAATCAATCAACACCAATATGAACTACACACTAAACTAACTAATAATAAGTAAAGTAAGTAAAGAGAAAAGTTGGAAAGATCAAACTGGGACAAAAAGATTTATAGTGGTTCGGCTACGAAGCACCTCTTCGCCCTACTCTACTCCCCGAGTACCACACTCGAGAGTTTCAAGCACTATGTCAACAACCTCCCTGAAGGCGAAGAAAACCGTACACGTCGCTTATCCTATTTCCGACACTAAGCTAGATGTCGAGTGCTAATCTTAGCTAGCACCAATCTACCACGATCCACTTGATCAAACACTCAAGCCCAATGGCTTCAAGAGACCACCAAGATCTCGACACGATCACAATGATCAACACTCACTTAACTAACACTATCCTAATGACCCTTGATCTTCTTGATCAATCACACAAGCCCAATGGCTTCAAGAGATGTTCACAATCTCTTATAAGATCACAATGATCTTCACTCACACTCTCACAAAAGAAAAATGATCTTGATGTATGCTATGATACAATCAAGTATGTAACAAGTGTTTCAAACAATCTAACAACTATAACTCTTGTATCTTCTTGGATACCTTGAGTTCTTCTCTTGCACTTGAAGATGAATGACAACACCTTGTATCAACTTGGATACTTTGTGTTCTTCTCTTGCTATTGAAGAGGAATGAAGAGGATCTCTAAGTTGGATGATTGGATCACTCTTGAACAAAAGAAAAACTAAACTAAATGATCAAGAAAAGAAAATGGTGTGAGGGATTTAAACTCAGAGGTTTCTGTGTGTGAAAGGGTGCCTAAAATCTGTAAAGTGGGTTGGTATTTATAGGCAAAGAAAATCTGATAGTTACAGGTGGACGGCTCCACTAAATCACCCACGGCTCTACTGAATTTAGTGGAACCGTGGAGCCGTCCCAGACAAAGACGCTCCAAATTTTGTCTTTTCTGGTGAAAACTTATTTGGGGAAGTTTGGAGCTGATTTTGGGGGGGGGGGGGGGGGGAATAGCTGTTAAGAATTTTAAACTTATTTTTCCATTAAAACATTTCTTAATTATTCAAAAATAAATTGTCATGTATATTTTTGAGAAAATGTTTTGTCACATTAAAATGTGAAGTCTTAAAACCCAAAATCACTTCTTTGATCATTTGTGAAGTTGTAAGCTTGTTCTAGAGTGATTTGCGTGGAAACGAGATATTCCGATTAAAAGCTTGTATACGTTAATTTTAACGTATTGTGATTTCACATTTTGTCATCCTCAAAACGTGAAGTAATCGAAAGATATAAATAACATTTTTAGAACATTATTTGCATCAACATATTAAGTTCGTTTAATCTCAATGTGTATAAATATATATATGTTATATATTTATCGAATTCGTGTGCAAATAATATATTTGGACAAATATACTATTTATGATTTACGTTAATGTGGTTGTCTAATAAAAATATGTGTTAGACATATTTATTAGATGAAAAGTGGGTTAAAATGTGTTAGAAGATATAAGTTTTTCTTATTTATATTAAGTGTGTCAAAATATGTAACTCTTGTCAAAGTTGAGGGGCTGAAAGTGAAAAAATCGACACTTGAATTTAAAAATATTATATCAATTTACTGTTCGAAAGACACCGTTTATTTGTGGAAAACTAGAAGGGGGGTTTAATAGTTTTTACCGTTTTTAAAGTTTTATTTGCTTTGTTACTATATGTTAATTCAAAGGAAGCAATCACAAATAAATAATCACACAATGTAAATAAAAGATAAGGAGAGGAAAGATCAAACCACACGACACAGTTGTTTATAGTGGTTCGGCTACAAGAACTCTATTCCTTGCCCTACTCCACTCCCCGAGTTTCCTACTCGAGAGTTTATCTTTCACTAAGAAACAAACTCCTTTCCTAGGCAGAGAAAACCTTTACACGTCGCTTACTTCCTTTTCCGGTACTAAGCTAAACACCGGGTTCTTTCACAAGGTAGAACCAACCTGACGTCGCCTAATTACTTTACCGACACTAAGCTAGATGTCGAGTTCTTTACAAGGGTACAACCACTCCCTACACTCTTTGTACTTTAAGGACTAAAGTACTAACCACACTCACTGATTACAAATGATAGATATGATGTGTGAAACAAACTACAAGATCACACAGTAATGCAACTAAAGGATTACGGTTCTGTAGATCCTTGAATGCTTGATCTCTTTTCTACAAAATGAAAGATCAAAGTGAAATGCAACTATGAATGATGTTAGTAAGATATGTACTGAATGAATATATGTGTTAAGCTATATGAGTGATGAGAGAGCCAAATGATCAGCTTCCTATTTATAGGCAAGCTGATCTTCAGCTCACGGATCCGGCGGATCCCTCAAAAGGGATCCGTCCTTTACAAGACTTGGATCCGTGGGATGTGACAGCTATGTAATAGTTGTCTCTTACCATATCTTAGTTGTATCTTACCATATCATCCAAGATCTTCAAATGTCAACTATGTTGCTTGTAAATCTAACCAAGATATATCAAAGATATTGTATGTGATGCATACAATGATGTCATGGAATGGTTTATGATTTAAAGTTTCCTTTTAAGGAAACAAGTTACTAAACTTGTAATTCTTAGTTAATATGTGAAGTGTAAAGTGTGTACTTAAGAGACTTAAGCTAGTATTTATTATTTGCTAAAAGATATTCCTTTTATTTGTCATTAACAAAACTAATGAAAGATCAAAGAATATAAATAACGTTTTTGAGACGCTATTTGTATTAACAATCTCCCCCTTTTTGTTGATGACAAAACATAAAGTATATTTTTGAGCAAGAGAATAAATATAGCATGAGTTCTTAAAAATATATATTAAGTTTGTTTATTAAAGAAAAGTTATGTAAAAAATGTATGTACTGTGATGAATCACAGTTGATGCAAACTTAGTCCTTTCTCCCCCTTTTTGTCGAAACAAAAAGAGTAGCGAAGCGGAATGCGATTTTGAGAACTTTAAGTGCTCCCCCTTGTTTTATACTCCCCCTAAATGGAGTAATCAAGGAAATGATGCATGAATCTACAAAACAAACGGTTAGTATATGAGATGCTTATGAGATGCTCCCCCTCGATGTATACTCCTCACTTCTCGAGTACCAACGTATACTATTGAAGGGTATGATATGCTGCAAATGAAGTGTTAGTTATGAAATGACTTCAATGAAGAAGTAGAATGCTTGTGAAGTGTTCTTCCAAACAAGCCTTTCAATATGTTTGACTTTAAAAAGTCAAACTAAGTGTCTGATCATAATTTGTACCTAAAGCAATCATATGCAAGATATAATATATGCAATATAGGAATGTTAGTTCATAATGATAATGATAATATGCAATATGTTGATCACTCATAAGCATAAAACATCACATTCATATAGATTGAAAATTTTGTGACAAAAGTCACAATAGTGAAATGATGTTACAAATAAGAAGACATCCTAAAAAATAAAAAGGTCCTAAACAAACAACTTAAAAAAAAATCCAAACAACTAATCTAAAGAGCTCCTATTGAGAAGGATGAGAGATTGCGTTTAAACGTTCAAGAACATGGTTCAAGATGAACCTCATCTCGTTTTGAAGCTCATGGACCAAGATGTTGGTCCTTTGGGCCAAGTGAGCCGTTCTCTCACAATGTGCGCAATCATGACTTGAGAAGCCGGGAGGAAGATTAGGCTCCAAGTTTTGCGGTGGTGATGGTGGTGGTGGTTGGTTGTTGTTGTTGTTTGATGGTTGTTGTGGTGTTTGGAGGGAGTTCATAAGGATGTTTTGAATGTCCATTGCTTCATGAAGGCGATGGTCAACCATACCCGAGAGAGTGTAGAGACGGTTGAGCTCTTCACTAATCTCTTCTTGGGTTTGAGGCACATTCGTCCACATTGCCTCGTCAATGGCAACTAGAGTGGATGTGGGTGATAGAGGTTGTTGTTGAGGTTGGGATGATTGTGCATCATGGTATAAAGGACCATGGATATCCGGATAAACTGGGTGAAAAAGCATCGGTTGTTGACCTTCAAAGGTCATGGGTGGAAGATTGGGTAATTTTGGTGAAAGTTCTTCTAAGTCATCAAGATGTGGTGATGTAGGAGGAGTCCTAAATAATTCCAAGGGTTGGAGTTTGGGTGAGTTTGGTGGTGATGGTGATCTAACAGGCTGTGATGGAGCCGGTGGTGGAGTAGAGGCTATTGGAGTAATGGTTGGTGGTGGTGTTTGTATAACAACATTTGATGGTGTTGGGGTGGAGAGTGTAAGGAAATTTTCACTAGAAATGGGTGATGATATATTGAGAGGAGAATTTTCCTCACATGAGGAGTTTGCTAAGTTGATAAAACAACAGGGTTTAACACTAATGCGGGCTGTTCTTCTTGAAGTTCTAGATGTGGAAGAGTTGTGTGACTTTGTCATGGTGAAGTATGATATCTAAAGTGTACAGGAGAGGAAGTGGTTGTTGTGTGAAGGGATGATCCTAAAGTGTTAATTTATAGACAGAAAGTTTGTGAGTCTGTGTGTTTGGATTTGATGTGAATCCAATAGAGAATGTTGGTTACTAATGATTTGGAACAAAAATTTGTGCAGGTCATATCAAGGAAGTCAATCCATTGAGCTTTGGTTGAGTAATATGTTGTGGATTTGCAGTTATTACAAGAAGATAGTGGAAAACATGATGATTTGATATTTACACGGATTTGACGGATCCCTGAAAAGGGTTCCTTCTTTGTATTGGTTTGGTAACTCACACCTAAAGTTTAAAAATTTAAATTTTGGTGGGAAATTTTGTTCCTAAGTTTCTAAGAATTCCTAAATGATTCTAAGATGAATTATGATCAGTGAATGAATCCTAAATGATACTAAACACTAAGATTTAATAATCGGGATGAGTCAAAAAAGTTTTAGAATTTTGCTGGGAAACCTGCGGATCCAAGTTGGATAAAAAGCGGAACCATTTTCTGGGATCCGCCAAATCCGCAGTTTGGCGGATGGCGGATCTAACGATAAGCCTTGGCGGAACCCTGTTTTGGGATCCGCGTGATCCGTAGGCCTAAAACTAAGAAAGTAAACAGAACATATGTCATATTTTGCGTTTTTCGACGAAAACCCGAAAATGCATCTAGACCTTACTTAACATCTAATATGTATAGCAAAACAACTAAATACGATAATATTAACACATGATTGCACATAGTTTAATCCATACTTAGAAACTTACCGTTTTAGGTGTTATGCCAAACATAGGCAATAACCCGGAAAATTGATAACCGTGATGGTTATCTACCTGCAAGTGTTAGTTATTACACATACACAATAAATTTTATCAGATAAATTCAAGACACATAGAAGTTTAACATCACAACATCCAACATTGTTTAAAACCAAACACTCCATTAACTCAGCTTCTTCTTCAACTTCTTCATCCCCTTGTGTAATTTCATCATCCAACGACCCAGATTCTTCACCATTCCTTTGATGTTTCTATACTCAGCGGATTCATGTTTGATTGGAGGAAGATGGCTCAAGTACTCGGGTGGAGGAATCCTAGAATTTGGCATACCATCATCTTCACTCATTGAAGATGATGAGGATGATGTTGGAACACGAGGACGTTTTCCCTTATCAACACTAACCCTAAAATCACTCAAAGGAACGAAGGTGTGTTCAATTTCATTGTAATCCGGAACAAAGCCTAGATGGTTTGGACGAGCGGGTGCAAAGGCTCTATAAAGTCGGGTTAAGAGCATACCATAAGGCATTGCAATCTTGCTTTGAACCGGAATGTCACACATTCTTTTGGCAACATAATAAGCAAGATTGAAGGGTTGACGAGTAGAGATGTTGTACATCATGTGGCATAAACAAGCATTGATATGATCACGGTTTCCTATGGTGCACATCACATTTGCCCTTAATACATCCTCCATCTTCTTGAATTCGGGTCTTAGTTCATTAAGTTCCATTGCAAATGGATCTCTAGCAACTTCACGACCACGATACATTCTTGTGGGGTTGTTCTTAGGAATGAAGAGATGTTCCCTAATCACTTCTTTTGATTGGAGAGGAGTGGCATATGGTGCCGTCCTATCAAGATTGGAGTCTAAGATTGTTAAGGACCATTTGTCCGAGTAAATACATGTACCTTGACTTGGAATTCCTAAGACCTCACCAAATTGATCAAGAGGGATGTTGACAAGATTTCCATTTAGAGTAAAATGAAGACTTAAGTAACCTTCATCACTCGAGCTAAGACCTACACTAGCATAGAACTCAAGTATGAACCTAGGAATGATTGGTTCATCTATGTCTAAAAGAGAATCAAATCGAATTGCGGCTAATTGTTCCCTAAGTTGAGTTCCTTCATAGAATGATGCATCTACGGCTCTACCCTCATGAACATACTTTTTCTCTAAGACTTTGAAAATTTCGATTTGGGCATCGGTTAGACCCTTGGTTTTGTGGACTTTGGGTAAGTAGTTAACGGTTTTCTTGTGATCGTAGTTGGTTGCGGGAGGCATGATTTTCCTAAGTACAAAAAGTTACATGGTTTTAGTTAAAATGATCAAAGGAAGTGTAAAATTCCTAGTGTGTGCCTACATGGGGACAATGTGGAGGTGCGGTTATCTCGACTCCTTTTGATGCAAGAAAAATTAGTTTATGCAAGTTTTGTTTACAAAACGAGAGATAACCCAAACACTCCTATTTCAATGTAGCTACGGTTGAATGTACCCGAAAATACATATTAGTTATGTATTCCCTTTAGCATTCAAGAGACATTATGCAAGTGAAGTCTAAAAGATAACGTTTTTGCATTTGTATGAACAATGTAAGAAAAAATCATTTTACCTAGTCGTTAGAAGATTTTAGTGAAAAATTTTCATGGGGTTTTTGTTAAATTAAGACAATGTGCTATGAGATGCAATTCCTAACTAAGAAAAACATGTTTTTAAATATAATGCAGTAAGTATGCTTCATGATTTTTCAAGAATTATGCATATACCCCAAGTTTTGGTTTTGTGCATGAAATGGAAATCCTAGACGCAGATCAGGAGTATAAATATGATAAGAATACTTACAGTGATGTCAGAAGCACAAATTTGTGGAAGAAAATGGTCTAAATTATGATGGAGATTAGGTGTGTGTCGAGTATAGTAAGGTGATATGTTTTGGAGTGAGGAGTGAATAGTACTTGTTCTTGTTTATTAAATAATAAACTGGACTTAGCATGCGGCGGATCCGGCGGATCCCAAACAAAGGATCCGTCTTTGTTGTCGATTTGATCCGCGGATTCAGAACACATGTTTTGGTTTAGTGTCGTGTGTGGCTAAACTAATGTTTATACTAATGTTTCTCCTAATCACTAGGTACCATTAATCCTAATCCAAGTCTAAGATAGTTGAAAGGTTCACGTTTAAGTGGTTTAGTGAGGATATCGGCAATGTTGTCCTCTAAGGAAACTTTCTCAATTGAGATGATTCCCTTCTGTACATTGTCGCGAAGGAAGTGATGGCGTATTTCAATATGTTTGGTTCTAGCGTGTTGGACTGGATTTTTGCTTAAATCGATAGCACCTTTGTTGTCGCAAAGAATGGGAATGTTGTTGAGTTCAATTCCATAGTCGACGAGAGCTTGTTTCATCCACAGTGCTTGTTGACACGCCTTTCCTGCAGACACATACTCTGCTTCTGTTGTTGAGATTGCGAGGGCAGTTTGTTTCTTAGCGAACCATGATGTGAGACAATATCCTACAAAAGTACAAATACCACTAGTACTTTTCCTATCAACATAGTCACCTGCATGATCTGAGTCGGTATACACTATGGTTTCTACACCCGTTCCTTTGGGATACCATAATCCTAAGTGTGTAGTACCTTTGATGTACTTAAATATTCTTTTAACGGCTTCAAGATGGGACGTTTTTGGATCTTCTTGAAAACGTGCACATAGACAAACACTAAACATAATGTCAGGCCTACTAGCCGTAAGATAGAGTAAACTACCAATCATTCCTCTATATTTAGTGCTATCTACGGATTCATTTTCTTCATCCCTAGTGAGTTTGGTTTCGGAGGACATGGGTGTTCTCATGGGTTTTGAGTCTTCAAGACCAAACTTCTTAAGCATATCTTTGATATACTTTGATTGGTTGAAGAACATCCCATCTTCTAATTGTTTAATTTGGAGACCTAAGAAAAAGTTTAGTTCCCCCATCATACTCATTTCAAACTCGTCATGCATGATTTTTGAGAAATCGTCGCATAACTCTTGACAAGTTGAACCGAATATAATGTCATCCACATATATCTGGACTATGATAATATGTGATCCCTTTTTCTTGGTGAAGAGAGTATTATCTACTAGGCCCATGGTATACTTATGGTCAACTAGGAAAGTCTTAAGTCAATCATACCAAGCTTTTGGTGCTTGCTTAAGTCCGTATAAAGCTTTCTTAAGTTTGAAAACATAATTTGGTTTTTCAAAGTCGGCAAAGCCGGGAGGTTGTGCAACATATACTTCTTCATTTATAAACCCATTTAAGAAAGCACTTTTGACATCCATTTGAAATAACTTAAAATCATGTGCACATGCATATGCAAGTAATATCCTAATAGACTCAAGTCTAGCTACGGGTGCAAAAGTTTCATCGTAATCTATACCTTCTTGTTGATTGTAGCCTTGAGCTACTAGCCTAGCTTTATTTCTAGATACAATACCATTTTCATCCATTTTATTTCTAAAGACCCATTTAGTGCCGATTATGGTTTGGTTTTTAGGTGGAGGGACCAATGTCCAAACATCATTTCTAATAAATTGATTTAGTTCTTCTTGCATAGCAATTACCCAAGATTCATCTTTTATTGCCTCGTCTATGTTTTTGGGTTCAATCGTTGAAATAAAACAAAAATAATTACTTTCATTTTGAGCTTTTGATCTTAATGTTCTTTCATTAAGTTTTCCTATGACGTTTTCTAATGGATGACTTTTAGTTTCTTTAATATTAATAATTTCTCCTTTTATGGGTTCATTGCCATTTTCAATATTTTCTATATCATTAATCATTTGACTTTCAACTAAGTCATCATCTACCAAAGGTGATGTCTTAGAGGGAGGCGGACTTTCATTGAATGTTACGTTCAACGATTCCTCGACTCTTGATGTTTCCTTGTTTAATACTATGTATGCTTTACTGTTTTGTGAGTATCCAAGAAAAACACCTTCATACGACTTTGGGTCGAACTTAGTGAGATAATCCTTTGTGTTTAAAATGAAGCACTTGCTTCCAAAAACTCTAAAATATCCTAATGTAGGCTTTTTGCCTCGATAAATTTCATAGGGAGTTTTATTTAAGAATTGTCTAATTAAAACTCTATTTAGGATATATGTGGAAGTATCAACAGCGTGACACCAAAACTTTTGTGGTATATTTTGTTCATTTAACATTGTTCTACTCATTTATTGAATTGTTCTATTTTTACGTTCTACTACACCATTAGATTGAGGTGTACGAGGAGCCGAGAAATTATGAGTTATTCCATTATTATCACAAAAATTTCCAAATTGAATTTCATTGTCAAATTCTCGACCATGGTCAGTTCTAATAGATACTATATTACTTCCTATTTGATTTTGAATTTTCTTGCTTAGAATTTCAAATTTATCAAATGCCTCATTTTTAGTTTTCAAAAACTTTGTCCATGTATATCTAGAGTAATCATCTACTATGACTAAAGTGTAAAAATTTCCTCCATAACTTTGTATAGCCGACGGGCCAAACAAATCCATATGTAATAATTCTAGGCATCTAGATGTAGATACCATGTTTTTAGCCTTATGGCTATTATGTACTTGTTTCCCAATTTTGCAAGCATCACAAAAGTGTTGGTCATATTTCAACTTGGGTAGGTTCCTAACGAGTTCTTTGGAAGACAAGGATTGAATAAGCCTCATATTAGCATGACCTAAGCGTCGATGCCATAGAGTTGAGTTTTCGTCCAAGGAGGTAAGACATAACTTATCTTTAGGTGTTTTATCTAATTTCATAACATAGACATTATTCTTTAAAACAACTTTTCCTACGGTTATGCCATCTTTAAGTATTTTACTTCCATTTTCACTGAAAAGGACGTTATACTTTTTGCGGCATAATTGACTTATACTAAGTAGATTAAATCCTAAATTATCTACATGAGCAACATCATCAATAGATAGAGAGTCATGAGAGATTGTACCTTTTCCGATGATTTTACTTTTAAGCTTGCTACCGAATGTGACATTACCTCCGTCATACACTTGGTAGGTTGAGAAAAGATTTTTGTTTCCCGTCATGTGTCTTGAGCACCCACTATCTTTGATCCACTCATCAGGTTCAAGATCAACTTTCAAGCATACCTAAGTTCATAAAAGACTCAAGCATTTGGTCCCCAATATCTCATGGGTCCGTTTGGGTTAAGCATGACATTATCATGGTTTATGTACTGAAAAGGTGGACAATTGTTCCACGGCATATAATTAGGACCATGAAAGTTTCTAGACATGTTTTGGTTCCAATTATTTTGATAAGTGTGTTGTGAATTAACTATACTCTTTGGAAAGGGGTGTTTGGGAAAACTCATCTGAGGTCTTTGTTGATCCGTTTTAACTCTATATTCATTTCTAGCTTGACCTCTTCCTAAAGATACTGCTGGTTTGTGTTTATTATTGGTTATGCTACTGTTAGGTTTCTTAGTAACTTTAACAAACTCGGAACGGTCGACTTTGTGAACCTTCTGTTCAACTTCTGTACCCGCGGATCCTTTGGATATACCTGGCGGATCCAAATTTTTGGATCCGTCGGATCCGTGAGTGTCTAACTCTGTTGAATCAGTTTTAATCACAGTCTGTTCCTTATGATCACTTAAGGTTCCTAGTTTCATAAAGCCTAGACCTGTTTTATCATGAGGTAGCTTTTGCATTTTCATTATTTCATCTGCACAACTTATGTTTTTATCAAACCTTTTAAACTTTGAATTTTGTTTGATTAAATCTTCCTGTGTGGTTCTTAAGGTTTCTATTTCAAGTTTTAGTTCTTGACAAGACACACATGTTTCTTTACTAACTTTACCTTTTTCAATTCGTATTGCTTTTTCTTTAAGCCAATATATTTCATTTTCTAAAAGTGTTGTCTTTGTTTTCAAAAACTTGTTTTTGTTTATGATTTTTAAAGTGACATCACACAGTTTGTTATATTCTACTTCTAAGGTTTCATCATCTATAAAGGATTATGAATCAGAATGTACCTCTTCTGTGTCATTAGCCATAAGTGCAATTTCGTTGTTCTTAGGCTCATCATCATCATCTCCTTCACTATCGCTCCAAGCTCCACTAACGAAGGCTCTTTGAGACTTGGTCTTTGGAGGCTTTGGACATTCTCCTATTAAGTGACTGGAGTCACCACACCTATAGCATTTCCTATCATCCTTACCTTTCTTATCGTCACGATCTTTCCGAGAGGATTTCTTTTCATCACGAGATGGTTTTACAAACTTTCCTCGTCTCCTGAAGAATTTCTTGAAATCCCTCACGGCCATGGCATATTCTTCATCATCACTGTTTGAACAAGACTCATCATCACTTGACTCGACTTTGGCTTTCAAGGCAATAGACTTAATCTTCTCCTTTTTGCCTTTGACAATTTCCGAGTCTTTTTCCATAATCATTTCGTGAACTTTTAGGTTTCCTATGAGCTCATCCAGTGTCATGCTTGAGAGATCCTTAGATTCTTCAATCGCTGTCACCTTTGCTCTCCATTTCGGATGGAGTGCTCTTAGAAATTTCTTGACAAAATTCTTGCTAGAAAAAGATTCGTCAAGTGCTTTAAGTGATGTAATAATAGTATTGAACTTAGCAAACGCACTATCAATGGTCTCATCTTCAGAGATAACAAATTGTTCGTATTGTTGGACAAGAAGATCAATTTTGTTATCTTTTACTTGTGAGTTCCCTTGATGTGTGATAATAAGAGATTGCCAAATATCCTTAGCCGTTTTACACATAAAAACTCTTTCATATTCTTTCTTAGGTAAGGCATTATAAAGCATCATTTTAGCTTCGTTATTTTTGGCAATTAGTTTCTTTTGCTCATCACTGTGATGAGTAAGAGAAGCTCCTTCATCCCGACCACCCGAAATATTATTACTAATAGGCTTGTAATCACCATCAACTATAATATACCATAGATCTATATCCTTTGACTTTACATAAGTCTCAAAGCGATTTTTCCAATAAATAAAACAATTTGGTTCAAATAGAGGTGGTCTCTGCATAGATTGCCCTTCTTTAAAGTTTTCAAAATCCATGGATCGTTTTAAGTTTTAAAATACAATATATTTTAAAGATCTTAAGTAACGTAGCTCTTGATGCCAATTGTGGAAAACTAGAAGGGGGGTTGAATAGTTTTTACCGTTTTTAAAGTTTTATTTGCTTTGTTACTATATGTTAATTCAAAGGAAGCAATCACAAATAAATAATCACACAATGTAAATAAAAGATAAGGAGAGGAAAGATCAAACCACACGACACAGTTGTTTATAGTGGTTCGGCTACAAGAACTCTATTCCTTGCCCTACTCCACTCCCCGAGTTTCCTACTCGAGAGTTTATCTTTCACTAAGAAACAAACTCCTTTCCTAGGCGGAGAAAACCTTTACAAGTCGCTTACTTCCTTTTCCGGTACTAAGCTAAACACCGGGTTCTTTCACAAGGTAGAACCAACCTGACGTCGCCTAATTACTTTACCGACACTAAGCTAGATGTCGAGTTCTTTACAAGGGTACAACCACTCCCTACACTCTTTGTACTTTAAGGACTAAAGTACTAACCACACTCACTGATTACAAATGATAGATATGATGTGTGAAACAAACTACAAGATCACACAGTAATGCAACTAAAGGATTACGGTTCTGTAGATCCTTGAATGCTTGATCTCTTTTCTACAAAATGAAAGATCAAAGTGAAATGCAACTATGAATGATGTTAGTAAGATATGTACTGAATGAATATATGTGTTAAGCTATATGAGTGATGAGAGAGCCAAATGATCAGCTTCCTATTTATAGGCAAGCTGATCTTCAGCTCACGGATCCGGCGGATCCCTCAAAAGGGATCCGTCCTTTACAAGACTTGGATCCGTGGGATGTGACAGCTATGTAATAGTTGTCTCTTACCATATCTTAGTTGTATCTTACCATATCATCCAAGATCTTCAAATGTCAACTATGTTGCTTGTAAATCTAACCAAGATATATCAAAGATATTGTATGTGATGCATACAATGATGTCATGGAATGGTTTATGATTTAAAGTTTCCTTTTAAGGAAAACAAGTTACTAAACTTGTAATTCTTAGTTAATATGTGAAGTGTAAAGTGTGTACTTAAGAGACTTAAGCTAGTATTTATTATTTGCTAAAAGATATTCCTTTTATTTGTCATTAACAAAACTAATGAAAGATCAAAGAATATAAATAACGTTTTTGAGACGCTATTTGTATTAACTGTTCGAAAGACACCGTTTATTTGTCCGGTTAAAATTAAAAGAACGTACATGAACAAGTCTCCGTTCGTGTTCGTTTGGTTCGTTTACAGCCCTAATTATACTCAAAGGAACTACTGTACGTTGACTATCATTATACTTACACTATAAAGAAAATGATTTAATAGCGGTTTCAGACGATTATAAATGCTTATTGATATTGTGTTGTTAACAAAACATAAGACGATTAACATTATTGGTCTGTAGAAGGGGTGAACATGTTCTTTCAAAGTTTAATTAAGTTAAATACCAAGTTAACTAACAAGTGTGTATAAGCATGCAAGAAATATATATCAAAGTAAAGTATTTAAATAATTAAGGGAAGAAAGAACAAACACAACAATTTATAGTGGTTCGGAGCAAAACTTTTGCTTGTCCACATAAGGAGCAAAATTTTTACACACTTAGCTTGGCCAGAGAATGAGCAAGACTTGATACTTAGTTACAAATGAGAGATTAGTTACATTGTTGTTTACAAAATGATGACACGATAAAGATATATGGAGATCACTCTTGATGATAACACACAGTGAGATGATCAAGCTCTTGTCATGTTCTTCTCTTATTAGAAGTTTTCTTTCAATAGTGTTCAAGATCTTTAAACAAAAACGTTTATGAAAGACTTGGGGTGAGGAAAACACTATTGGGTTCTCATGAATTCTTGAAAGTTACAAAAAAGCAAAGTCTTGCACCAATCCGTAAGGCCTCGACTATTGGTAATTAACAAACAACTCGAGGCCTTACGAACCCGTGCGATGCATCGGTTGGGTCATTGGTTGAATTTCTACGTTTTTTGTACGTAATGTTTGTGCAGATGTTTATATACTTTTTATCAATTTTGCGTCAATGTTTGTAATATAAGTTTTATATAATCACTTATATGTAATGTGCAGAAGGTTTAATTTATATCAATGTGTTGTAAAGATTGCGTCATATGTTGTTTGTTGCTTTTTGAGAAGCTCATAGTTTTTTTTTTTTTTTTTTTTTTTTAGTATAAGTTTTAGATAATTAGTTATATGTAATGTATTGGTGTAGTTAAGTACCCTATTCTTATTGTTGCAATTATTTTATTTGAAAACCCAAAGTTTTCTACACACTTACTCATTATATTTTTGGCTCAACCACACATTCACGTGTATATAGTTTTGGTTTCATACATGTTTAGGGCTTAAAGTTACATATTATGGGAATGTTTTTAAATGGCCCATAATACACACGATTCATATTCATCATTTATATTATAAGTAATGGCATATGAAGTGATCATTTCAAATATAGTTATTGATACATACTTTACTTTTTTACATGTTATGTTTTGTGTTTTGTATAAAAAGAAGCACAAATTAGTTATATTACAATGATCATATTTTAGAGTAAGTTGGAGAATAAAACACATATTAGATGTCTATTATAAAGCCTTTTGCAATTTATCTTATGATAACAAATAAAAATTAAACGTGTATGGGTTCCAAGTGACATTAATTAGAGTTTATAACTTATTTGATTGAGTTGCCTGAGGATATGTACAGACTACATGGAAAAGATGAACGAACCGTACTAATTATTACTCGATTTAAATTTTTCAATGATTATATGTATACAGTTTTCGTTATATATTTAGATTTAGTGATTGTTTCAATGATTATATGTAAATAAAACACAAAATATTACTTAACCATTATCATTCATCTTCAAAAAAATGTCTGGAACTCCTTGTCTCAATGAACTGCAAGATATGTGTGGGTCAGAGAAGCTACACCAATGTTTCAAGTTCCTGATGAGTCAAGAAATTCCAATAAATGAAGCAATGATCATGTGGTTGGGTGAGCGACGCGATGAGCTGCGCATAAATATTGGTAAGCGCACCAAGAGAATGCGTGAGGTTTTAGAGCTTAACTTTGATGAAGAAGAATCTGCTGATGATACTTATGACTCCCTTCGTGAGCTTCAAGTAATGGAGCGCCGTTTGCTGGAGTCCTTTTCGGCCATTTTGGTTGAAATTCGTGCTCTTATAACCAAGAAGGAGGATACCATTGCCATCTTGGAGAAGTATGATTAGGGCTAGAGGCGCATGGTTGTTTGATGTCTTTTGGGTTAATGAATCATGTAGGTAGTTTGGTTGGTTTGGATGTTTTTTACTTGTTGATGTTATGATGAAGTGTAAGCTGTAATCATGTATGGAGTAGTTTATAATGAATAAATATTACTGGTTTACGGTCTCAATTTTGTGTGTTGTGTTTCTTATTTTTTTAAGATATCCTTTATTTATAAGTAGTTGACTTATTTTATCTCTCACACACATAAATAAAACACACATAAAAAACGCATATTGGTGAAACAGGTGCGTATAGTGATTTTGGGGGTTTGAGTTTGAAGTTACAAAAATGAAATCAAACAATAAACAATCAAATTAAACGCTATATTTAAGGGCTTGATTGTTTTATCATCACTACGGGCATTGATCTGAGCGTTGATTGAGTCGTTAAGGTATTAGACTATTTTTTATGTATGCTAATTGGATTTTGTACATGGGATTTGGATTTGAGCGTTATTAGTTTAATGGGGTGTTTAAAAATTTGTGGATTCATGTTAGGATTATTACTTGATAATGTTTTTGTGGTTCAGATGGATTATTGGGGGCTTTTTGATTCTTGTTGTCTTCTTGTAGATGTTATAGAGTGTTTGGGATTATTATTTAATATGCGAAATAAGCAAATATGAAAGTGATTTGGACTATAGTCCACTGTGGTTATAACATGTTGTTGAAATTGAAATTAGCAAGTTGTGAATAAGATGTTGAACATAATAAGTTTTGGGTCATTCGCGATCATGAATAGGGCATGTAAAGTTAAGATTAACCAAAGCATTTTTAATTTGTAGATGCAATATTGAAAGAAGTTAACTGTATAGTATATAAGGCGTTTAAAGAAGCTTATACAAGCTTCAAGTTCTAAATTGATTTGATTGCTGTTTTGATTAACATTAATAGAGTAATTGGATTTGGTTGTTCATCTGAGTTCATTAGCAGCTTTCGGGCTTTATCTGCTTATAGTGCTAGATAAGTGATTACGAATAAGCATTTTAGAGATATTTGAAATTGAATAGTGCTTAGATGGCATATTTTGAACTTGTATTCAAACTGAAATAAGCTCATAAACATTTATTGAAATAGACAAAACTTAAAAATAGGAAAGATTCATCATTTAGTACTAAACATTTTCCTTAAAGTTGTAAGATGTCGATACCAATATTCAGTATTCATGGTTATGACTATCATTTCCATAAGCATCATCCATTTCTTCATGTTCTGAGTCATTGGTAGCATATACACATTGCAACGGTATAGCATTTATCGTAGTTTGGTTTGATAACGACAATACCAAATGGACATGTTTCCTTCTTTCGTACTTAGCTTTGAAATAACATGCCCGCAACTTTTTGGTGGTTCTGGCAAGTGGTAAATCTGGGGTATGTTCCAACTGCCTTTTCTCTTCCTTCAGCATTTTTATTATTTCGCGCTTGTCATTTTCAGGTTGTGCACCTCCATTCTCAGCCTATAATGAAAAAACATTGCAGTCAATACAGTTGTGAGAAAGAGATTTTATTTAAAGGTCAAAATAAAAGGTGTTGATGCAAATAATGTTCTAAAAACGTTATTTCTATTTTGTTAATACTAAAAATTATCCTAACCAATACAACAACTACTAGGAATGATCAAAGAAATAAGAGTGGAACTTGTAATATTAGCTTCATATTGTAGGTCACGATGATATCTCAAACACACTCGTTAAGACTAATAAGAACTCGTACTACTACACTAGAATAAGCTACGTATAAAGAGAGAATAAGCTAATATGATAACTAAATAAGATAAGAGAATAAGAAGAAGAATAAGAAGAGTGATCGGCTTTCACTTAATCAAACGTTACATGGACAGAGCTTTCGCAATATTACATGAAAAACCAACTATAAGAATGAATCTCATGCCTTCTATTTATAGGCAATGGGAGGGGAATAATTCTAAGAATATTCCCTTGCATGTGATAAGAATAAACTTACTAATGTGACCGGTCCATGGACTACAAATGGACCGGTTCATAATTACAAACAATATAGTCCTTAAACGTGCAACATTACATTTAAATGAACAAGACTTGTAAATATTTGAAACGTGTTCCTAACAATCTCCCCCTAAGTCTTGATCATCAATGTTGCTCGACGTCTTCTTTGCTTCTTGGGCTTCTGACATCTTTATAATCTTTGTTTCTTTGTTCTTGAATAATGATGGTATGATGTTGTCTCAATCTGCCAATCTTCAACGTCTTCTCGTCTTCTCCATCATGCTCATATGTCTTTGACTTGTTTTGAATCATATATTGAACTTTTGATGTTACTGAGTCTTTGTGAAAACATTACTTCAAGATATGAGCATGATGGAGTCTTGATGGTCGAACTCCAGCTCCTCAGCAGCAGTAGCAGCAGCAGCAACAGCAGCATCAGTCACGAACCAACCGGTACTTACAAGCTCAGACTTGAGATCATCAACAGCATAGTGTGAAGACTTTCTCAAATCCTAACCCAGACCGTTCTGAACCGGATTCCCCCGAAAGGGATTACACGGACACACCGAAGTGCACCCACGATTCAGTGAGTCGCTGGAGATCACCCCACGACTGTAGACCGTTTGGAGCAAAACACTAAGCGTAACCCACAAGGAGTTACCGAAGTGACCTGCTGTCAGAGTTGTTTGATGTTGCTCTGGCAGGATTTCCATTCAATCATTGATAATCACAATTGTGACTTTTCTCATGAATGTTCTCGGCAAATTGCTAAGATCTGCGAAGGACACTTTCTTAATTTTACATCTGCTGCCCATGATGTAGAACAACAGAGTAATACTAAGTGTACCTAAGGGATCTTTTATGAATCTCATGGCTCTAGACTTAATCAGTGCACATTTGTTTGGTCATCGGAGGCATGGAGCAGATTGCCTCCTTTTCAATATCAACACTCTCGTAATAAGAGGTCGATAGATTATGAAGGGTTCTCCGTGTGAATGAAACAAATGTCTTTTGAGAGACACTTGAGTGGCTTAGAAGGTTTATTAGTGCGTCACTGGGTCCATGACGTCTTTAGTCTTCAATACCGGTGATGCTCATCAACCAGTAGATTATGAATTGAACCCGGTGTCTGCCCTAAGGTTGAACAAATGGAGGGCTATTTCTTTTCACCCTTTTCTTTGCTTTTCTTTTTAATTCTTCAACCCCTTCTTTCTCCGTTCATTCATTTTCTCCTTTTTATATCATACCTAGGACTTTCTAGTTCTAAACTATTGGTATTGTCCTTGGGTAGATCCCTCCGGCTCTGGCGGATCATAGGACGGTTTTCCCTAACCTTAGTCACCTTATAACTCCATGACTATCCTAATGATGCCATAAACCAAACCATTGAAAATCTCTCAAAGTGTCGATAATTGTAAAGACATTTTGTTGACACCTTGAGAGTTTGATGATTTTCAGAAATACTCCCCCTTAACATGTGCTCATAAGTATTAAATTTTGAAATTTGCACATGCCGGAAAGAGTTGGCACTTTTGAATTGATTGACTTTCAATGAACCTGATCGTTGCGAGACACGCTTACATCACCAGTTAAACTGGCTTGAAATTATTACCCGTCCAGATCAGATTCAAAGATTATCGCTCAAAATCGGTACATTCTACTCAGACACATCCTTTGCGAGACACGCTTACATCACCAGTTAAACTGGATTGAAATTATTACCCGTCCGGGACATGTCCTTTCGACTACTGACTTTCCTATTCGTCAATTCGAGAGTCAATTCTGAGTTTGAGCACACGAGATTCCAGCAATTGAGACATCATATTTTAATCATCTTTTTCTTCTCCCCCTCAAAAATAGCATACTCATGATGTTTTTGAAAAACGTTTTATGATTAAAATATGCTGTTTTTGAGTTTTAGGGAAGAATTTCAAGAACATTTATAATTCTTTGAACAAAGATTATATTTTTTCAAATACTCCCCCTTAACAAGGGAATATTTGTCCTTATGAGCAGAATGTTTGGAAAAACTTTAGAAAACATTCTGGTTTTAATTCTGCTCATAAGTAAGAAGCTTTCGCTCCTTTTTCAGGATTGAGGCACTGAAGCGTACCTCAGGGTCCTTTCTTTGGGGTCCGGGTTGTACACTGTTATGTGTGCACAAGCCGTAATGCACAGGCCAATGTGAAGGAATAATGAGAAAAGAATAATGTATAATGATACTATATTCTTACATCAACCGCCTTTGCCAAAAGTTGTGAACACTGGGTCGGTCCTCTGGAATAGTCTGATAGCAAAAGGTGGACGACCCCCAACATAGCTTTCCAGCCTCCTCATCTGATCCCGATGGTATAACCGTTCTTCAATCTTCCGAATAAATTCCTTGACTTGTCGCAGCTCCTTCGAATTCCATCTTCTTGATTTTTCCAACACCGAATCTCGAACTCTATTAGCTAACCCATCACGTACACTCTTTAGGGTATCGTCACAGAACTTATGAATTTCATTGAATGCCATGAAACGGTGAAAATCTGTTGTGCTTCTGTAAACGAACCCAAAGACTGGACGATGTAGCATGGTGTACTGAGGGTCCTTTTTGCTGTTGAGAAGGAATTGTGGTTCAACAAGGTTAAGCTGAGTCTGATAACTTTCAACACCAAGCTGGAGATCTTCTACACGTTCTTTGATGATGGTTCTCCTGATGTAATGACAGAGGGAAGTACTGAGTGCATATCAAAGCTCGTTGGTCAGATGCTGCAGTTTGCCTTGGACCTTCATCAGATACATGTCTTCGATATCATTCAGATTCAACTCAGGAAAATCCGCCTCAGAAAATGTGTAGAGATTGTTGTCGATTCTTTTTACTGTGATCTCTTCGAGGAATATATAATCGCATCTTCTGGATCCGCTCACATTGATGACGGCCATTATTCTGAGATCACTGTAAACTGGTTCTCGGGATTTCTGGAGAGCAAGTTTGTACTTGTACCAGCTTTGTCGTTTAGAATACCAGTGATGAATCCCCAACTCTGCATCACGATCATATTTGACAAGCTTTTTAACAAACAGACGTCTGTTAATAGCTTCTTCTTCAATAGCTGATTGTGTGTAATGAGCCGCTGGTGTGAAAGTGATTGATGTAGCATACTTTGTCGTTCCTTGAGCTCCATTCTTTAGAAGTTCCAGATCGTTGTTGAAGAAGATTTGGAAGGGAATTTCGGAGTAGTGAGATCTTCTTATCACGGACAGTGGCTTAGTCCAATCAGTGATGAATGGTTGATTCTTGCCAACTTTCCTGACGACGTCTGGATTAGCCCAGTCGAAGTCACTTGACATTGCGCGTGCAATGTTTTCAAGGTGATATTCAAGCTCTGCTGCGCTGTTGGATTTATCTTTCAGAAGAAGGAAAGCATCGTTCTTGATCCGACGAAGTTCCCTTTTGGTCATCTTCTTAATGTTAAGACTTCTTTTAATCTCTTGAGTAACAGCAAAGGTGCTGTCTTCAACTCGGGAAGCTTCGTCAGTCTGAACTTGAGCACTTGCTAGATGATCGAACCAGTCATTTCCTAGCTCATCCGTATCATTATCCAGCCATGTGACAACAGCTGGTCCAGTAGATGACTTTTTGCTGTGTGAAGGCTTGGACTTGGAGGGCTTTGGTTTTGGTGGTGATGGTGATGAATGAGGTTGATCATCTTGTGGCTGGAATTCCACATTTTCAGTCATAAAATGCTCATGTTCGGTTTCATTGGGACCAGAGGATTGATGTTTAGGAGGTTGAGATGATGTTTTATGTCCAGTTGGCTCCTGAATATGAATCCCTGACCCGCCTTTGTGTTTCTTATGTTCGGGTTTAGGGTCCTGATCATCCTCATCATCTTCTCGAATTCGTTTTCCTTTGTCAGCAGCTTCCTTGCATGATTTCTTCTCAATGTGTGCTTGAAGGGCCGCGATCAGGTTAATTTCTTCTTGAGAAGGAGAGGTGATTTCAAAGAGTCTGTCAAGAAGCACAAGCTCGATGTATTCAGTGGTGAGTTCAGGAAGTGGTTTGGTTTGGGAAGAAGAAGAGACGGCTTCTCTGATCTTTTCTTCAAGTTGGGAATCAATATGTTCATTTATGTTTTGTTGAAGATCAGGAAGAAATTGCTTAACAAATTTCTTTGTCTTGCGTGTCATATGATCTTTGATATTGAAACCAAGGAATTCATCTATCTGCTTCTTGCTTTCCTGCATCTCTTCCATTTGTTGAGACAGTTGTATAACTAAACTTTCCATGTCAGCTAGTTTAGTTGATGTATGTTTGTCTCGTTGTGCTTGTGCTCTCTTTATTGCCTGTTTGAGTTTCTTTGCTGCAGGAGACACAACTTCAACTTTTGTAACGTGGATGATTCTTCTCTTGCTCTTTCCTTTGTAGGCCTTATGAATATTTTCAGAAACAGTTGCTTTTGATTTTGGTGATGAAGACCTCGAAGATGATGGAGTGAGTGAAGGGATTGGTTCATCAGATTTAGCAGTTGATTCCTTTTGAGGTGAGGGTGGAGGTGTAGGATTCTTAGGCGGTGATCCAGGAGGTGTCTTGGGTGAAGAAGCAGACGAGGGCTGAACTGGTGGTTGTTCTTGCTGCTGTTGTGGGTTATGAACGACCATAGCCAGTTTAGATTCGGTTATGTCCTTTGGAGGGGAAGGAGGAGGCGTTGGAGTGTGAGAACGAATGTAGCTATCTGCTTCCAGGTTAGCTTGAGCATCCTCCTTACGTTTCCTTTCTTCCTCTTGTCTTCTCTGTTCCTCAAGATCTTTGGCTGCTTTAATTGTTTGATCTCCCAGAATGTCTTTTTCTTCTTCTATGTTCCAATCTTCAGTATCATCATTGCGTGTTTGTTCCTCGGGATTGTCGTCAAACATAGAATCAGAAATATCCTTGTCAGACAAAACAATGTTGCTATCCTGATCTTTTTCCTTCTCCTCCTGAGTTGGTGCTCCCAAGTCGGGTTGATTAACCGAACTTGTTTGCTGTGAAGAGACCTTTGTTGATTCAGCTCCAGACCCTCCGGGTTGATTAACCGGATCATCTTGGGTCAAAGCTGCTTTAGGAACAGTTTGTGATCCTCCAACTCCATGTGTTCTTTCATACTCCATCTGTTGTTCCAATACTTTCCTTGCTCTACACTCTTCATCTTCTTTTAGTGATTTGAGACTCTGCTTTTGTGCATTCTCATGAGAGATCTTATTATGAAGTTCAGCCTCTTCAACAGTCATAAAGACATGTTCTTCTTCGGATTCAGATGATTCAGATGCAGATTCAGTGTCTTCATCAATGATTCTATTTGGTTCAGGTTTTGGTTGAGGTTTACTGGGTACTCTCCTCTTGATGAAAGTGGTTCTGGGATGTTTTTGCTTAGGTTCAGAGACACTTGATGCACTAGCAGTCTTGGTCTTACTTCGAGAACGAGTCTTTGAAGATCCTGATTCTTCAACCAATTTTGCAAGACCCACACGATGTTCACGGTATGCCTTGTCGTAATCATGATAAGCTTTAGTTTCTTTGACCTCATCAGGCATCAAAAATTCTGGCAACCGTGCACCTTGTTTGCGTGTGCTTTCTTTCGGGAAGTAGACTTTGCTCAATGTTTTATCCATGCTATACTCATGAACCTCTTGATCAGTGGAACGCTTATCAAGGTCTTCATGTTGATCAAGTAGATAGCTGATAAGAACTTTGGTGTATCGTACAAATGGGATTTTCTTGGATGCTTTACTCATTAAGTACATTATGTCTTCCCAGATGAGAGCAGCAAAATCAATTGGTTCCTGGTTAAGAAATCCCCATAAGACTTGAAGATGAGAGAGTCTTGGATGCTCAAACCCACTATCTCTTCCAGTTATGGAATGAGTTATGATGAAGAAGATAGTCCTCCAGGGTTGAGGAATGTATCTAGCATTGACCTTGGAGATTGTGGTTAATGGAGTATCAGGTTGAACATCATAACCAATGTCTTCCAGGAATTGCATGACCTCAGACTCTGAAGGTGTTGGGTGGAATCGGTTAGTAGCCTCAGGTGCATTTGGAAGTTTTAAAGCTTTGCGAAGTGTAGCAGGTGTAACTCTGATTTTCTTTCGATCCAGTGTACAAGTGAAGTACTTGTCATCATTGCTTCTTGTGAAGGTATCCCATAATTGATGAATGTAGAGCTCTGGAATTGTGTCTGAGCTATCAAGAAGATCCCTACATTTATGAGCTTTGAGAATCTCTACTGCAATTTGGCAACTTGGATCAGAACACTTGATCTTGTCCAGTTCTACTCGTGAATTGTTCTTCCCTATTTCCAGAGTATACCCACGAGGAAAGACTTCTTCTTTGGTGAGAGCAGGAAGAGGTTGTTGTTGTGAAGTTGCCATTGATGTTTCTGAATCAACAATCATATACAAATATACAGAATGCATGTTTGTTAGAAAAATTGTTAGCTTTTGAAAGCAATACATAGCATCCTATTGTATTTATGATTGGTTGTTACATGCTTGGTTAAAGAATTTATCAAAAGCTAGCCAAATTCTATAAAATTTGATTAATTTTGATAAGTATAAAGGATATACCTAAGGAAATTGATCAAAATTTTATATCAGATCACAACTGCGATAAATTATGTCAACTGCGATAATTATTGTCAACTGCGATAATTATGACAACTGCGATAATTATTCAATCAAGATAAGTATCTTAATTGCAATATTTATCCAACTGCGATAATTAACTCAACTGAGATAACCATCCCAACTGCGATAATTAGCCCAACTGCGATAATTAGCCCAACTGCGATAATTATGTCAATCAAGATAATTAAACCAATCAAGATAAGAATCTCAACTGCGATAATTAGCCCAACTGCGATAATTATCCCAACTGCGATAACTATCCCAACTGCGATAATTTTGGCCAACTTCGATAAAATCTTATACAAGAGTTTACGAACACTTTTGACGATGAACATACACTTAAATCTTTATCGTGATTCATTATAATGCATGATTTGTGTCCACAGATTTTCACAAACAATTTGAATAACTGATGCGTGGTTTTGTAACCTTACAACAGGTTTTACCTCTCGAGGGATCTCAAGAGGCTTACAACCCCACCAGGCAGTGTACCTGACCGATGTAGTATAGTGTAGTGGTAAGTACGGGGGATTGATCGTTCTCCACAGGGAATAGTGTTCGTTAGGTGTGAAAGTCTACTCTAATTAGGTCTAAAGGTTGAGGAAGATTCTTTTTATGTTTTTATAGTTTTTATGAAAGCAAGTAAAATCTCGGGTTTGAAGGAGTGGGCGGAATTAGTTGCTAGTCAACTAACCCAAATTTACTACGAATGCAAATAAAATAAAATAACAAAAATGAAAAGTGGTGAGAAACTTATGTGTAGAGAAATGTGTTTACTTAGATTTCCTTACTCCCTAACTATCTTTTACCGGTTAATTAGTGTGTATTAGTCGCGTGGATGACGGGTGTATTCCTTAATACCATTCGTGGGGTGGCGTACTTACTTCCCTAAACTCTACAAGCTCCTACTTCACTCCTATGTCGAGCCGGCTAGGAAGCTCCTAACATGGGATCACTAGAATTCGCTTGTGCATTAAATACAACCATAAAAACCTTTAGTACGCGTTTGGTTCATGTTTCTTAAGACGTTCAAGCAAGTTACCGAATAGGAAGTTAGCCAGTTTTCTTAAGCCTAACATAGATAAACAATCATCCAATTACAACTAACAACACACTAATAACCAATAATCAATAGCTAGGTTTCATTAGATCTAAGCAAACACAAGATAAAATTAGCCTAACATGTTAAACAAAAGACAAGAATAAGATAGAATCAAACAACACATAGACATATTGAATGATTAATTGATAACTTATCTTTCAATGAAACATGGAAGATCTCAAGGCAAAAAGCCCTGAAAAAGTAGCTAAAATCGTCTTAGGGTTTTATCCCAAAATTCCACACACTAAGCTCTCTCTTCATGACAAAAAATTAGAAAACTATATATAGATGTTTGGATCTGACGGCGTCACCTTATGCATTGTGACGCCGTCACCTCGCCGCTTTTAGGGTTCCCGGATGACCTTCTTGACGCCGTCCCTCTTTAGCTCTTCAAAAATCCATTCTGGCCTATCAAGGCTTGACGCCGTCGAACCTTGAACGTGACGCCGTCCCCATATGATTTAAGCCGTGACGCCCTTGATTTAGTTAAAGCGTGACGCCGTCAGAATTCGCATGCTAACTCACTGGCCCGTCATGAGTAAATTTCACATCCAACTTTTCTTGCCAAGGCATGACGCCGTCCAGAGTAAAGTCTGACGCCGTCAAGAGTAACTTTTAGCCGATTCTTGAGACTTTGCCGTTTTCTTCACTTTAATGCTCCAAAAACGTCCAAAATGCCTCCTTTTCCAGATTTCTCCTCAAAAGTACCTAAAATGACAAAAGGAACAATTTAGGGCGATATTTGATCAAATAAATACGATTTCGGGCTTAAATGACCCCTTAAAAGCGGTACACTTTTCGCCTCATCAAATACCCTTACACTTGAGATTTGCTTGTCCTCAAGCAAATGCGCTTTTATTCTAATCAAAATACAAGTTAGGGGTCATTTAATGCAAACATAAAAGTAATTACAACAAATAATCGTTCCACTTCAATCATAATAAGCACGGAGATTATATACTAGCACCTCACAAGTAGTGTTTAGATACTCACATCTCTCAAGTGTCATCAAAATAAATCTCATAAATGAAAACGGATAATATCTCTCACTACCTGTCATAGCAAATAGATTACCATAGGCTTGGGAAAGGATCGAAAACCTCCTCCACTAGGCGTAAGCACCAAAGATAAACTATCAAAGAGGGCTTTTAAATGGGTTATAACGTTAGGTGTAGGGAAAAGGAAAACACGGTTTTGTTGGATACGGGATATTTTACTGGTGGCGAGTTAAAGATCTTGATTAATTACATGTACTATACAATGTTGCTAAGCCAAGACTCGACTCGATCTTAAGCTAGAAACGAAATAACAAAATAACAAAAATATAAAACAAACATAAAATAAAACGGGATGGTAGTCCGTATGTCTTTTCTATTTTTCATTTTCTCATTTTTTTTTGTGTTTTTCTCTTGATTTTTTTTTTTTTTTTTTTTTTTTTTTTTTAACATACACTTTTACCCTACCATCCAAAATAATACATCATAGGGGCGTTGCATTCCCCTTACACTTGAATTTTTACATAACTTTACAAATACTAATCTAATGACTCGAATTAAGATAATTGAAAAACTTGGAGTACTTTTAAAACATTTAGCACATATGGGGGTAATAAATGATGTTCTTCCCCATTACTCCATTACACTAGTACTTTACCCATGAGTCCCAATCGTCCCAAAACAATATGTACAAGGATATGACTCGACTTAGCAACCATGTAATCAACTAGATAATTAACTTGGGTTTAAACAAATGTTGTAACAATAATGCACTAAAAATGAGTGCATACAAGGTAGGCTAAGGCGATTTGGGTGTACATTTTAGTGGGGTGTAACAAATTCTTCCTTTAAGTAAAATGCTTAAAGGTCGAAACGAAAAGATAGGCTCTGAGGGGTGTACTAGGGGTATCGTGTACTAAAAATGAGTACAACGCAAAGGGTGTGGGAGAATTACTTGACCAATGTAGCCAATGTAATTATAACAAAAACACAGGTGTAAAACAATGGGTTAATCCTAATGCCTCTTATCATGTAGTAAATCTAACTACACGAATGTAGTCTCACTTGTGGCCTCGGAATGGTCCTAACGCAAGTTCTAGAATCTAAGTGCTACCGGTACACACATCATAGCATAAATGCTTTTCCTACCAATTATAGGGGCGAACCTCACATATTTGGGGGTGGAAAATTTTTTAGTGGTACGGTTTTGTGCTAGTCATATAATTCCTATCCATGAGACGCTCATTAAGATCAAAGTTTCGCTCCTATATGTTGTAAAAAATTTTAAATTTGGCACTAAAATTGCCCTAACAAGTATTTATCTCAGTTTTATTACACATCTACCATCAAACAAACAAAAATCAAGCGCAATTGTATTCTCTAAAATCGTACTTTTACCCTCCCCTTACACTTAAGATGAACATTGTCCCCAATGTTCAAATAACAAGATGTAAAAAAAAAAGTAAAAGAATGAAATCAAATACTCCCCTGATTCGCTCGTTGGATAGTGAAATTACACGGTTAAATCTTCTTCCAAGGAGAATGTTGAAGCTCCATGACTAATGCATCACCATAAGCTTGATTCCATAAACATCTCCTTGTCTAAAATAACCTGTTAAACCTGAGAAAACAAACACGAAAACCTGCATAACATCGGCGGGAAAAATCTATATATAAGGATATAATGCTTGTGGAATGATAATTTTGCAGATTCCTGGAGATTATAAGTTGGAGATTTTAAAAAAAACTTTTTATGAAAACAAAACTTTCAAAAATTCCTGGAAATTAAATCTGACGCCGTCAGGTTATAAACCCCGACGCCGTCAGAAATGACCTGACAAAAATTTTCATTTTAAGTTTCCGGAAAATTTCTGGAAAAACCTTTACCTTACTTCCTGGAAATCCTGCAAAACATCATTATGACTCGATACAAGCATTTGACTCAAACAAATACGGATATGCATGCTAATTTATTATTATTACGATTCATGTTAATTTGTGTTCTAATAAACCGATTTAGATTTCCCTTACACTTATCTTTTGCAAAATACCTTTATATGTAGTTAAGACGAAGTTAAAAACAAAATAAAGCATTTTCACAATTTAATTTTTGAACATGAATCAATACTAATAAAAATTAAACACTCATATGGAAAATAAAATCAAACAAACAAATAAATAAACACACAAAGCAAATAAAGCAAATAAAGCTTGGGTTGCCTCCCAAGAAGCGCTTTTCTTTATTAACGAGTCTTGTAGCTAGACTCAAAGTCACGGGGTCTACGTGACTTCTTCATCGAAAGTTATGTCTTCCTCATTGATCATTTCATTACCATTCTCTTGATAATGCTTGACTCGTTGAATATTCACAGTGAATTCTCTATCCTCGTCGTCAATTAATACAACGGCTCCGGTTTTAGAGGAGCTCCTTACGGTAAAAGGTCCATACCATCTAGATTTAAGTTTCCCAGGAAATAGCCTTAAGCGAGAATTATATAATAAGACCTTGTCTCCTTCCGAAAACTCCTTGGGTCTCTTAATCCGTTGGTCATGCCATCTTTTCGCCCTCTCTTTGTATGTGATGGAAGATTCATAAGCCTCTAATCTCAACTCATCAAGCTCTTGGAGCTGTAAGAATCTATTTGTTCCCGCAACTGTATAATCCAAATTACAAGCCTTAAGTGCCCAATATGCTTTGTGTTCCAGTTCTACTGGAAGGTGGCATGCCTTGCCATATACCATACGGAATGGGGTTGTCCCGATTGGTGTCTTATAGGCGGTTCGAAATGCCCACAAAGCCTCGTCGAGCTTAAAAGACCAATCTTTTCTGTTTTGATTAACCGTTTTCTCTAAAATTCTCTTTATGGCTCTATTAGTGTTCTCGACTTGACCGTTTGTTTGAGGATGGTAAGCGGTGGAGAATCGGTGAGAGACTCCATATCTTTTCATGACTTTCTCCATTTGTGAATTGCAAAAATGGGTTCCCCTGTCACTAATAAGAGCCTTCGGAATTCCGAACCTAGCGAACAATTTCTTTAAGAAATGAATGACTACCCTAGCGTCGTTAGTCCTAAGGGCTTGTGCTTCCACCCATTTCGAAACATAATCAATGGCCACCAAGATGTATTCATTCCCTCCAGAAGATGGGAATGGTCCCATGAAATCAATTCCCCAGACATCAAAAACCTCACAAACTTGTATATAATTCTGTGGGGCTTCATCCCTCCTAGAAATATTCCCAGCTCTTTGACATGCGTCACAAGTTTGTATCATTCCCTTCACATCACGAAATATTGTAGGCCAATAGAATCCCGCGTCGAAGACCTTTCGTGCAGTAGTGCTTATTCCGTGATGTCCTCCAGATGGACCTGCGTGACACTCTTTCATAATTCTGACAGCCTCTCTTTCCGAAACACAACGCCTGATTACCTGATCTGGACATCTTCGAAATAAGAAGGGTTCATCCCAAAAGTAGTACTTTAATTGATTAAAGAACCTCTTTTTTTCATGCCTGCTCATATGCTCAGGGATGACTCTACTTGCCAGGTAGTTAGCATAATCCGCATACCAAGGTTCAGAATCATTTATTAACATGAGCTGCTCTTCAGGAAATGTTTCCCGAATCTCACTCTTGTCAGATTCAGCGAGGCTGGGGTTTTCGAGACGAGAGAGATGATCAGCCGCAAGATTCTCTGCTCCTTTCTTATCACGAATTTCAACATCGAACTCTTGCAATAGTAGGATCCAACGAAGTAACCGTGGTTTAGCATCCTGTTTAGCGAAAAGATATCGAATAGCTGAATGATCCGTAAAAACAACCGTTTTAGAAAGGACAAGATACTGGCGAAATTTATCAAAAGCGAATACCACGGCTAGTAATTCCTTTTCAGTGGTAGTGTAGTTTTCTTGAGCAGGATTCATGGTTTTGCTAGCGTAGTATATTGGCTGAAAGTGTTTGTTAAGCCTTTGGCCTAATACTGCTCCAACAGCATAATCACTAGCATCGCACATGATTTCAAAGGGTAACTCCCAGTTAGGGGTAACCATAATTGGAGCTTGGGTAAGTTCCTGCTTCAATAGATCGAATGCGTCCTTGCACTCTTGAGAGAAGTCGAACGGGGCATCCTTCATGAGTAACTGAGTCATTGGTTTAGCTACCTTTGAGAAATCCTTAATGAATCTCCTATAGAAGCCAGCATGACCCAAAAAACTACGGATTGCCTTGACAGTTGTTGGATAGGGAAGTTTGGATATAGCTTCAATTTTTGCCCGGTCTACTTCGATTCCACTTCCTGAAATTTTGTGCCCCAGCACAATCCCTTCTTTTACCATAAAGTGGCACTTTTCCCAGTTTAGTACCAAGTTGGTCTCCTCACAACGTTTGAGCATTTTCTCAAGGTTAGCAAGACAGCGATCAAAAGAGTTCCCAAAGACTGAAAAATCATCCATAAAGACCTCCATGCTGTCTTCCATTAACTCATGGAAGATTGCCGTCATGCAGCGCTGGAAAGTGGCGGGGGCGTTACATAGTCCAAAGGGCATTCGCTTGTAGGCGAAGGTGCCATATGAGCATGTAAACGTGGTCTTTTCTTGGTCCTCAGGAGCGATAGGGATTTGGAAATACCCTGAGAACCCATCTAGGAAGCAGTAGTACTCATGCCCTGCTAACCTTTCCAACATTTGGTCGATAAATGGGAGAGGGAAATGATCTTTTCGGGTTGCATCATTCAACTTCCTATAATCGATGCACACACGCCATCCAGTTACTGTTCGTTGAGGTACTAACTCATCCTTATCGTTTTTCACCACCGTCATTCCTCCCTTTTTTGGTACAACCTGTACAGGACTTACCCATGGACTGTCCGAAATCGGGTAAATTAGTCCTGCATCTAGGAGCTTAATGACTTCCTTCTTTACGACTTCCTTTATGTTGGGATTTACTCGCCTTTGAGGTTGCACGCTGGGTTTATAATCCTCCTCCATGAGGATTTTATGCGTACAAAAGGTAGAGTCAATACCCTTGATATCGGCTACACTCCATGCTATAACTCCTTTATATTTTTTTAAAACTCCTAAGAGTTTATCCTTTTGTTCACTTTTCAAAGAAGAGCTTATGATTACCGGAAGTTGATCTTTCCCTTGGAGGAAAGCATATTCAAGGTTGGTTGGGAGTTCCTTGAGTTCTACCGCAGGTGGCTCGATGATGGAAGGTTTAAGTTTGTTCTCGGGCTTACGAAGCTCAAGCTGTTCGATTTCTTGTCTGGGATAGAAGGAGACTGCATTCACATCTATAGCCTTCTCCTCCTCTAAGATGGGTAAGAAAGCTTCATCTCGCAACCAACCAGCTTCCACCTGTTCATCTACACAATTATCAATCTCGTCGGATAGTTCATCGACTTCTTCGATGAAATACAGTTGATTATCTGCTTCGAGAGAAAGATTCATTGTGTCCTTGATGTCGAAGGTTAAGCTATCGGCCCCCACTCGTAAGGTTAGTTTGCCGTCATGAACATCAATAACAGCACGAGAAGTTGCAAGGAAGGGTCTTCCTAGAATGATGGGCACAAGATCATCTTCTTCCATTTCTAGGATGACGAAGTCAACTGGAAATTTAAACTTCCCAACCTTAACCAGCACATTCTCGCATATTCCTAAGGGGTATTTGACTGATCTATCGGCCAGTTGGATGCTCATACGGGTTGGTTTCAACCCAGAATACCCTAGCTTGAGGAACAGGGAATGCGGCATAAGATTGATGCTTGTTCCTAAGTCGGCTAAAGCATTTTTGACTGAAAGAGATCCAATTGAACAGGGCAAGGTGAAACTACCCGGGTCGTCCACCTTCTTTGGTAGCCCTCGTTGGGTCACCACAGAACATTCTTCTCCTAAGGTTACAAGACCCTCGAGCCCTTTCCTGTTGGTGAGCAGCCTCTTGAAGTATGTACTATATTTGGGCATATGATAACATGCATCAAGAAGGGGTATGGTGACGACCGAATTCTTCAAATATGACAAGAATCTTTTATTATCACTTTCGACCTTTTGATTCTTGAGGCGAGATGGGTATGGGACTTTAAGGGGCTGTTTGGCAGGAGTAGGTGGGGATGGAGTTACCGGAGGGGTTTGCTCGGGATTTTCGTCGTTCACATTATCGTTTTCCTCATGAGGGGTGTTGGGTTCCATGGCGTTAGATGGTTGAGCTGGGTAGGGTGGATCCTTAGTAGTTGTTCCAGCACGAGTGGTGATGGCGAGTAAAGGATCTCTTTGCGGTTCGCCAAGGCCGTCGAGAGTGGCGTTGAGTTCTGCGAATTTGGCCTTTACGTTGGTTTGTTGGCTATTGATAAAGTCGTCAAGACCATTTAGTTGCAGATTCTTTTCAAACGTGAAATGCCCGAGATCATCCTCAAAAGTGCTCCTAACCTTATAGTCAGGATATTCTCCTCCTCCCTCTTTTCTCACAAGATTTCCCCAAGGGGTGAAATCATTGTTTTGGTAGAAAGTTAAGAGCGAAGGATCATCGAAGATGTCGTGGCTTGACAAGCATGCTTGTTCGGTGGTGGTATCATCCTCGCATTCCTCCACTTCATGCGGGCCGCCACATTGATCACAGATCAAGTATGGGTTTGATAACCGCTTAGTTGGTTGCGACTTGTCTAGATAAGATACCTGATCATTCAATCTACTCACCCGGCTAGCAAAAGGAGGCTCTTTCATGATCTTGGAAACGCTCATGATCGAATCGGGTTCATCCCAGGTATCGTCTTGATCATTCGCGTATTCCTCAATTCTATTCCATCCTTCCTCAACGCTTAGTTTGGCTATTTTTCCTTTTGATGAATTATTAATGCCCAATTGGTCATTTTTGGAGACACTGTCATAAAAGATTTGGACAAGAAGCCAGAGTTCAATGCCATGATGAGGGACCTGTCTAATTAGATCCTTGAATCTAACCCAAGATTTGTGAATAGGTTCTGCTGGTCCAACATGGAAGCGGAGGATTTCGTCTCTCAACTTTGAAGTTCTTCCTATGGGAAAGAATTTCTCATAGAATTTTGAGATAAGCTGTTCCCATGTGAAGATGGATTCGGAAGGAAGTTGGTTATACCAGTCTCCGGCTCTTTCATGAAGGGTAAGGGGAAAGAATCGCAACCGGGAGGTATCTCTAGTGGCTCCGTCCGTGTGGAGGGTATCCACTATTTTCAGGAAGTCCTTGATGTGTTGGATTGGATCTTCAGTTTTCAATCCGTGAAACTTGCATACACTTTGGACCAGCCAAATATCAGTTGCACGCAAGACCCCATCCGTGTGTTCATTTGGAAAAACGATAGCATTGGAAAAACCACGAGGGGTGGGAGAAGAGTAGTCCTTGAGACATATGGGGATTGGGATTTCGGGAACTTCCATATCGTGATTGGGTTGAGGGCTAGGAGGTGTAGAATGATGATTGGATTCTTCCTCGGAGAGGGCATCATCAAAATTGATCGTGGATGGTTCAGCCGCTTGGTGGAGTCGCCTTAATTTATGCATTTCCCTTTCGGGTTCAGCATAGGGTGTGGCAAGAGTCTTTATCGAGCTTCGGCTCCTAGTGATTCTAAGATTAGGGGGGTCATCATCCAAGATTAGGGAATATCCTCCTAAAGTGCGGGCTCTAGGAGGTGGTTGTGGTTGTTGTGGTGGTGGGTTGTTGGGGTTAAGGATATTACCATCTTCCATGATGTCGGATGGTATGGTTACGAACAAAGACACGAAGAAAATAGATAGACTAAAGAAAACCTAGAAAAATAAAATAAAAATCTCACTAGAAAGGAATCTAGTGAGTAGACCTAATAGAAATAAAAATTCAACCTAAACAATAACTATCCCCCGGCAGCGGCGCCAAAAACTTGATGCGTGGTTTTGTAACCTTACAACAGGTTTTACCTCTCGAGGGATCTCAAGAGGCTTACAATCCCACCAGGCAGTGTACCTGACCGATGTAGTATAGTGTAGTGGTAAGTACGGGGGATTGATCGTTCTCCACAGGGAATAGTGTTCGTTAGGTGTGAAAGTCTACTCTAATTAGGTCTAAAGGTTGAGGAAGATTCTTTTTATGTTTTTATAGTTTTTATGAAAGCAAGTAAAATCTCGGGTTTGAAGGAGTGGGCGGAATTAGTTGCTAGTCAACTAACCCAAATTTACTACGAATGCAAATAAAATAAAATAACAAAAATGAAAAGTGGTGAGAAACTTATGTGTAGAGAAATGTGTTTACTTAGATTTCCTTACTCCCTAACTATCTTTTACCGGTTAATTAGTGTGTATTAGTCGCGTGGATGACGGGTGTATTCCTTAATACCATTCGTGGGGTGGCGTACTTACTTCCCCAAACTCTACAAGCTCCTACTTCACTCCTATGTCGAGCCGGCTAGGAAGCTCCTAACATGGGATCACTAGAATTCGCTTGTGCATTAAATACAACCATAAAAACCTTTAGTACGCGTTTGGTTCATGTTTCTTAAGATGTTCAAGCAAGTTACCGAATAGGAAGTTAGCCAGTTTTCTTAAGCCTAACATAGATAAACAATCATCCAATTACAACTAACAACACACTAATAACCAATAATCAATAGCTAGGTTTCATTAGATCTAAGCAAACACAAGATAAAATTAGCCTAACATGTTAAATAAAAGACAAGAATAAGATAGAATCAAACAACACATAGACATATTGAATGATTAATTGATAACTTATCTTTCAATGAAACATGGAAGATCTCAAGGCAAAAAGCCCTGAAAAAGTAGCTAAAATCGTCTTAGGGTTTTATCCCAAAATTCCACACACTAAGCTCTCTCTTCATGACAAAAAATTAGAAAACTATATATAGATGTTTGGATCTGACGGCGTCACCTTATGCATTGTGACGCCGTCACCTCGCCGCTTTTAGGGTTCCCGGATGACCTTCTTGACGCCGTCCCTCTTTAGCTCTTCAAAAATCCATTCTGGCCTATCAAGGCTTGACGCCGTCGAACCTTGAACGTGACGCCGTCCCCATATGATTTAAGCCGTGACGCCCTTGATTTAGTTAAAGCGTGACGCCGTCAGAATTCGCATGCTAACTCACTGGCCCGTCATGAGTAAATTTCACATCCAACTTTTCTTGCCAAGGCATGACGCCGTCCAGAGTAAAGTCTGACGCCGTCAAGAGTAACTTTTAGCCGATTCTTGAGACTTTGCCGTTTTCTTCACTTTAATGCTCCAAAAACGTCCAAAATGCCTCCTTTTCCAGATTTCTCCTCAAAAGTACCTAAAATGACAAAAGGAACGATTTAGGGCGATATTTGATCAAATAAATACGATTTCGGGCTTAAATGACCCCTTAAAAGCGGTACACTTTTCGCCTCATCAATAACTATGATAGACATTTTGGCTAAGTTATAACAAAAACGAACCACAAATAAGCATAGATCAAACTGCTAGTGTCCATGTTCTTCATAAACCCTAAAATCGAATTGATTCACTTGAATTGTTTCTGGGTACAAATCAATCATGCCAACATTCAATTAAGCATCAAACAACAACATTCCAATAAACACATTACACAATAACGCTTAAACATGGTTTTCCCCAAATTGACGCTTAAACCCTAAAATTCAATTTGAACGATTTATAGTGATTGGGTATAATTAAGCATACAATAAAGGTTCCTAAACAATGTATCAACATTATCGTACAATTGTTTTTCACACAAACATTCTAAATCCAAAATCCCTAATTTAACGCAAAACCCTAGAACTACATATTACGATTTTGATTGTTCTAGCCGTTGGATCAAGAATCTGTTTAAAACCATCTTTTATAATCACATATTAATCATAAGATCACTCACAAAAATCGAAAATCTTGAGCGGATTTGCAGATTGAATGTTAGCCGTCGATGATGGTGGGTGGGTATATTGAATGCGGTTGGTGTAATTGGCAGAGATAATAACTGCGATAATTAATTTTGCTTGACTTAAATATCTACCAATTTATCTTTGCACGTTTTACACATTTAGCCCCCTAACCTTGATTATTTTGAACACTAGGTCCTAAACCACCATCATACAAACACTAAGTCTCATTTTATGACATTTAAGGCATACAACCTTTTTATCTTAAAAATCTTATCACCAAATTTTGTGAAACAACAATTTCTGAGAATATATGCAAGTACAATTTAAAAAATTGTGGTAAAAATTATCTCCCCCTCAACACGTGTTAAAAAATAATTAGAGACATTGTAAAAAATAAACAACGTGTTGGAAGAGGGATTGTACTTGCATTTTTTTTTTTTTATATATATATTTACAAAGATAGTTTTGGAAATGTTTGACTTGGTTAATTATTTTTAAGAAACTTTTCCAAATCATTTGACGTCAAACATCTCATACCAATCCGGTGAACCAGATCCACAAATCTTGCATGAGGCAAGGCTTTTGTGAACAGATCCGCCAGTTGGTGTTCAGTTCCCACAAAGTATAATTCAACAGTCCCCTTTTCCACGTGTTCTTTGATGAAATGGTACCGGAGATCAATATGCTTGGACTTCGAATGCTGGACTGTGTTGCATGAAATGGCAATGGCACTCTTGGAGTCGCAATACATCGGAATTTTGTTGAATGTGTAACCGTAGTCCATAAGTTGTGATCTCATCCAGATGACTTGAGCACAACAAGCAGACATGGCTACATACTCAGATTCTGTTGAAGACAGTGAGGTGCAATCTTGTTTCTTTGATTGCCAAGAGACGAGCTTGTCACCCAAGAATTGAACTCCCCCTGATGTACTCTTGCGTGTGTCTAAGCATCCTGCATGGTCAGCGTCTAAAAATGCAACAAGTTCAAACCCAGAATCCTTTGGATACCAGATCCCCAAATTAATGGTTCCCTTGATGTATCTAAGGATTCTTTTAACGGCTGACAAATGCCGTTCAGTCGGTCTAGACTGATATCGGGAGCAAAGATATGTGGCAAATACAACATCCGGTCTGCTAGCTGTGAGATACATGATCGAGCCAATCATACTACGATACTTCATAGGATCAATGGGTGTCCCATGTATGTCAGCATCTAGCTTTGGGGATGAGGAGGACATTGGGGTATTATAGGTGTCACAGCTGGTCATACCATGCTTTTTCAGAATTTCCTGAGCATATTTTGACTGACTTAGAAATATACCACGGGGTGATTGATGAACTTGCAATCCTAGAAAGAAATTAAGTTCACCCATCATAGACATCTCAAAGTTTTGTTTCATTAGTTTAGAGAAAGCGTTTGAATATTTTTTATTGGTTGAACCAAAAATAATATCATCCACATAAATTTGTAAGATGAGAATGTCTTCCTCGTGTGTTTGTATAAATAAAGTCGGGTCAACAGTTCCAATGGTAAAATGATTAGCAAGGAGAAATGCAGACAGTTTATCGTACCATGCCCTCGGGGCTTGTTTAAGGCCGTAAAGGGCTTTCTTAAGCCGATATACATGGTTAGGATGTTCTGGATCCACGAAGCCTTCTGGTTGTGACACGTACACCTCTTCTCGGAGTTGTCCATTGAGAAATGCCATCTTCACATCCATCTGATAGACTGTGATATTCTTGTGGGCGGCGTATGCCAGAAACATTCTAACTGCCTCAATCCGAGCTACTGGAGCAAACGATTCCTCGAAGTCAATTCCCTCTTCTTGGCTGTATCCTTTTGCTACCAGTCGGGTCTTGTTACGAATCACTGTACCATCTGCACCTAGCTTGTTTTTCCAAATCCATTTCAATCCAACCACATAAACTCCATCTGGTCTTTCAACTAATTCCCAAACTTCCAAACGTTTGAATTGTTCCAATTCTTCTTGCATGGATTCAATCCAGTTGTCGTAGGTAAGGGCTTCTTTGATGTTTTTAGGTTCAGATTGACAAACAGTGAGTGCATACATGCAGTGTTCACTGTCTGAATGAAGTTTTTGTCTTGTGATGACTGGATTGTTAGGATTTCCAATTATATTTACCAAAGGATGATCTCTTGTCCATTTGTGGGTGGATGGAAAATGTTGAATGTTGTTATGGTGATCTGACGGGTCCATATTGCTCGAGGATGATTCTCCTGATTCTGGAATGGTTGGTGGTGGAGCAAATGGATTGAAGAATGCATTCCCGTCATAATCTGAAGGTGTGGAAACTTGATTAGAAGTGGGGGAAGAATCTTAAACTGCTGGCTGAGGTGTTTTATCCATTGATGATGATTGTTCAGGTTGTGGTGCATCGGCAGCAACTACGGTAGAGGTAGATGCTGATGGATCAGGTGCTTGTTGTATGACATGTTGAGCAGCGGAACTGGTGGAAGCATCTGATGCACTATTAACACGAACGTCATCAAACATTGGTGCAAACAAATCTTCCAGATCCTTCCTGTTGAAAGGTAGGGGTGCAGCCGAAGATTCAAGGAAGTTTAGACGGTTATGTGCGGGTTCCAAGCGGTCTTGCTCAGAAGCCATATCAGTGAGTTCATCAAAATTAGCGTGTATAGTCTCTTGAATTTCCCCAGTCCGACGATTCCAAATTCGGTATCCCTTGGAGTTCTCACAGTATCCTACAAATATCCCAATATCTGCTTTAGCCTTAAGTTTACCAAGATCATCCTTATCATTCTTCGGATAACACAATGCTCCAAAGACGTGAAAATAGTTGATGTTTGGTTTTCTTCCTTGTATAAGTTCATATGGTGTTTTGCTGTGTCGTTTGTTGATCATGCCACGATTCTGAGTATAACAAGCAGTATTGACAGCTTCAGCCCAAAGATAATCCGGTAATTGAGCATTGATCAACATAGTTCGAGCTGCTTCCACGAGCGTACGGTTTCGTCTTTCAACTACACCATTTTGTTCTGGAGTGCGAGCTATTGAAGTCTGATGAACAATACCCTGTTTCTCAGTGAATTCCCGAATGATTTGATTCTTAAATTCAGTCCCGTTGTCTGTTCTGATGATGCGGACGGTGTTGCGGACTTGAACTTGAATCTTGGTGAGAAACGTGATGAGGATAGAAGGAACTTGATCTTTAGTCCGAAGAAAATAGACCCAAGTCCATCTTGAGTAATCATCCACTATTACCAGAATATACTTCTTCCCGTTAATACTCTGAACTCGCATCGGACCAAATGAGCACGGTGACTTTTCCCTTGTTCACACGCAGAACACAAGTGATCCTTGGCATATCTGAATTTTGGTAGACCGTCAACTAATTTCTTCTTGGCAAGGTCAGTGATGGTTTTAAAATTGAGATGAGACAATCTTTTGTGCCATAACCAAGCCTTTGTGGGATGAGCCTTGGAGAGTAAACAAATAGGAGTAGAAGCTGTCATGCCTTCAAGGGAGATAGTATACAGACTGGTTCCGCGTTTCCCTTTCATGAGGTCGTTGCCTTGAAGATCACGAATAAAGCAAGTTTTCTCCCTGAATGCTACTTCCAAGTCTCCATCGCAGAATTGTCCCACGGAGAATAAATTATGACCAAGGCCTTCAACATAATACACACGGCTGATTTTGATGTTCCCATTAATGTAATCCCCATAGCCCATAATTGCAGCGAAGTGATCATTCCCGAATTTGACCGTTCCGATAAACTTAGCAATAAAGTTTTGAAGAAGTTTGAGATTGCCGGTCATGTGTCGGGAGCACCCGCTATCAACAATCCAAAGGACGATTTGAATCACCTGCATCACAAACATTGGAAACAGGTGGAGATTTGATAATGGTTGGATCCGCTGGGTTAGTAACACAAGAGGTTAGTACTTTAGGTAACCATTTAAAACCAAAAGTGTGCTATAACCAACGTTGCCAGGTCCAACTAGTCTCTGCCTTTTTCCTAATGTATGCACTAGGTGACTTTGTGGTCTTGGATTTGGGCTTTTCCATATTCTTCTCAGAAACATCTAGTGGGGGCATTCCTAAAATGGACTTGGCACTGGTTTTAAGCCTAGAGGAAGCGCCACTAGTTCGTTTCTTTCTCTTAGTTAGCAAAGTTTTAGCAACACATTTTGTATGATCACCAAATAATATGCTATTCCGACAAAAAACACAAGTAGCATCAACCACAACATCTTCATTAATATTTAAAGATTTATCATCTGTTACATCAATCTTAGAACTAGACTCAGATAAGTGCAATTCTATTCCTGATGTTACATTTGTCTTATTCAAACTACTAGCTGGAACTTCTTCAGACTTAGATAACTCCTGCCTAGGTTTCTTGACTCTATTCTTCCTCTGTTTCTTGTGAGTCTTGGAATGGCTGACCTTAGGTGTGGTTTCTAGTCCTGTGGAAGTACAAGTAGCTGAATTAGTGGTTACATCAGATGCTTGGGTATGTTCTTTGTCCACTACATACATCCCTGGGGCAATCTTATGAGTGTTTGTTTTGCCTGTGTCTAAAACTCTGATTTTCTTCTTCAAATCAATAATGATGTGTTGGAACTCTTGATTTTGTGAATCTAATTTTCGATTGAGGCGGACTGTGTCATTTCGGTTTTGAAGAATTTCATCCAGTTCCTTTTCATTTTCAAACAATTTAATTCTTAAAAAAGCTTTTGTTTCCTTAAACTTTTCAGGAACATGACTGTTTTGAAATGATAAAGATTCTATCATATGTTGAAATTTAAGTTCAAATTCAGCACTCTGTTTTTGACACCAGTCAAGCCTTTTTTGAAGATTAAAAACTTTGTTTTCCACATCATTGTTGATCTGTCGAAGAATATCATTCTCATGTTCCAGATTATCAATCTCCATACGCAACATCTTACTATCCACAGCATGATCATTCACAAGTAAAGCATTACCAGATTCATAGAGCGAATTCATAAGCACAGACACCACGTCATAACACAAAACTTTTTCCAAGAGTCGATCATTTTCTTTTGCTAAAAATTTCCGTTGAAGTTTTTGACGTTGAACCTTGTCATCTTTAGCTTTGAAAATGGTTTGCATAGATGCTACTTCCGTGTATAACTCCTCTTCCCATTTTGTTGCGCATTTCTTCAGATTTCTGACATGAGGAAGAATTTTCTTTTGAAGAATCTCTTTCTTTTCTTTCTGAACAGGAGAAAGAAAAGAAGAGATAGGAATTTGAGAACTAAACTCAATTTCATTCTCCAAACGAGAAATGTCGTCCATAAATGTCTTAAAATATCGAAGAACTCGACATTTTGGAGGCATTTGTGGATCAGCAAGATCCTCTGTCAGACATTCTTTGAAATGTACAGCAGTTGTGGGAACATGAGTTGTAGACGAAGGAGCACTTATGTTTGTGTATGTTAACGTTTGTTCTGGATGGTCCTTAGGAGGGACAAATGATTTGCTCAAATGAGGTAGTGCATTATAATCATAAGGTACTTTTGAAAACTCTTTTTGTGAATTGGATCGACCCTCAATCTTTTGTGCCAGAAAATCAGTTTCTTCATCAACATAATACATAACAACACCTTGAAAGGTATCATCTAACAAAAATGTTGCATCGTATAACTTGGGATTGTCTTTGAGTGCTTTGTGTGAATTACGGGGTGTGTTACTTCCAAGTGCAAAACTTACTCCTTTAGGACTTGGTTTCACAGTCAGTTTTTGAATTTGTGTTACAGAATTACCCGTTTTATACACAACATTTTGAAATTCTTTGAGTTTGGTTTCCAAATCCAGAATTTGATCAAGATATGAGTCAACACGTTTCCTAGTGGCTTGCTTTTCTTCAAGAAGATCCTGTTGAGAAGTTGAAAGCTCAAATTGAGATTTTAACAACTCAGAAGTTAAAGCATCAATTTGTTTTTTGAATTCAAATTGATCCTTTTCTTTTTGAGAGAGAAGCTCAGCTTTGGCAACAGTTAGCTCACGAACTTGTCTTTCTAAATTTTGAACTTTGACATATTCTTGTTGGAAAGCTATTTCAAAACCTTTTTCACGTTTATCTTGTTTTAGATAACCCGAAAGTTGTAGTTGGTAGCACTCATTATCCTTTGTTAACAATGCAATTTTATCTTTGAGCTTTTGATTGATGTCATTGCATTTTTCTATTTGTGACTGGGTGGTCAATAACAAGGCCTGTAACTCCGAATCTTGATCAGTCAAAGGATCTGTTTGATCAAGATGATCACAATTGTCATCATCAATGAGATCATCAAATGAAACAACGGTATTATCATCATCAAATGATACTACCGTGTTTATTTGATCATCGGATGGTGATGAGAATGAATCATGTTGATCAAACGTTTCATTTGTAGATGAAGATGCAGCTGGTAAAGCAATTTCATGGATGAGACATGTAGGATCAGGTACCTGAGAAAAACCATCGGTATCATAGACCGGGCCTGACTCAGACATATTCATTTCTTGCATATTAGCCATAAGCATGACTGCAGCATTTGCCTCTAGATCTTCCATTTCATCATCTGATTCCACATTAGCCATAAAACTTTGATCATTCTGAGTCAACCTTCCAGCAGCTTTTTCATCTTTGAGTGCCATCAGAAGAGCCTCTTTGTGATAAGCACTGCCCATTGTTCTTGGCTTCGGACAAGCATTTGCCATGTGACCATTCCCCCCACAGTTATAACATGTGATAGACGTATTTGCAATGCCTCTCTGAACATTCCCAACAGTCGAATTTCCTCTCTGATCATTCCCCATATTGTTTCTGTTTGCCCCTGCAGTATTGAACCTATTTCCTCCTGACTGAACCCTTTGAGTACCATATCCACGATTTCCCGAACCATATCTGCTTGAAGACTTGTTGCGAATTTCTACTCAGCCATCATTAACAACTGCCTGATTCCTGGTATTTGAAGATGAACGAAGACGGTTGTTGGATTTGGTGAATCTGCCAAATGCGTTAGCAATCAATCCAAATGCTTCATTAAAAGAGTTGAAAGCATCCTCTTCTTCATCATAATCTGCATTTGAGTACAGCATTGAATCGGTGTTGTTGTATGGAACCAGCTGGTTATCAGAGTACTGTTGTGGTGCTTCATAAGGAATGATTTGATTATGAGGTTGGGGTGGAGGACTTGGTTGAAACGATGAGTGACCAAATTCCTGGTGTGGTAAAGAGAAGTTAGATTGAGCAACGAGAGCAAGTGAGTTTGATGTTGGTGCGGGTGTGAAACCTCCTCGTGCTGCAATTTCTTTATCCACTTCTGATTGATGTTGTTTGAGGTAATCATACATGAGTCCATATTTGACATCACCAATTTTCTTTGTCTGCCTTACAAAAGTTGCATACTTTTGCCATTCAGGACCAAGACATCCAAGGAATTTTGAGTTGACAGCAATCTTTGGTAACTTTATATCATGACGATCAAGGTCATTGATAATGTTAGTGAAATGGTGATAGTAGGATTCAATGGTTTCCCCTGGTTCCATGATGAAGTGGGTGTACTCCATATACAACTTAGACTCAAGATCTTCCTGGTTTAACTCTGTTCCTTCCATGAGAAGATGAACATGTTCCCACATATCTTTGGCTGTCTTTTGAGCATCAATACTTTGATAGATAGGATTGGGAATTCCCTGAAGTATGAAAGACATGGCCAATTGGTTTGCTTCTTGTTGTAAAGTTTGCTCAGTTGTGTAGTTGGCAACAGGAGTGGGAGTGGTTGTTTCTTCTCTCTCTGAAGTTGCTGGAACAACAGTAGCTGGAATAGGATAGGGTCCTTCTTCAATAACTTTCTTGAGGTATTGACCATGAGGTTTTTTCAGTTCAACGAATCTGAGGAATCTACTAGCCCATTGCACGTAGTTACCCGGAGTTAGCATTGGTGGAGTTTCTTGACTTCCAGCTTCATGACGTGATTGCTGACTACTAATTGCCTCACACATCTTGTTAAACCAATGAGGTTCTCTGGAGTAGGATGAATAATTCTGCAGTTGTTGATTCTGTTGCATGATCTGTTGTGGGGACACTTGTGGTGGAGAGAGAAATTGATGTTGTTGCACGAATGCTTGTTGTTGTTGATACTGAGGATGAAATTGCTGTTGTTGTGGATGTTGCTGTAGCTGGTAGTAGTAATTGAAATGAGGTGGTTGAGACATATCTGGATCTTTTAAGATAATTAAGATATGTGTTGATGAGATATGTTAAGTTGGTTTAGAAATCTAAAGATTTTGTCCAAATGCGATAAAGTACTGTTCACCAAATGCGATAAGACAGTTCACCAAGTGCGATAACCAAGTGCGATAATGACAGTTCACCAAGTGCGATAAGATCAGTTCACCAAGTGCGATAAGGACACTACACCAAGTGCGATAACCTTCAATAACGATAACGAAAGTAGAAAATGCGATAAAACTATCAAGTGCGATAAATAATGACAATTGAAATATGTTATCTTAAAGTGCGATAATTTATAGCAAACTGCGATAAAATATCCAACAGCGATAAGATAATATATCAAACTGCGATGATTTATGGCAAGTGCGATAGATGTATCACAAATCCAAGTTCGATAAATTCTCAACTCTTGTACAAGAGAAGAGAAGCAACCAAGTCGAAGTATTACAACTTTCTAATACAAGAAAGTACAATACTGAGTCCCAAATGCGATAATTGAAGATCTCCCAAATGCGATGAAACCCTAACTTATCTTGATTCGAACTGCGATAAAACCCTTAGTTATCTGGATTGCAACTGCGATAAAACCCTTCAAATGCGATGAAACCCTAACTTGTCGAAGTTCACTCAGAAACCAAAACTATCACTTTTCACCAACTTTTCCAATACGCTAAGAATACGGATTACACCAAATCGTCTAAATAACCAATAAACCCGATTGTTTTTTACCTTAAACGATTAGTAATCAAAAGATTTAATGAAGATTAAGCTTTTTAACGTAGAAAATATGAAAAACCGATGAAGATTAATGAAAGTTTAACGATCTCAAAGCTACTTTTCCAACACAAACGAGAGTTTAACGTTAAGTTTGAACAAAAATCTTACAAAATCTATAAAACCAACGTAAATAATGATACTAATTACTCAAACACACGATCCTAATTATCCCTAGGCGAATGATACCACTTGTAGGTCACGATGATATCTCAAACACACTCGTTAAGACTAATAAGAACTCGTACTACTACACTAAAATAAGCTACGTATAAAGAGAGAATAAGCTAATATGATAACTAAATAAGATAAGAGAATAAGAAGAGTGATCGGCTTTCACTTAATCAAACGTTACATGGACAGAGCTTTCGCAATATTACATGAAAAACCAACTATAAGAATGAATCCCATGCCTTCTATTTATAGGCAATGGGAGGGGAATAATTCTAAGAATATTCCCTTGCATGTGATAAGAATAAACTTACTAATGTGACCGGTCCATGGACTACTAATGGACCGGTTCATAATTACAAACAATATAGTCCTTAAACGTGCAACATTACATTTAAATGAACAAGACTTGTAAATATTTGAAACGTGTTCCTAACACATATAAATCATACAATTAAAACAATGATACAAAACCTAATGACTACAATACCTTGAGAGCACTTTCAGAACACCAACCTCCCAAGTGAGGATGGGAGGTTCTATTTATAGTTTTTGTGATGGATGGGCTTGGACTTGGGTAGGCTATTACATGGGCTTCTTTAATACAATACATAATATATAAGCTTAAGTCCAAGCCCTATTGACTAAATATACTAATTACACAACGACACGTTTAATACAATAAATAACGACAATGACCATCGCTTTTTTATAAATCCTAACAATCTCCCCCTAAGGGATGGTCATTCAAATGTTGCTCGGAGTGAGTTGGTCTTTTGTCTTCATTTCCATGTGCTTCGTGTGTCGTTGTATAATAGTCTTTGTTCTTGTTCCTTCATGCTATGTGATCTTAAAAGAATCGTCTTTGTGGATGTTCTTGCCTTCAATTAGTATCTTCATGTGATTGTGATGTCGCGACCTTCAACATACTCATACCTCTTCTCCTTATGATAACAATCTCCCCATAATCTTTCATCATGTGACATATGAACTTGTTCTTGACATCTTTATTAGCCTCTTGACTTTGTTGTTACACTTTGTCTTTAACTTGATCTTTTTGTCTTGAACCTTTTACACTTGAGCTTTGTAGGGGATGTTCTTCATAAGTATGAGTATGCTGAGGTGAAGATGTATGATGTATGTGGTGATGGTTAATGGATGTTTATAGGTAGCTGCATAAAACCGTTAGTAATAATCATCCAGCGCTTACAGGTTGGGACTTTGAGATTGTCAACAGCATAGTGTGAAGACTTTCTCTAATCTTTCCCTAGGCCGTTCTGAACCGGATACCCCCGAGACGGCTTACACGGACACACCGAAGTGTACCCACGATTCAGTGAGTCGCTGGAGATCATCCCACGACTGTAGACCGTTTGAAGCATGTAACCATCATGATAAGACTCGGCAAGATCTTTGGATCTCATTAAGACTCTTACAACTTGTGTCCTTTTTGGCCAACACAAGTGTATCAAATGGAAGTGTTCCTAACGAGATATTTTGATGAATCTCATGGCTCTAGACTCTATTGTGCGTTTTGGTTTTAGTCGTCGGAGGCATGGAGCAGAGTGCCACCTTTTCAATATCAACACATCTCGGAATGAGAGGCCGATAGATTATGTAGTGTTCTCCGTGAGAAATGAAACAAATATCTTTTGAGAGATATCTGAGTGGCTAGGAGGGGTGGTGCAGTGCGTCACTGGGTCCATGACGTCTTGTCTTCAATATCAGTATCACCTTAGTGAGTACCGATAGCAGATGTATTGACCCGGTTTCTGCCCTAAGTTTTCATGGAGGGCTATTTCTTTTCACCCTTTCAATCAACTTTTCTTTTTCATTCTTCAACCCCTTCTGTCCCTTTCTCATTTACTCCTTTTTTCAATCTTACCTAAGGACTTCTAATTCTAATCTATTGGAATTGTCCTTGGGTAGATCCCTCCGGCTCTGGCGGATCATAGGACGGTTTTCCTAACCTTAGTCACCTTATAACTCCATGACTATCCTAGATTTGCCATAAAACCTTTTGAAAATCTCTCAAAGTGTTTATGAGTAAACGCATTTAGTTAGCACTTTGAGAGTTTTATATTTTTGAAATACTCCCCCTTCACATGTGCTCATGTATTTTTAACTAAAATTGCGCATGTTGGGTAGAGTTCGCACATTTTGAATTGATCGACTTTCAATGAACATGACCTTTGCGAGACACGCTTACATCACTAGTTAGACTAGCTTGAAATTATTACCCGTCCCGGTCATATTCAAAGATCATCTCTCGAATTGGTACATTCTACTCAGACAAGTCCTTTGCGAGACACGTTTACATCACTGGAAAACCAGCTTGAAATTATTACCCGTCCCGGACAAGTCTTTTCGATAACGGACATCAAGTTTCGTCAATTCAAGGGTTAGAACTGAGTTTGTCTGGTGAGCATACTTTGAGATTCCACGAACTTTGATCACATTTTAATCACGTCCTCTCCCCCTCAAAAATAGCATTGATATTTTTGATATCAACTGATTAAAATGAAAGTGTTTTTGGAGAGAGACGGATTTTTAGCATGAAAATGGAACATTTTGCATTTTTTAATTTTTATACTCCCCCTTAAAGAAAGCATATTATAAAACATTTGAGTTTCAAGAGGGAGTTTCTTGAGCACAAAATTTGAGAAAGATTTTGAAAAATCTTAATCATGTGCTCAAGATTCGTTTTGATTTGCCATTAACATTGCGAGTCTTGATCGGAAATAATCAGAAGTCATCAATGTAGCTCGGGTTCAGTACTGAAATGTACGAAAGCCGTAATGAAGAAAGTTTTGAGATCGACATGTTTTAGAAAATGTTTGAATGAACTCTCGCTCAAGCATCTGTACATGCCCGTATCATTATTGAATGACATTTCTAGGTACGTACAGAATATTGATTTATACAAGAGACATGTCGTGAGAAGAATATTTTTTTTTGAATTTTGTATTTTATATTTTTTTATGTCTTTTTGAAATTTTATATTTTTATATTTTGTTTTTGTTGGTTTTTCAAATCTTGTATTTTGTTTTTCAAAAATATTTACATGCGAAGCATTTGGAAATAAATTCAAGAAGATTCGAGAAGACTTTCTAACTCTTCGGGAGTTAGGCTTCGCATTCCAATTCGACGAACTAAGTATTCAAACCGCTCTGTTGGGAGGGCTTTAGTAAATAGATCAGCAAGTTGGTATTCAGTCTTCACGAAAAATAATTCAACAGTACCCTCTTCGACGTGTTCCTTTATGAAGTGGTAGCGGACTCTAATATGCTTGGTCTTGGAGTGCTGAACTGGATTGCACGAGATGGCTATGGCACTTTTCGAGTCACAATACATAGGTATGTGGTCGAAAGAGTAGCCATAATCTGTGAGTTGTGTCCTCATCCATAGAACTTGGGCACAACACGCAGATAGAGACACATACTCGGCTTCTGCGGTTGAAAGCGCTGTGCAGTCTTGTTTCCTTGATGACCAGCCTACTAGCTTTTCTCCCAAAAATTGTGCTCCTCCGGATGTACTTTTTGCGGTGACTTGACAACCAGCATGATCGGCATCTGCAAAGGCTGTTAGATTGAACTCCGAATCCTTCGGATACCAAAGTCCCATGTTAATGGTTCTTTGAAGGTACCGAAAGATCCGTTTAACCTCTTTGAGGTGAAGTTCGGTAGGCCTTGCCTGAAACTGTGCTAATAAACAAACAGCAAATTGTATATCGGGTCGGCTAGCAGTTAAGTACATGAGAGACCCAATTATGCTCCGATATTTCTTCGGATCAATGGGTTTCCCATATAAGTCAGCACCGATTTTGGGTGAGGTGACCATTGGAGTACCAACAGAGTCACAATTTTCCATTCCATGTTTCTTTAAAATCTCAATTGTATATTTTTCTTGATTAATAAAAATACCATGATGGGATTGATGGATTTGAAGTCCAAGGAAGAATTTTAATTCGCCCATCATAGACATTTCAAATTTACTTTTCATGAGATTTGCAAAATGTTTTAAATGTTCAGGATTAGTGGACCCAAAGATTATGTCGTCCACGTAAATCTGAACAATCAAAATGTCATCTTTAAACTTTTTGGTAAACAAGGTCTGGTCAATTGTTCCTTTGGAGAAATGATTTAACAGCAAGAAAGATGAGAGTTCATCGTACCATGCCCTTGGGGCTTGTTTTAGACCATAGATAGCCTTTTTGAGCTTGTAGACGTAGTCGGGATGATCTTTGTCAATGAATCCATCTGGCTGACTCACGTACACCTCTTCCTTCAGAGTTCCATTCAAGAAAGCCGTCTTGATATCCATCTGATAGACCGTGATGTTCTTGTGAGCCGCGTATGCTAAGAAAATCCTAACCGCTTCAAGTCTAGCTACTGGTGCGAATGACTCATCAAAATCGATTCCCTCTTCCTGTCTAAATCCCTTGGCCACGAGACGAGCTTTGTTGCGAATTACAGTCATCTCTTCATCCTTTTTATTCTTCCATATACACTTAAGATCAATGACAAGTTTGTCGAGAGGTCTTGGCACTAAATCCCAAGTGTCATGAAGTCGATATTGGAGAAGTTCTTCCTGCATTGCTTCAATCCATGCATCGTCTGACATTGCTTCCCGAATGTTATTTGGCTCTTTTAAACTAACTGAGCAGGCAAAGATGCACATATCACAATCGGTAGCGAGTTGTCTTCTCGTCTGTACTGGCCTAGAGGGTTCACCAATGACATGTTCTATTGGATGGTCTTTAGTCCACTTTAACGTTGAAGGGTATCTTGAATCTAACGAATGCGTGTTTGATGGTTCATATAACCGAGAAGAAGATTCAACAGATTCCGTAGCAAATGGGTTTTCAAATGGTTCTTCTTCTTCTAACACAGCATCGTTTTGGTATGGTTCTTCTTGATTTGGTGTTGTTGGGTTTTGCTCATCAACTGTAGGTAAACCAATCTCAATTACTGGAATGGCAGGAGTAGATGTAGATGATATTGACGTGGAGGGAGTTGGTGCTTCAGCTTCGATTGTAGTAGATGCATCTTGTGGTGGTTATGGTGGTTGATGTTGAGCGGGTGTAGCGGAACGTTGGTGTGATGTATCTATTGAAGCTCCACCATAGTATTCATCATACATAAACTCGAAGAAATTTTCCAGTTCTTGATTTGAAGGTTTATCAGTGTTAGTTGACTGAGCTCCTTGGGGTGTGAGTTCTGAACTGATGTGTCCAGAAGTTTGACTTTGTGGTGCGGGTCCTAATCCGATACGATTAGAAGCCATTGGGTTAAGCGCGGGTTCTAGAGCGAGTCTCTCAGAAGCCATTTGTGAAATCTCATCAAATTTCACATTCATCGTCTCCATTACTTTTTTCGTTCTTCTATTATACACCCTGAATGCCCTCGAGTTATCTGAATAACCAATGAAGATACCAATATCACCCTTAGCCTTCAGCTTCCCCAGATCCTCCCTGTCATTTGTAGGATAGCACAAAGCGCCAAATACATGAAGATAAGAGATATCGGGTTTTCTGTTGTTCACTAGTTCGTATGGGGTTTTATTGAATCTTGGATGGATCAGGGATCGGTTTTGACTAAAACAGGCAGTTGAAATAGCATCAGCCCATAAGAATAACGGTGCACTGGAATAGATCAGCATTGTGCGAGCAGCTTCCACAAGAGTTCTGTTTCTTCTTTCAACTACCCCATTTTGCTGTGGAGTTCTAACTGCTGATGTCTGGTGAGTAATTCCAGTTTCTTCAAAATATGTTCTTAACTCCTGATTCACAAATTCCGTGCCATTGTCAGTTCTTACAATCCTAACTGGAGCTTGAAGTAGAACTTGAATTCGCTTCAGAAAGGTGATGATGATTCCAGGTGCTTCGTCTTTTGATCTCAAAAAACTTACCCATGTATATCTTGAGTAATCATCGACAATCACAAGAATATACTTCTTCCCATTGATACTCTCAACTCTCATTGGGCCACATAAGTCCATATGTAATAGATGTAACTTATCAACCGAACTGGGAACGGTTTTAGGTTTATAAGTTGCCTTTTTGCTCTTGCCTTGTTCACATGATGGACATAAGTGTTCTTTGGTGTATTTGAATTTAGGGAGACCGGTGACGATGGTGTCTTTGGCAAGCTTTGTTATCGTGTCAAAGTTGAGATGGGAAAGGCGTCTATGCCACAACCAGGACTTAGTATCGTCAGCTCTTGTCATAAGACAAATTAGTGATGACGAGGCCATTTGGTTTATGTCGATAGCATAAAGATTGGTGCCACGATTTCTGGTTAAGAGATCATCACCAACCAAGTTCCTAACGAAACATGTATTTCTTCTGAATGCAACCTCTAAGTCCACATCACAAAATTGTCCGACAGAAAACAGGTTGTGTCCCAAACCTTCGACATAGTAAACTCGAGTGATTAAAAAATTCCCAAACTGTAGATCTCCATAACCCAGAATAGCTGCTACATGATCATTTCCAAACCGAACTGTTCCCATGAACTTCCATACAAAGTTGATCAGCAGCTTCAGATTCCCGGTCATGTGCTTGGAGCAACCCGAGTCGACGATCCAAAGACATATTTCGATAACCTCAGATATCACATTAGCATCATAAGCAGGAGGTGCTTCAAAATCCGTGTCATATTCAACTTCCTGAAGATTTGCCATGAAGATGCAGTTGGCATCGATATCCTCCAAATCCTCTGCATCATCCATCAGTGCCATGAAATCATTTTCCTCAGCACTTAACTGAAACCCTGCCTTGTCCTTCTGAGCTAAGAACAAAGCTTTCTGAAGATACTCGGGATCTTTCTTTTTTGGCTTGGAGGGACAGTTTCTTGCTATATGACCAGTACCCTGACAATTAAAACATTTCAACACATTTCCTTGATTCGTATTCCCAACATTCCCAGCAATTTGAGCAGCAAAATTCCCAATCTGATTTCCCATATTCTGATTCCCAACATTCTGAATCCTTTGATTTCCAACATTCTGAACCCTCTGACCCATCTGATTCCCTGCATACTGACCCATTTGATTACCCAAATACTGTCATGTGTTCTGATTACCCATCTGAGGAGCATATCCCTGTTGATTCATATTCCCATAACCTCCAACCATTTGACCTTGTTGACCCATGTTGAAACTCGGTTGAGCAAACTGCCTGTAGCGAGTATTCGATGAAATCCTTTGATTGTTGTTGGTAGGTGTGGAATAGTGTCCTTGAACAACTTTTGATAGAAGGGTAAATGCTTGAGTCAGTACAGACATGTCATCATTAGGATTGTATGGTGATTCTGGGTAAAATTGTTGTGGAATGACTTGTTGTTCTTGAGGATAGAATTGTTGTTGTGGGAAGATAGCAGTTTGTGGAGAGTATTCATGTGGCATGTAGTTCTGAGTGGGAGTTGATGATGATGTGTTCACTGTAGAAAGTGATGGTGACTGAGCAATTAATGCTAAAGGATCATGTTTTTTTGGCAAGCATTTCTTTCGTAACCTCATCTGCCTCTTTCTGGTTTTGTTTCAAGAAATCATACAGTTGATCATAGTTCACTTCATGAAGATTCTTTGTCTGATTAACAATCGTAACATATCGTCCCCATTCCTCTGGAAGGTTGTTAAGAAACTTGATGTTCTGGACAATCTGTTTTGGTGTTAAATTAGTCCTGATGAGCTCATTCATGAGAGTGAAAAACCTTGTGTAGTAGATTTCAATTGGTTCAGCTGGAGTTGATGAAAATTTCTCCCATTCAGTTAGAAGCTTGTTTTCAATGTCTTGTTGACCAATTTCTGTTCCATGACATAGCCTCCTAACTCGTTCCCACATATCATAAGCAGTTTCACAGCTGTCAACAGCACAAAAGATCTCTTGTGGTAAACCAAGTTGAATTAGGTGCATGGCTAAGTCATCTGCTTCAATCTGTTTCCAATCCTCTTCTGTGTACTCTTCTTCTTTCTGAGTACGAAAGGATGGTTGAACAGGAGGTGTTTGATTGGGATCACCAGCTTCTTGAATCTGACGAGGTTTGAATGGACCATTCTTGATGGAGTTGATCAGGAGTTTGCCTTGTCCATTAGGTTTTGTTTTCAAGTAACGAAGCATACGGCTTGTCCATGGAAGATAACTGCCTTTTTCTAGCATTGGAGGACGGTTTTCAGCACCGGCTGCGTGGATGTCTTGTTGAGTAGTCATTATTGTTGTTGAATGGTTAAGTTGGTATTGGATCGGTTAAAGAACTATGATACGGTTGGTTACTGTTCACGAGATTTTTTTGGTTTAAGTCCTTTGTCGTTGTCCTTGAATAGTCGTTGAGAAACTTGATAAACCGAGAAAGTTGATAACTTGTGAGAAACTTGATAATCCTTGAGAAACTTGAGATTTAGAAACTTGATAAGTCCACAAAGTAGATAAACTTCAAACTTAATAAATCCCAAACTTGAAAATTACTCACAAAGTTACAAAGTCACAAAGTCACAAACTCTTAAAGTCAATAAAGTATAGTCGAACAGAAAAGTCACGTGAAACAAGTACCTTAATAATTCAACTTTAAATGCAACACACGCTAACACTTCAAATGCCACACACGTTAAAGTCAAAAGCACATGCAAAACACGTTAACTGTTGTGTCTTTGAGGTAGGATAGCAACACACGTTTTATGCAAACTCACATCAAATCACGTCTTTGTTATATTAAAACACGTCTTCAAATTCACATGCAAATACACACGTCAAATTTTAAAATTCAAACTCACATGCAAACTCAAAAAGCAAACTCCAAATGAACTCAATATGGCAAAACACGTCAAAAGCCACACGTCTCAATATTATACTTAATATTATAAAGCAAGTGTCACTGTGTCAGTATCTTAATGTTATAAAAGAGACAATTAGTATCAAATTCAACAGATACAAAACAAACTTAACAAACTCTTTTATGAAGAAACTCGACTGTGAAAAGTTGCTCGTCTAAAATGATGCTTCGACTACATGATATATGGCTTGACTAAATGATGCTTCGACTAAATGAAGTTGCTTCAACTAAGGTTTGGTTTGATGAAAATTATGGATCGATCAAAGTGTTGGTTTGATGAAAGTTGCCGTTCGATTAGGTGAGTCGTTCGATTAAAGTTATTGTTCGATTACCTCGTTCGATCAAGGTGAAGTCATTCGATCAATGTGAAGTTGTTAGATCAAGAGAAGTTGTTCGACTAGCTAACTGGTTCGATGAGAAAAAATATGGTTCGATGAAATTTTAAGTTCGTTCGACTAGTTAACTCGTTCGACTAACAATCTGGTCGTTCGACTATCCTTCTCGTTCGACTATATTGCTCATTCGACTAACTCGTTCGATCAAGGTGATGGTTCGACTACAAAGTTCGTTCGATCAAGGTTACTCGTTCGATCAGGTAAGACTAAGTTTGTTCGATCAGGTAAACTTGTTTGACTATCTTGTTCGATCAGGTAAACTTGTTTGACTATCTTGTTCGATCAGGTAATCTTGTTCGACTAGTTCGTTCGATTAGGTATTCTCGTTCGATTAGAACTGCTCGTTCGATTAGGGTTGCTCGTTTGATTAGGTTACTTCGTTCGATTAAGTAACTCGTTCGATCAAGTAAGTTCGTTCGATCAACAAGCTCGTTCGATTAATTGGAAGAGTAAGTCTAACTCGACTACCCTTTTTCTCGTTCGACTGAATGCTCCTTCGATGAAGTATCCTCCTTCGATCACCCTACTCGTTTGACTAAAACACCTCGTTCGACTACCCTTTCTCGTTCGATGACCTTGCTCGTTCGATGACCTTGCTCGTTCGATGAATAAAGTTGCTTCTGGTTCGATGACTTTGTTGAAATGATGAAAGTTGGTTCTTGTGAACAGTAGAAAAACAAAGCAAATTCTATGAAATAATAGAAAGCAATAGAACAGAAGGTGACAAAAACAAAACAAAGTCGAAATAAACAAAAACAAAATGAAACAGTAACGAAGGGAAAAAAACCGTATATAATCCTAGATCTTTAACTTTTTTTATGCTCTTGATACCACTTGTTAATACTAATAATTATCCTAACCAATATAACAACTACTAGGAATGATAAAAGAAATAAGAGTGGAACTTGTAATATTAGCTTCATATAAATCACACACTTAAAACAATGATACAAACCCTAATGACTACAATACCTTGAGAGCACTTTCAGAACACCAACCTCCCAAGTGAGGATGGGAGGTTCTATTTATAGTTTTTGTGATGGATGGGCTTGGACTTGGGTGGGCTATTACATGAGCTTCTTTAATACAATACATAACATATAAGCTTAAGTCCAAGCCCTATTGACTAAATATACTAATTACACAACGACACGTTTAATACAATAAATAACGACAATGACCATCGCTTTTTTATAAATCCTAACATATCTTTCGATTACTTCACGTTTTGAGGATGACAAAATGTGAAATCACGTTACGTTAAAATTAACGTAAACAAGTTTTTAATCGGAAGATCCCGTTTCTACGCAAATCACTCTAGAACAAATTTACAACTTGACTAATGATCAAAGAAGTGAATTTGTGTTTTAAGATTTCACATTTTAATGTGACAAAACATTTTTTCAAAAATATACATTACAAATTATTTTTGAATAATTAAGAAATGTTTTAATGGAAAAATAAGTTTAAAATACATAACAGCTATTTTTCCCCCCAAAATCAGCTCCAAACTTCCCCAAATAAGTTTTCACCAGAAAATACAAAAATTGGAGCGTCTTTGTCTGAGACGGCTCCACGGTTCCACTAAATTTAGTGGAGCCGTAGGTGATTTAGTGGAGCCGTCCACCTGTAACGGGCAGATTTTCCTTGCCTATGAATACGAGCCCTATTCATAGTTTTTAGTTATCCCTTTTCACACAGAAACTTCTGAGTTTAAAACTCTCACACCATTTTCTTTATTTGATCATTTAGATTAGTTTTTCTTTTGTTTATGAGTGATCCTATCATCCAATCAAGTGATCCTCTTCATTCATCTTCAATAGCAAGAGAAGAACACAAAGTATCCAAGTAGATACAAAGTGTTGTCATTCCTCTTCAATAGCAAGAGAAGAACACAAAGTATCCAAGTAGATACAAACTGTTGTCATTCCTCTTCAAGTGCAAGAGAAGAACTCAAAGTATCCAAGAAGATACAAGAGTTGTAGTTTTAGTAAGGTTACTTGTAAAATTGGTTACATACTTGTTGTATCATCGCATACATCAAGATCATTTTTCTTTTGTGAGAGTGTGAGTGAAGATCATTGAGATCTTATAGAGATAGTGAACATCTCTTGAAGCCATTGGGCTTGTGTGATTGATCAAGTGGATCATTGGTAGATCGGGTAGATCGAGTCTTGTGTGTTGAGTGTGTGATTGATCAAGTGGGTCGTGGTAGATTGGTGCTAGCTAAGATTCGCACTCGACATCTAGCTTAGTGTCGGTAATAGGATACGACGTGTACAGTTTTCTCCGCCTAAAGGGAGGTTGTTGACATAGTGCTTGAAACTCTCGAGTGTGGTACTCGGGGAGTGGAGTAGGGCGAAGAAGAGCTTCGTAGCCGAACCACTATAAATCCTTTTGTCCCGGTTTGGTCTTTCCATCTCTACTCTTTACTTTCATTACTTATTATTAGTTAGTTTTGTGTGTAGTTCATATTGGTGTTGATTGATTTCACATAAGATTCGAATCAAGGTTTCCAATAGTAAAGTTTAAAAGAAGTCTTTAAAAGAACTTAAAAACCGGTAAAACTATTCAACCCCCCCTTCTAGTTTTCCACAAAAGGTTAGTTTCATTTAATTTATAACCTGAAAATCGTTGATTAATGTATTTAGACTTTTAATCTTACGATGAGGCCGACGCTTAATACCAACATCTCTGCAGTTATATTTCAAAGTAGATAAACCAACATTAAGCTCTTTGGCAGCTTCCCTTATCGTCATGTGAAAGTACTGACTGATTGTTTCTTTGTTGTATGCCATGAGCTTATGATATGGACAGTAGATATGTGAGGGTGAACAAAGAACTGGATCAGTGGAGGTGGAGGTTAGAGTGTGGCTTTTTAAAAGCCTTAGAGAGCCTTGTAGATTCCCAGTAGTTACAAAAAGGTTTGTAACTTCTGATTAGTAATAAATTTAATTGATTATACATTAATAAGCTGTGTTATTATTGTTAATGATATCAACTGCTATACAATTTTTATTTTATATTTCGAAGTAATCCAATTTAAAAGTTTGATGATCTTTAATTTGCAAAACAATTATAAGATATGTTATCTTTGTCGATCTTTAACCGTCAACATCAATAGAAACGTTTATGTGTTGAATGTGATTTTTTTAGTAATAGCCGTAACTTCTTCATGTGCAATACGACAAAAGATATTTGGAAAAATTTGTTAGTCACTCACCAAGGTAATAATCAAGTCAAAGAGAACAAGATAGATCTTCTTGTTCAACAATATGAACAATTTTCCATTTTGGAAGATGAATCAATAGATAATGCTTTTGCTATATTTAATACTATTATCACTAGTCTTAAAGCTCTTGATGAAGGTTACTCTAGCAAGAATTATGTTAGGAAGTTCCTTAGGGCTCTACATCCTAAATGGAGAGCAAAGGTCACCGCCATTGAAGAGTCAAAGGACTTGGCGACTGATGCGTGGTTTTGCGACCTTACAACAGGTTTTACCTCTCGAGGGATCTCGAGAGGCTTGCAATCCCCACCAGGCAGTGTAACTGACCGATGTAGTATAGTGAAGTGGCAAGTACCGGGGGATTGATCGTTCTCTAGGGGAATAGTGTCGTTAGGATTGAAAAACTACTCTAATAGGTCTAAGGGTGAGGGAAGATTCTTTTTGTATTTTTATAATTTTATGAAAGCAAGTAAAATCTCGGGTTTTGAAGGAGTGGGCGAAATTATTTGCTAGTCAACTAACCCAAATAACTACAATTGCAAATAAAATAAAATGACTGAAAATGAAAAGGTTGTGTAACTTATATGGGGAGAAATGTGTTTACTTAGATTTCCTTACTCCCTAACTATCTTTTACCGGTTGATTAGTGTGTATTAATTGCGTGGATGACGGGTGTATTCCTTAATACCAATCGTGGGGTGGCGTACGTACTTCCCCAACTCTATAAGCTCCTACTTCACTCCTATGTCGAGCCGGCTAAGAAGCTCCTAACATGGGATCACTAGAATTCGCTCATGCATTAAATACAACCAAATAAACCTAGTACGCATTGGTTCATGTTTCTTAAGACGTTCAAGCAAATTACCGTATAGGAGGTTAGCCAGTTTTCTTAAGCCTAACATCGATAAACAATCATCCAATACAATTAATAACACACCAACAACTAATAATTAATAGTTAGGTTTCATTAGATCTAAGCAAACACAAGATAAATCTAGCCTAGCATGTTAATTAAAAGACAAGAACAAGATATAATCAAACAACACATAGACATATTGATTGATTAAGTGATTACTTATCTTCAATTAAACATGGGAGATCCAAGGGTATAAAACCCTTAAAAATGGCAGAAAATTCGTCTTAGGGTTTCTCCTCACAAAGTTGCACACTAAGAATAAAAATTGCAAAACTATATATAGAATTTAGTGGCTGACGGCGTCACGTTGTAGGAGGTGACGCCGTCACCTCGCCGTGGCTAGGGTTCCCGGATGGTCTTCCTGACGCCGTCCCTTTTTAATCCTCCAAAATCCGGGCTTGACGCCGTCTCTCTTTAACTTAAACCGTGATGGCCTTGATCACCTTAAAGGGTGACGCCGTCAGACTTTCCATTGTAAAACTCTCTGGCGCGTCACGTGTATTTTGTCATATCCACCTCTTTTGCCAAGCCATGACGCCGTCAGGAGCAATCCTTGACGCCGTCAAGTGTACTTTTCCAGCAGCTTTGGAGACTTTGTCGTTTTCTTCACTTTTATGCTCCAAAAACGTCCAAAATGCTTCCTTTTCCAGATTTCTTCTCCAAAGTACCTAAAATGACAAAAGGAACGATTTAGGGCAATATTTGATCAAATAAATACGATTTAGGGCTTAAATGACCCCCTAAAAGCGGTACACTTTTTGCTTCATCAAATACCCTTACACTTGAGATTTGCTTGTCCTCAAGCAAATGTGCTTTTATTCTAATCAAAATACAAGTTAGGGGTCATTTAATGCTAATATAAAAGTAATTACAACAAATAGTCGTTCCACTTTAATCATAATAAGCACGGAGATTACAAACTAGCACCTCACAAGTAGTGTTTAGATACTCACATCTCTCAGGTGTCATAAAAGTATATCTCATAAATGAAAACGGATAATATCTCTCACTACCTGTCATAGCAAATAGATTACCATAGGCTTGGGAAAGGATCAAAAACCTCCTCCACTAGGCGTAAGCACCTAAGATAAACTATCAAAGAGGGCTTTTAAACGGGTTATAACGTGAGGTGTAGGGATATGATAAACACGGATTTGTTGGATAAGGGATATTTTACTGGTGGCGAGTTAAAGATCTTGATTAATTACATGTACAATATGGCGTTGCTAAGCCAAGACTAGACTCGACTTAAGCTAAAAACAAAATAACAAAAACATAAAATGAAACGGGATGGTAGTCCGTATGTTTTTTCTACTTTTCTTTTTCTCATTTTTCTTGATTTTTTCGATTTTTTTTTTTTTTTTCATACACTCTTGCCCTACCATCCAAAATAATACATCATAGGGGCGTTGCATTCCCCTTACACTTGAACTTTTACATAACTTTACAAATAACTATTCTAATGACTCGAATTAAGATAATCAAAAAACTTGGAGTACTTTTAAAATATTTAGCACATATGGGGGTAATAATGTTGTTCTTCCCCATTACTCCATTACACTAGTACTTTACCCATGAGTCCCAATCGTCCCAAAACAATATGTACAAGGATATGACTCGACTTAGCAACCATGTAATCAATTAGATAATTAACTAAGGGTTTAAACAAATGTTGTCACAATAATGCACTAAAGATGAGTGCATACAAGGTAGGCTAAGGCGATTTGGGTGTACAATTAAGTGGGGTGTAAACAAATTCTTCCTTTAAGTAAAATGCTTAAAGTTAGAAACGAAAAGATAGGCTCTGAGGGGTGTACTAGGGGTATCGTGTACTAAAAATGAGTACAACGCAAAGGGTGTGGGAGAATTACTTGACCAATGTAGCCAATGTAATTATAACAAAAACACAGGTGTAAAACAATGGGTTAATCCTAATGCCTCTTATCATGGAGTAAATCTAACTACACGAATGTAGTCTCACTTGTGGCCTCGGAATGGTCCTAATGCAAGTTCTAGAATCTAAGTGCTACCGGTACACACATCATAGCATAAATGCTTTTCCTACCAATTCTAGGGGCGAACCTCACATATTTGGGGGTGGAAAATTTTTTAGTGGTACGGTTTTTGTGCTAGTCATATATAACTCCTATCCATGAGACGCTCATTAAGATCAAAGTTTCACTCCTATATGTTGTAAAAAATTTTAAATTTGGCACTAAAATTGCCCTAACAGGTATTTCTCTCAGTTTTATTACACATCTACCATTAAACAAACAAAAATCAACCGCAATTGTATTCTCTAAAGTATCGTACTTTACCCCCCCCCCCCCCCTTACACTTAAGATGAACATTGTCCCCAATGTTCAAATAACAAGATGTAAAAGTAAATAAGGTAAAAGAATGAAATCAAATGCTCCCCTGATTCGTTTGGTGGAAAAAGAGGTAACATGGTTAGATCTTCTTCCAAGAGAATGTAGAAGCTCCAATACTAAAGCATCGCCAAAAGCTTGATTCCACATACATCTCCTTGTCCAAAATAACTTGTTAAACCTGAGAAAACAAACACGAAAACCTGCATAACATCGGCGGGATAAATCTATATAAGGATATAATGCTTGTGGAATGATTATTTTGCAGATTCCTGGAGTTTATAAGTTCGAGATTTAATAAAAACTTTTTATGAAAACAAAACTTTCAAAAATTTCAGAAAATTAAAACCTGACGCCGTCAGGTTGTAATGCCTGACGCCATCAGAAATGATCTGACAGAATTCTCATGTTAAGTTTCCGGAAAATTTCTGGAAAAACCTATTCCTTACTTCCTGGAATTCCTGCAAAACATCATTATGACTCGATACAAGCATTTGACTCAAACAATTACTAATATGTATGTTAATTTATTATTGTTACGATTCATGTTCATTTGTTCTAATAAACCGATTTGGATTTCCCTTACACTTATCTTTTGCAAAATACCTTTTTATGTAGTTAAGACGAAGTTAAAAACAAGATAAAGCATTTTCACAATTTAGTTTTGAACATGAATCAATAATAATAAAAATCAAACATACATACAGAAGCAAATAAAATCAAACAAACAAATAAATAAACACACAAAGCAAATAAAGCTTGGGTTGCCTCCCAAGAAGCGCTTTTCTTTATTAACGAGTCTTGTAGCTAGACTCAAAGTCCTTCTACCCTATGTAAGTGAGTTCGTCATCGAGGACGTCTTTAGGGTTAAGCTTGGATTGAAGTTTCCTATTGGTCTGCTTAGTACAATATATCTTTTCAAACTTCTCTCCATCCGGGTCATACAATGTCATCTTAATATGCCATGACCCATCTCCATCTTTGGGTGGTTTGTCCAAATCCCACTTATGATCATCGTCCTCACAAGTCCACTTATTCATCCCTAGGTTAATTGGCAAAACTCCTAGGAAATCAATCATCTTCCTAAAAACTAGAGGGTCTTCAAATGGATCCAATTCGGTGTCCCTAGCCAAGAGTTGTTCTACCGTATGTGTTCGGTTCACAAAGTCCTCTTCTAGGTAAAATGGGCGTTGGGGTCTTATGAAGTCTCTATCGATCCAAGGTCCATATCTAGATGGTCTCCTATTTAATTCTAACCAATGGGGTGTTGGTTCATCACTAGTATCATAGGCATGTTTCTTCACATCATAGACTGACCAAGTATCACCTTCTCCTACCGCTATCTTAGATTCCTTACAATCAATCATAGCACTAGCGGTCGCCAAAAATCCTCTACCTATCAACAAGGGGCATGTAGGGTCGCTAACCATATCAAGGACGTGGAAATCGGCTAAAATGGTTAGTTTTCCTATGTGTACTAACACGTCCTTGACTACTCCAACCGGGTAAGCAACACTCCCATCCGCTAAGCCTATTATCACCTCAGTTTCTTTAAGTTTTCCTAGTTTTAGAGAGGTGTAGAGAGGTAACGGAAGTAGGTTAAGGCTTGATCCAAGATCGGCTAATGTGTCATAAGCCTCCGAATTACCGATCTTGCAAGGTAGAACAAATAAGCCCGGGTCATCTAACTTCTTAGGTAGCTTGTTTTGAACAAAGGCGGTCCCTTTTTCGCCTAACTTGAGCTTCTTCTCATCCAACACATCAATAACCGGACTTTCAAGGTGGAACTCCTTGAATTCATTGTCAAGGTTTTGAGTGGGAGGTGTTTCAACTATGTTGTTGACCAATTTGGATATCATAACTTCTTGGTCATTTTGAACGACTTGGGTTTGTTTGAAACACGAGCTCATGGAATTGACCGAATAATATTGTGGACAAGAACTAGGAGACGAAACCGATGAAATGGCGTTGACGTTTAGTTTCGGGTTCTTGACTGTGTTGCTACAGAGTGCTCCCATTTCTCGGTCATTGAGGGCTTTCAACAAAGTGTCAATCTTATTGGTCATCTCGCTTTGTTTTTGTTTGAAATCGGCTTCAAACTTGGCCAAACGAGCTTCTTGAGATGCCATAAATTGAGACATCAATCCTTCAAAGTTATTGGTGCTACCATTGCTGGAAGGATTGTTGTTGAAAGTACGGTTCGAGTTGGAACCGCTTGATTGGAAACGATTAGGTGGGTTGGAAGAATTGGTTTGTTGTGCGTTTTGGTTTTCTTTCCACCTAAGGTTTGGGTGATTTTTCCATGAGGGGTTGTATGAATCACCGTAGGGGTTTGGCTCGGGTTTGAAAGTGTACCACTTGTCTCCCGCTCCGTCGGTACGCGAGGATGCGTAGTCCGCAAAAGCTTGTTCGGGGAGTTCCATGCAATCACGAGTGTCGTGGGGACCACTACATACTTCACATGAAGAATTGATTTTGTTCACTTGGCTTGAAGGTTTAGGAGCCTCATAGGATTTTATAAGAAACTTGACTTGGTCTTCAAGTTCTATGATCCTACGGTCGGAAGTGCTTGAATTGTTCGAAGGCAAAGATATTGCCTTGATCGTTTTATTCAAATCACGGGGATCACTCCAACTTTCGTTGTCATAAAGAGCAAGATCTTCCAGGAGAGCCCATGATTGTTCCGCACTTAGATCACGTAGCTTACCACCAGCCGATTGGTCAATGGTTTGCCTCGTGGAGAGATTGATATGGTCATAGAAGATTTGGACTTGGAGCCAAAGTTCTATGCCATGGTGAGGGACTTTTTGGAGTAAGTCCTTGAATCGAGTCCATGCCTCGTAGAGGGTTTCGCCTTGACGTTGTTGGAACATCAAGATATCATTCTTTAGCTTGGTAGTTCTTCCTGGTGGGAAAAACTGAGCAAGGAAACGAGTGGTGAGATCATCCCAAGAGGTGATGGATCCTGCGGGTAGACGCTCTAGCCATTGACTAGCTTGGTCCCGCAGAGAGAATTGAAAGAGACGCAGTCGGGTGGTCTCTCGTGTGGCAACATCAAGGTCTATGGAATCAACGATTTTGAGAAAGTCCTTGAGATGTTGATTAGGATCTTCGGAACGAAGTCCATGGAATGCGCATCTGCTTTGCACCAACCGGATGGTGTCGGATCGCAAGGGAGTGACATTGGCTCCTTGAGTGAGCTCAATGGTGTTTCGATAGCCGTGGTGGCTAGGACGGGAGTAGTCTCCTAAGGTACGGGCTCTAGGAGGTGGGAGTTGTTGTGGTGGTGGGTTGTTGGGATCGAGGATATTACCACCTTCCATGACGTCGGATGGTAATGGTTACGAACAAAGAAACGAAGAAAAAAGATAGACTAAAGAAAACCTAGAAAAATAAAATAAAAATCTCACTAGAAAGGAATCTAGTGAGTAGACCTAATAAAATAAAAAATTCAACCTAAACAATAACTATTCCCCGGCAGCGGCGCCAAAAACTTGATGCGTGGTTTTGCGACCTTACAACAGGTTTTACCTCTCGAGGGATCTCGAGAGGCTTGCAATCCCCACCAGGCAGTGTACCTAACCGATGTAGTATAGTGAAGTGGCAAGTACCGGGGGATTGATCGTTCTCTAGGGGAATAGTGTCGTTAGGATTGAAAAACTACTCTAATAGGTCTAAGGGTGAGGGAAGATTCTTTTTGTATTTTTATAATTTTATGAAAGCAAGTAAAATCTCGGGTTTTGAAGGAGTGGGCGGAATTAGTTGCTAGTCAACTAACCCAAATAACTACAATTGCAAATAAAATAAAATGACTAAAAATGAAAAGGTTGTGTAACTTATATGGGGAGAAATGTGTTTACTTAGATTTTCTTACTCCCTAACTATCTTTTACCGGTTGATTAGTGTGTATTAATTGCGTGGATGACGGGTGTATTCCTTAATACCAATCGTGGGGTGGCGTACGTACTTCCCCAACTCTATAAGCTCCTACTTCACTCCTATGTCGAGCCGGCTAAGAAGCTCCTAACATGGGATCACTAGAATTCGCTCATGCATTAAATACAACCAAATAAACCTAGTACGCATTGGTTCATGTTTCTTAAGACGTTCAAGCAAATTACCGTATAGGAGGTTAGCCAGTTTTCTTAAGCCTAACATCGATAAACAATCATCCAATACAATTAATAACACACCAACAACTAATAATTAATAGTTAGGTTTCATTATATCTAAGCAAACACAAGATAAATCTAGCCTAGCATGTTAATTAAAAGACAAGAACAAGATATAATCAAACAACACATAGACATATTGAATGATTAACAGATTACTTATCTTCAATTAAACATGGGAGATCCAAGGGTATAAAACCCTTAAAAATGGCAGAAATTCGTCTTAGGGTTTCTCCTCACAAAGTTGCACACTAAGAATAAAAATTGCAAAACTATATATAGAGTTTAGGGGCTGACGGCGTCACGTTGTAGGAGGTGACGCCGTCACCTCGCCGCGGCTAGGGTTCCCGGATGGTCTTCCTGACGCCGTCCCTTTTTAATCCTCCAAAATCCGCTCTGGCCTATCAAGGGTTGACGCCGTCAGAATAGGGCTTGACGCCGTCTCTCTTTAGCTTAAACCGTGATGGCCTTGATCACCTTAAAGGGTGACGCCGTCAGACTTTCCATTGCAAAACTCTCTGGCGCGTCACGTGTATTTTGTCATATCCACCTCTTTTGCCAAGCCGTGACGCCGTCAGGAGCAATCCTTGACGCTGTCAAGTGTACTTTTCCAGCAGCTTTGGAGACTTTGTCGTTTTCTTCATTTTTATGCTCCAAAAACGTCCAAAATCCTTCCTTTTCCAGATTTCTTCTCCAAAGTACCTAAAATGACAAAAGGAACGATTTAGGGCAATATTTGATCAAATAAATACGATTTAGGGCTTAAATGACCCCCTAAAAGCGGTACACTTTTCGCTTCATCAGCGACATTGTCACTCGATGAACTAATAGGAAACTTGAAAGTTCACGAGATGATAATCAAGAAGGACTCCGATATAGTCAAAGGCAAAAGCGAGAGAGTTAGATTTCTAGCATTGAAAGCCAAGAAGGAATCTAGTGATGAGGAATGTTCGAGTTCCAATAGTGAAGATGAAGAGTATGCACTAGCCGTTAGAAACTTTAGAAAGTTCTTTAGGAGGAAAGGTAGATTTCCTAGACAACCTCGAGATGAAAAGAGGTCATTCCAAAAGAACCATGATAAAAGGAAAGGGACAAGTGATAGGAAATGCTATAGATGCGGAGATCCTAATCACCTCATAGGAGAGTGTCCCAAACCACCGAAGTCCAACAACCAAAGAGCTTTCATAGGAGGCTCTTGGGGTGATAGCGGTGAAGAAGAAGAGAAGAAGCTCAACGATGAAACATGCCTAATGGCTCAAGCTTCTAATGAGGTACATTCCGACTCTTCTTATTATAGTGATGATAATTCGTCAATAGATGACACTAGATTGCATGATGAATATAATAAATTATGTGAGGTTAGTTCCAAAATTTTAAGTAGAAACAGAACACTAAAATTAAAAATGCAAGAACTTGAATTGCTAATTTTAGAACTAAAGGATCAAGTCAAAAGACTTGAGAAAAATAAAAAAGTAGACTTAGGATGCGGGTCATGCATAAGTCTTCAAGTAGAAAATGAGAAACTCAAAGAAAATGCTTTGAGAATCATTAAGTTCGAAGAAGGAACAAAAGCACTTAATGATATGCTTGAAAACATTAGATATAATGAACATGACCGTGCGGGTTTAGGATTTGACCTAAACCAAGCTTCTACAAGTAATACTAAACAAGTAAAATTTGTAATGCCTGAAGTGTCTGAGTCTAAAGGTGATGGCACCACTAAAGGTACAGACGGCACCACTAAATTTAGTGGTACCGTGGTACCGTCTGGTGCTAAAGACAGATCTGGGTCAACTTTGAAGAATAACTTAAGTCCTACACCAAGTCACATAGTTTCAAATAGTACTAAAGTGCCTATTTCAAGTAGAGAGGAAATCAAAGGCCTTTACAAACCCTTGTCAACTCCCGGACTTGGCTTTGTAAAGCCCGACACTAGGTCAACTACTCCTCCACCTAGAAAAACAAACTCTCCCAAACCTCGGTCTAGAACTCCTCTACCGAGAGGTAACTTTAGAAGACAAAATCTCCCAAGTAACTTTCCCGTAACTTGGGATGATCTTCTATCACAAAGTTACTCACCATGGGAAATGTGTCCTCCATTCTCACATCCTAAACTAATGCAACAAATGCGTAGGATGTTTAACTCTAAAAACTTTGGACCCATGAGATATTGGGGACCAGATGTTTGAACTTCTGTTTTGCTAGATAAACATGGTTGTAAATAAATTTGAAGTCTAACAAATGGAGTATGATTTGTGATCATACAAATCTTGTGACGCAAAAGTCAAGTCGTGTCTCATATGCCTAGCTTTCAACAAAGGTAGTCTAGTTTTCAAGTTTTAAGGGCAACACCTCAGGCTCAGGTACGCTTTCTTAAAACATCCTTTGTTAGTAGAAATGATAAGCATGTAGTGTTGTTAGAATCTAACATAGTAGGCACTATCGTAAAGAAACGAAATTCACATTTCATCATGATGAAATCAACTTGTCCAGAAATGTACAATGATCGCTCAAAGATCATGCGTGACATGTTTGAGACAAGAAATGATGAGTGAATTAAGTTTCTTCCCTAGCCCGTATATAATACTACTTGAAGAAAGTATCCTCATAAACCTTAGTATACTATATATGTACAAGATACTTAGCTTAGATAAATCTAAATTGACACTAACGCCCATATCCGAACGAATCTCACAAGAGACAATGAAGGTGAGTGCGCGGATATTACTAGGTTAGGGGCATGATAGGTAATTTAATTTACCTAACGGCAAGTAGGCCCTTTATCATGTCTAGTTTCTGGCTTTGTGCCCACTTGTAAGAAGGATCCTAAAACTTCTTACCGTAAAGTGTTTGATGTATCTTCCGATACATCAAGGGCACTGTACACTTGAGATTATGATATCTCAAGAAGATTGGTGTGGAAATTGTTCTCAATACCAAATCTGATAAAGCGGGAGATAACGTAGATTGATAAAGAGAGAGTGATGTTTGTACCCTCATAGGTTGTTGTCAAACTTCTTGGTTCTCCAAAAAACAAATCATTCTTGCTATCTCCACTACCGAAGCCGAATACACAAGCGTTGGAAAGGCATGACAACAAGCACACAATCCTCCCCTAAACTTGTTATTCCCTTTAAAATAAACAAGTTTCTTATGAATAAAATCCATACCTTGAGGATCTGAGGGAACTCTTCCAAAAACTTTACTCTCTATTCTTCCTTTTTCTTTCACATTGTTCAAAAATGCTCATCAACAAACTTTGAACAACTTCTGACTTTTCTTCATCTTTATCACACCTTAACCTCTTGGAAATCATGGTTGTAAGAACTTCATAGCTCAGTGGATACTCTTTTTCAACTAACATAAAGTGCTCAATCCCACTTTGTGTAAAAAGATGATGCACATTGCTAAGACTTAGGAATTCCCATGTGGTGGTAGGATCATGGTATGGAAACTTCCAATGAACATCCTTTGGATCAGGATCATACATCCTATTGAACTCTACCCAAAGTTCTTGTTCCTTAACATCAGTGTTATTCTTAGTGTTTAGCCTGATTTGAACTAAATTCCACAACTCTTCTAAATCAGCTCTATCACATGCCCTTATTAGATTTTCAAAATTTTTGAAGATGGCAGTTTGACCCCCAACCCTGGTTATTTTCCATGCCTTTCCTGACTTATCATGGTGAATCTCCCAATCTATAATAGGGTGTCTAGACCTAATTGGATCAGCATGTATAATTGTTGGTAAAGCAATTATCATTTTACTTACTTGTTCTGGATCCAATTCTGCTTCTTGTTTCTTTTGAGCACCTTTCTTTTTCTTTGAAGGTTTAGCATCAGATGGGATCTTGACGTAACATGTCTTGTAGGCATTAAGATAAAGGAAGTTGATTTCTTCATGAGTTTTCTTCTTCAGTTGAGATTCAGTCCAATTAGCTTGACTTCTTAGAAACTTCTTCATGAAAATCACTTGATCTTTTTTAGATGAGCCTACCTTAAAACCTCTCTTCTGGCTTTCCTGAATCTTTTGAAAAATATTATCCAGAGCTGCTTCTTTATATTTGTTGTTGATAAAAGTTTCAAGCTCTGTTGTTTTCTCTTCAGTGTTAAGATTCTTGTCATCCAAAATTAAGTTAGCTTGACCTCTCACAATTGGATCATTAGCAATGATCCATTGCATCTGAGCATCAAATGTTTCCTGAGCAGCTTGAGTGTCAAGAAGAATTTGAGCAGTATCCTTTTGTTCTTGCATTTCTGTAAGCAGTCTTGAATCTTCTAAAGCTTTTTGCATTTCTTCTTCATGAAGCTTTTTGGAGACTTCCTCATCAAAAGCTATCTGTTCTTGCTCTCTTTTCTTCAACCTTTTGGGCCTAGGTTCATCTTCAACCAGAATTTTCTTGCCCTTTTCTTTTGGTGTTGGTTCTTGACTTGGAGCAGCAGATTGTTCATCAGCAACAAATAACCTTCCTTGAACAAACAACCTCCCCTGAGGCTCTGAGTCCCTCTTTCTTTTATAAACATTTTCAGCAGTACCTCTATAATCCATAGCCAACAGGCTCTTCATCTGAGCAGGCTCTTTTGCACTAACAGGCTCTTGCCTTGCACCAGCAGGCTCTTCATCATACACTTGTGTTCCTTCATGAAATTGAAACTGAGCCTCCTCTTCAGCTTCTGAACTACCCATCCTCCCCTTTTTGGAAGAGAGACCCATGCTTTCAGCATCTGAACTTGAAGAACTAGATAAGACCAACTGTGAAGATCTTTTACCCTTCAGCATCTTCACTTTGACCTCCAATTTCTTAACCCTCTGAACTAGCTTGGTGTTGATCTTAGAAAATTTTGCGTTCTGTCTTTGAAGAGCATTTTCCAAGAGCTGCACTTTCTCCTTTAGTTCCTTCACAGTCTGAGAATCCAGACTTTGATGTTGAGGAGATTGGGATGGTGATGCATGATATGATGGTGATGGTGGTGTTACAGATGGTACTGGTGATGGGATTGGTGATGGATGATGAGATGGTGATATGTATCCATGTGAAGAATTTGGTGATGATGATTTAGATGATGTGGATGTTTCTTCAGCATTTTGTGGTAACATTTCCTCAAAAAGTGGTATTTCTTCCCCATTAAAACCAATTTTCATATTTGAAAACACCTTGTGTGAAAGTTTTGGAGTTTCATAAGGTGAGTGTTGGGGAAGTAACAAAAGTTTTGATTTGGTGATGATGCATTGAATAAATCCGGGATACATCAAAAACTTTGTTTGGCTATCCACATTTTTAACCAATCCTTCAAAAATATGTTTTGAAAAGTTGAATTTTCTGTTTGTTGCCAAGCAAATGAGAGCTGTAGCCATGTTACCACTAAACTGCTCCCATGAGGTTTTCTTTTGGCTTAAACAATAAAGGATTGTATGGATCAAAAATCTCCATTGTGGGGTAAAATGCTTTTTAAGAAAAGTGAGTTTATTAGAATTCACATTATACCCCATTCTTTCCAAATTTTCAAAGATTTCAGTATCAGGCAATTGACTAATACCATCTGAATCATCCAATCGAAGATGTCTTCTAATGGATGACTCGGTAAGAGTCAAGGTTTTGTCATCCACTTTGGCTTTTATCTTTTGGTCCCCATTTTCAAGAGTTTTAACTTTAGCCGTTTTCCAAAATTGTAAAATTTGTGATTCATAAATAGTGGGATTTACAAGTAAAGCAAACCTGATGTAAGAATCATTTAGAAAGTCCACTATTTGATGAAAAGATTCATTATCCTTAGACTTTTCCAAAAATGCTAACTGGTTGTGACGTTTAACAAAAAATAGATCAGCCATGGTGAAGGTTAAGGAAAAAATTTGATTAGGATGGTGGGATTTGATTGTGGTACTGGTAGAAGATGAAAGGTGAGTGTTAATTGTGATAAGGACTGATGAAAGATATTATGAGAGATTTACTTTTAACCGACAATGAGAAAATTTATAATAAGTAAATGAAGAGGCGGTTAAAAAGATCTTTTATATGAGAAATATAATATAATATAACATCAAAAATTTACAGAATTACCCCAACGGCTAATTTTAACTACCAGACCTAACGGCTATAATTTTAACTGACAGACTCAACGGTTATCTAGCAGTACCATTTTACTCTACCAGTACCAAAATTTGAACTACCAGTACCTTTGAAAGTAAATTTTACTTGGCAGTATCTTTGAAATTTTAGCAAAAATCCCTTATAGTTTTTAGCAAACTATCAGCTATCAACGGATTTGTCTTGTCTTTACCAAAAGCCGTTTGCTTTGGACTAGTCAACTATTTACTGTAAAGTATGGTTAGTTAAATACCATATAGTTTTTGGTAAACTATCAACCATCAATGGATTTGATTTGTCTTTACCAAAAGCCGTTTGCTTATGGACTAGCCAGCTCTTAAGTTTGTAAAACTTGGTGAACTGAATACCATCTCCACATCATGATCCTTGTTTTGTTATCAACTTGAGTAACCTGAAATTTGTTAGTTGCAGACCAAAAGAACAGAGTACAAGATGATGACATAGCTTATTCTGGAGTATTATATATATTCAGAAAGGCATGCTGATAGATGATTTCACTTGTTGAAACAAGCATCTAAGATACACAGCACCATTGCCTCTTATAATTCCTCCATCCAAGGAAATTGCACCATCTTTTAGTCCAAGATTGGAGCAATGTGATGATATTGTTAAAGGCAAAGATCAGAAAGCAAAGCACTTGTTTTATTGCATTGAAAACATTTAAGCATCAAGATGAACAAAACAGAGCAAACTTTATACTAGCAGGACCAATTATGAACTGACAGTACCTTTTGACAAACTAGCAGTACCATGTATAAGGGCCATTACCATATATTTTATGTACAAAAACACATGTTTTTCAAAGATTAATCATTCCAATACCTGCTACCAGGTATTTAAATCTACCTAAATCAAAAGCTTTGGTGAGAAGGTCTGCAAAATTATTTGCAGAGTCAATTTTGACAACTTGTATTAACCTTTTCTCATTGCAATCTCTTATGAAATGGTGTCTGATTTCTATGTGTTTTGTTTTTGAATGTTGAACTAGATTTTTAATGATACAAATAGTACCGCTATTGTCAATGTAAATAATGGTGTTAAGAAAATTGTACCCATAGTCAACAATTGATTTTGGATCCAAAGCACTTGCCCACAACAACTTGCACCAGCAACATATTCTGCTTCAGTTGTAGAGTTGGCCACCATTGTCTGCTTCTTGCAATGCCATGATATGAGTCTGCAGCCAAGAAATTGACATCCACCAGTTGTGGATTTTCTGTCTAGGGTTGCACCAGCATAGTCACTATCAGAATAAGCTACCAAGTCAAAAGATGATTCCCTTGGATACCATAGACCCAACCTAGGTTGACCCTTGAGGTATCTAAAGATCCTTTTGACTGCTGTGAGATGAGAAACTTTGGGATTTACTTGAAACCTTGCACATACACACACTGAGAACATGATATCTGGTCTTGATGATGTAAGGTACATCAAGGACCCAATCATTGATCTGTAATTGTGCAAATCCACATCTTCACCCTCAGCATCCTTGAGTAACCCCTTTTCTGAATCCATTGGAGTACTTGCAACCTTAGAATCTGCAAACTGAAACTTCCTCAGAATCTCTGCTACATACTTATCTTGGCTGATAAATATGCCTTCATTTGATTGTTTCACTTGGAGACCCAGAAAGAAAGTAAGTTCCCCCATGGAACTCATTTCAAACTTACTATGCATAAGTTTTTCAAACTCCACACACAACTCTTGGTTTGTGCATCCAAAGATAATGTCATCAACATAAATCTGCACTAGCAAGATGTCTTTCTTGGTTCTTTTGATGAACAAAGTTGGATCAATCTTGCCTCTTTGAAATCCATTTTCCAATAAATAGAAAGCCAATGTTTCATACCATGCCCTAGGAGCTTGGTGTAGACCATAAAGAGCCTTGGTAACCCTATACACCTTGTCTGGATATTCTGCATCAATGAAGCCTGGAGGTTGAGAAACATACACTTCTTCTTCAATAGTACCATACAAGAAGGCACTTTTAACATCCATTTGGTAAATAGTGAAGCCTATGAAAGAAGCATAGGCCAAGAATAGCCTAATTGCTTCAAGTCTTGCAACTGGAGCAAAAATCTCTTCATAATCCACTCCTTCTTCTTGAGTATATCCTTGGGCCACCAATCTTGCCTTGTTTCTGATCACAATCCCCCTTTCATCTTTCTTATTCCTGAACACCCATTTGGTTCCAATTGCCCTGTGACCTTTGGGCAAACCAACCAGTTTCCAAACCTTCTGAAGCTTGAATTGAAGAAGCTCTTCTTGCATTGCTTCAACCCAACTTGAATCAGCTAAGGCTATGTTAATGTTTTTGGGTTCAGCCTGTGAGAGAAAACATGAAAACAGGCATATGTTGGCAACTTCATGGTTCTTTTCTTTATAGATAGATGAGATAAACCCTTCTTGGTCTGAAGATAAGACTTGAGTTCTTGTTCTAACACCAGAATCAATGCTGCCAATCACATTATCAATGGAGTGATCTTTGAGAATTCTTGTGTTGTGTGTTGTAGGAACTTCATAGGTAAGTGGAAGATTGCCAATCCCCACATCTTCTGGTAAGGAATCATCTGATTGAACATTTATTGGTTCAGCAGTACCAACTTATGAACTGGCAGTACCATCTGGTGAACTGGCAGTACCATTTTCATTTGCACTACTCTCTTGATTCTCTTGACCCTGAGTTCCAGGATCATCTTCAACACCTTCATTTGCTGTATTTGAAGGTTCTCCATGACTTGAAGATAAATCCAATCCTTTCCAAATTGGCATCCAGATGTAATCTTGATCTTCAGCTGTTTCAACATTGTCTTCAAAACCTGCATTATCATTAGTATTTGTACCTGTAACAGGCACATAATTCATAGATTCTGAAAGCCTATTGATTGAGTTCAATTATAGTCCAAGGAATTGCACAAGAAATATGCAAAACCCGAGTCGTAGTCCCGATGAAGATTGAATGGAATTTAGTGATTCGGGATTTGTGATTCGTGTAGTGAATGTGAATAAGAGTGATTGATTTTGGATTACACTACTAATATTAAAATAACAATCAAGATTAACGATAAAACTAAGCTAATAGAATAATTAAACTAAACATTTAAACGAAAATTGAATTTTAAAAACGAACGCGACGTAATTTTAAAAACGTAAATAAAAGTGATTTTCTAAAATTTAAGCCCTAAAAATGCAAATTAATTTTTCCTATATTAAAAATGATAAAAGAATATTTTTGGAAAAAGAAAAATATTTTTTTGACTTTTTAATAATTTTTTATGAATTAAAAACTAATTAAGACTATTTAAATGATTTAAAAATAGTAAAATAAGTTGGAAAAATCTGGAAAAAACTGAGTAAATCTAAAATTTAATTCTAAATCTAAGAAAAATAATTTCAGGAACTGATTAAGACTAAATAAGCAGAACAGCCCAATAAGCACTTTGAAAATAAGCTAAAAATAAGCAAATGATGACCAATTAATCTCAAAAGCTTAAGTATCATGCAATGGACTTAGTTAAGCTCAAATCTACTTAAAAAACTCAAATAAGCAAAATGGAATTAGCACTTATAGGCTGAACTGATGGGGGGAATAAGGCAGAAAACAAGCTAACTTTAGCAGCCTAATAAGCAGTCCTAATAAGCTGAAAAGATGAAACTTAAGGGGGCAAAAGCTTAACAGGCCAGCTGAGAATCCAAAAAGCATAAAAGCCCTAAATCTAATAACCCAATTGAAGTCCAATTGATCCCTAGAAAATCTGCTAATGGCACTAATTCATATGAAAAGCAAACCTGCACAGGTTTTGGGGAAACTTTGCAGGCTTGAATAAGCACTCAAATAAGCTAAAAATCTGAATACCAGATATTGTGCTTATACCCTACTAGGTGAACTTCCTAAAAAACCAAAAATCAGGTCAAGCACTTAATAGGTTAAACCACAATTAGAGCTAGAAAAAGGCCTGATGGGGCTGTTCTGCACATAAGATCTGTGCAGCAGACCTGGGAAAACTTGGCGCAAACCTTTTACAAATCAATCCAACACTTTAATACAACTTGAAACTCAATTCTAACAGCAAGAACACCTATTATTCAACTCAGATCTTATCTAGCTTATAAAAAGCTTATTATGCAGCCTATGCTTATCAAATTCTTGCAACCATGATCAAAAACTCAAATGCACTATAACATCAATAAAATCTAACCTTAACAGCAACTATAACTCCAACTGTGATCAATCAAAATTCAAAACAATGACCAATGAACAGTGCTTGATCTAAAGCCTTAAAAACAGTCCCTACAATGGCTTATTCTACCCAACTGATGCACTAATCTACTTGTACCAAACTGAACTAAGCTTAACTACCAACTGATCTATGATTTCCTATTCAAATTAACTACTAACAAGCAATTATCAACTATCAAGAAGCACTAAATCTAACTAACTCCACTGATGCAGAAATAAAGCAAGAAAATGAACTTGGAACTTACAAAATACTTCTCCCTCAGCAAGAACAGAGGGAGTTCACTGAGCTTGCCTGTCTTTAGACAGGCTAGAGGCATCCATTTCTCCTCCTAGACCATCACTCCAAGCAAATATCACCATAGTTCATGAAACAGTTGACTTTTGTTGACTATTTGTTTGACTTTTTGGTGTTTGAGTAGCAAAAACTGAATTGACCTTAACTATTACTCACATTAAGCTAATCAGCTTATATGAGTCTCAACTAATGTAAATAGCTTATTTGAAAGCTGATTTGAACATATTTTTGTATTTTTGGAATTTTTTTTTTTAATGTTTTTGGAATTTTCAAATTGAATAACACAACTTATAAGAACTCAAATCTGAAATTACTAGATATTACTTAATGTAAACTATAATCAAAATAACAAAAATGAATTCGAATAATTAAATCAGATTAAGCAGAATCAAAGATGGACTTAAAATAAACTTTCATTAATAATTCTTCAAAGGTTACAAAGAGAATTTTAAAAAACTACAAAGCATAAACATAAATTGACAGCATAACTTTAACTAAAAATTACATGATTACACTGAAGATGAACCCTCTATTTATAGACTCAGGAAGGAGCTTCTAGGCCTGCCACCTTGGCAATCCGCATGCACTCAAGCTAATCATCACCATTAGATCATCCCTTGCTCCCTACTCTTGATTTCCAGCCCTTGGATTAGATCCTCTGAGGTGTTCAAACCAATAACAGCCTGCCATGTGTCCATTCATGCGTGTATTGCCCTTCCTTACACCTCTGATATCTTCTAGAAGGACAATTGATTGACGTAATTACCCTTAATTTAAGTAAAAATGTACGGGTAAAACTCTAGGGTTCTTGGATAACAGTAAACCTGGGTTTAAGGTAAAAGGGGAAGAACATGGGCGGGGTGAGAGAGTGTGGATTTTTTTTTTTTTTTACTTGTTTTAATAAAAGGGTTGACCGGGTTATTGTTTTGGTTCGGGTTTGGCTATTATAAGTGATGGTGGGCTCGGGTATTGTAAGGTAGTGGGTTGGTTTGTAGTGGGCTGGGTTGTTAAAGTGTGAGTGGGTTGGGTAATTTTTGGAACCGGGTTTAGGACTTAGGATTAGTTTTAAGGATTTAAGGTTATTTTAGGGACTATAGGTGTAATTTCTGGATTCTCAAGGGACCATTGCTGCCATTTTTTAAAATATGATCCAAGGGTGATTTTTTTAATTTTTGACCAAGTATGACTTTCCCGGCTCCGGCTTTGAGTCCATTCCATATCTCGTGCTCGTTTTCCGGGTTTTTCCGTGTCCTTTGTCGTTTTTCTCGATATCCGTCCCTGCATATACAAAAACACAAAAACACAATATCTTTTGGCATTTTGGTCGGGTTTTTGGTTATTTTGGTCTTAATTTGGTAAATAAAAGGTACGTGTTTAAGCACATACCACCTATCAATGTCAAAAAGCCAATCTGGCCCAATGCCTGCAACATTTGGTAGTTTCTCTTGAAACTCTATGTGCAGATTTTCTTCCACTAGCCTATTGCAACTATTATACACCCCATAGGCCTTACTTTGCAAAGAATACCCTATCATGTAGCCTTCATCAGCTTTTCCTTCAAACTTTCCTAGATGATCTTTGGTATTGAGAATAGTGACATGACATCCAAAAGGTCTCATAAAACTTAAAGATGGTGTTCTACCAAAGAAAAGTTCATAAGGAGTCTTTTTATGAGGTTTAATCACAAGAACCCTGTTCTGCACATAACAAGCAGTACCTACAGCTTCAGCCCAAAATGAAATAGGTAACTTAGAGTCTACTAACATTGTTCTAGCAGCCTCTATTAGTGTTCTATTTTTCCTTACTGCTACTCCATTTTGCTGTGGGGTTCTAGCTACACTAAATTCTCTTTTTATTCCTTTTTCTTTGCAAAATTCATCCATAACCCTATTCTTAAATTCTGTCCCATTGTCACATCTAATTACTTTTACTTTCTTATCAGCTTGGTTTTCTATCTCAGTTATATAGGACTTAAGGATCTCACTAGTTTCATCCTTAGTTCTTAAAAAGAAAACCCAAGAAAATCTGTTGTAATCATCAGTAACTACAAGACAATATTTTTTACCATTCAAGCTATTCACAGAAGTAGGACCAAAAAGGTCCATATGAAGCATGTATAAAGCTTAAGAAATTGAGTTACGGGTCTTGGGCTTACAAGAAGCTCTATATTGTTTGCCTTTTAGACAATCAACACAGGTTTGGTTATTTTGAAAAATCTTTTTGGGTAAACCTCTAACCAAATCATATTTTGCAATTGTATTGATTGTTTTAAAGTTTATATGACCAAGCCTTCTATGCCATAGTATAGATTCATCCAATGAGGCTTTTGCTACTAGACAAGTTAAACTCTCCTTAGGAACAATGTTCTTTAAATCAACACTGTACATATTGTTCTTTCTTGGGATTTTAAGAAGAATCTGACTTTCATCAGGAATTTTAAAATCAGGAGAAAGAACCATGCATTCATTGTCAGTAAAAAGAACATTGTTCTTTTTGTCACACATTTGTGAGACACTTAGGAGATTAAACTGAAGCTCTTTCACAAAGTACACATTTTCAAAATCTAATTTACTGGTTTTGATTGTACCTTTACCAGTAATCTTTCCTTTGATTCCTCCCCCAAAGGTAACATATCCTCCATCAAATGATTTGAAGTCTGTGAGGTAAGACATGTTGCCTGTCATGTGCCTTGAACATCCACTATCTACATATCCTTGATCAGCAATATCATTTGAATGTTCCTGCAGATACATAAACATATTAGTTTCCTTGGGGTACCCAAGCCATGACTGACTTGGGTTTGCCTCTTGCATCAATGTAATCAAACCTCTTTAGGACTGTTGATGCAACCTTTGATTGGAGTGGTCTCCATATCCAACATGCTGAGGACTTAACAGCATTTTCCCTTTTAACCCATTTTGTGGTCCTTGGTCTGACAGTACTAATTTTGGCAGTACCATTTGGTCTAGTAGGACCATTTGGTCTAGCAGGACCTTTCGGTTTTGGTCTCCAATCTTGTGTTTTAACCACAGATTTCTTTTCAATGGGACTTTTCACAACTCTTGGTGCATGTTTGAAAGTGTTTCTTGCACCCTTAGTAGTTGGTTTTGAGTTAACAGGCTTATTTGGTCTAACAGTATTATTAACTTTTGGTGTGTTAGACTTCACAAAACTTTTTCTGGGGTTTGTTCCATTTGTTTTAGACCTTGATGTACTCCCAGAAACCCAATTGTTACAATAAGCATGAGTATTATTAAAACTACCACAGTAATAGCAGGCCTTATTGTACATAACAAAATCATCACCAAGTTGGTGTGACTTAAGATTGTTCCAATTTCTCTAGCTACCTCTAGGTTTGCTATTACACTTAGCACAACATTCAACTGTTTTCAGAAAAGTTTTAGCCTTTATCTTAATCTCTACACTTTTAGGACTGGGTGGTCCTACTTTGTTTCCTTTCTTTGAAACAGTCTCCTTTTCCTCATCATCATATGTCCAATCTTCAATAATTGGAGCATCTGAGCTCTTATCAGTGAGCACCTTTTTGTTAGAGAGTGAAGCATCACTAGCACTCTCAAAAGGTTCACTTTTATTTACAGGTTTCTCATTATCTAGTGGTTTATTGGTGAATTCATGTAAACCTGATTCTGCAAGATCTAAACCTGGGGGACAGGGGATTCCTATGTAAGGAGGTGGACAAGTCTTGTATCCAATCCCAGATTTGATTCTCTTGTTCATTTGATTTTCAACTATGCTTCTAGTACAGTCAGAAGCAGTTTCTAATGAGGTAATAGTTAGTTGAATATTATCCTTTGCCAGTTTCACTTTAGCAAACTCAGTTCTTAACAGGTTTATTTCAGCATCTTTCAAAAATATTTCCCTATTAAGAATGCCTTTTGCATCAGAAAAAGTGAGTTCATTTTCCCTAAAGTGGATTATCTGCTTCTCAAGTTTGGCCATACCACACTTATGATTAACTAGGTCTTGATGAGTTTTTCTTTGTTCTACTTTCAGTTCATCATAAAGCTTTATTAAAGTTTGTAATTCTTCAAAAACTTCACAAGTATTAAAACATTTAGTAATTTGTACCTCAGGATTGGAGAAAGCCATTAAAGCCATTTCATTTGAAGTTGACTCTTCTTCACCCATAAAGCTCCAATCAAAACCCAGCCCATCAATAGCTACCATAGCTTTAGGCTCAGTGATTTCCACAGCCTTGCTCTTGTTCTCAAAGCTTCCCTTGTTCTTGTTCTCAAAACCTCTTCCCATATCATCCTGCTTCTTTGGTCTTCTACACTCTCTTGAGTAGTGACCCTTCATGTGGCAGTTGTAGCACTCCACTTTAGACTTGTCATACCCAGCAGGCTCATTACCATTGATGGTAATCTTCTTTCCAGTCCTCATCAAAAATTTCTTAGCCCTCATGCTAAGAAGTGAAATCTGCCACTTTATGTCCATTTCCTCAAGATCATCATCATTGATCTCTTGAATATCTTCAAAAGTCAATATGGAACCATTGTATTGTGATGTCAGGAAAGCACAACCAATTGTTTCATCTAGAATTGTTTTGGTACTGCTAGAAGTATTGGCAGTACCAAAATTTGTGTTGGCAGTACCTTCTTCTCTACCATCTTTTTCTTCATCTACTATCCTTGAGGTGCTGGGAGATGACACAAAGGCCATATTCCCTGAGCTTGAACTAGTAGACTTCTTCACTTCATGCTCTACTATCTTGAAGTTGCTGTAAAGATCATTAAGACTCATGTGATCAATATCTGGTTTGTTTTTCCAGAAAATGACATGCATGGCCCATTCAGAGGGTAAACTCCTAAGGAATTTGGAGTTTAAATCTTCTTGAGATATCAGCACTTCATGAATGGCTAACTAACTTGAAAGCTTTTGTAGTCTATTGAACATTCTGTCCAAAGACTCATTTGTTGTGGCTGAAAAGTTTTCAAACTGTTGTTTGAGGAGAGTTTTCTGAGTTTTCTTGGTGGCATCATTTCCACCAAATCTAGCCACAATAGCTTGAAAAAGGGTTTTAGCACATTTGTACTTGTTGAAGATCAGAAGCTGATCATTTTGAATAGACATGAGAAGCATACTCCTTGCCTTAAGATCATTTCTCTTTTGGATTCTTTCTTCTGCAGTTGTTGGGTTCACTTGCACATTTGTTACTATTGCATCGTTTACTGTGGAGGTGGTGATGGTAGGTTTGAATGAGTTTCCTTCTTCAATAATCTCCCAAAGTGCATAGTCTTGCACTTGGAAGTATTGCTCTACCCTCAGTCTCCACATATCAAACTCATTTTGTTTGAGTAATGGAAGTTTTGCAGCCACATTAGTTTGAATGTGTTCAACGTCCATTGTTCTTTTAAATCGTAAATATCAGCCTAGCTTTGATACCACTTGTGAAGGATTATACAAACACTTGGGATGTTAATCTTAATAATGTGTTTGGGATATTTAGGAATGAATGTGATTTAGTACGCGGAATTTACTATAACACACTTAAAGGAACAAAGGTGGTGAATATGCAAACGTGAATTATTTAGAACAATGAACACAACGTGAATAACACAAAACGATTCAATATTGTTTATGAGATAATACGGGTGATCTAAACTATCACCAGGATTACAAAGGTAACCTTGAATCTTTGATTTGTAAAAGGATTTGTGAATTTGTAACTAAGTTACTAGAGAGATTGTGGTGTTTTTGGATATTAACTAAGTATTTAGTTGAAGAGATATTACTAAGGTGGTGACTAAGGGATCATTTTATAGGATAAGGAACCCTTTTTACATGTTGTCAAGTTGCATAAGATAACAAGACTTTTCTAACCTACTATTACAACTTCCAATGTAAAACACTCAGTATTATCTACTGCACGACATGGAAGACTTTACTACTTTTACTTAACGTGTTACAATGTACAAAGACTAATAATACAACTAAAATATCTACAAATAAATATCTAACAACTTGACGTTCAAACTGGCAGGACCTTCTTTAACTAGCAGTACCTTCTGACCCAGAAGGTACTGTTAGTTTATCTTCAACTTCTTCAAAATGAACTAGCAGACCTAATACTTCATCTGGCAGGCTCTCTGACTTGAGCATTTTACTCCCAACACATACTTCGATACAAAGTTCTTCATCATACAAAGTTCTTCATCATTGTTAGTTAAAAGTGGACTTTTCCTAAGATATTTTTTGTGATATATTTGAGGGGGGGGGGGAATTCTATACAATACTGCACAATCTTACTTTGCTAAAAAATATGACATGGGTCTTAGCTCATTATCATAATTCTTTATCTAAAAACTACAATTTAAATGATTAGCATATTATGTGAAAAAATGCATCTGTGATACTACAAATTCATCAACTTATGCCTATTATATAACAAAGTAACAATAACACCAATTTATCAGCATTCCTTTCAAGTCAAGCCTTAAACACTTATGCTGCGTACATATAATAACCACTATTATCAAACAGGACAACCTAACTGGCTAAATATCTATATATCCTATATGATCATCTAAAATCGTTGAGCATCAGAAGTTTGAAAGAAGGACATCGTAAGATTTGTCTTCCTGTCCGCTATTTTCAAATATGTTGAATTTAATTGTTAACACATCCTACAAAAACAAATTCGATACTAATATCAAAACCACATATTTATGCAAGTTTGAAAATACATATACTATTATTATTAGTTCTCGATATTCATCAAACCAACAATGCAAAACAGTGGTGCTTTAGACAAATAGGTCATACAAAGTATTAAACCTTAAAACATATTCCAAGCAAAAAATAATATTACAAAGTATAAAAAGTTCAAGTACTAACCACAGGGGCGTTATTTTCCTGGTGTGATTGCTGAGATGAACTCCACACCTTCCGCTGACATACAATATTGGCAACGTAAATTGCAGCGGTCTGTTAAGGATATTCTAAGATAGGTGTGTATTTTTCCAAATGAATCAACCAACATATTAGAAACGTGATCATCTTTTACTGCATCTTCTGGGATCTTTTCGGGCATAGTTGCATACATCTTTGACATTGAACCTTCCACATTGTTGCTGGTCAGAAGTTGGCCATGATATATTGCAAGTTGAAAATGGGATTTTATTTTAGACTTGACCTGTCTATTAAATGTATAAAAATCAACAATGTGAAACCTAGATAGGAATGGATACGCATAGATAATCTCCGATTTCAATATATCATGCTTCATAGGTTCATATAGTGTAGCTTATACCACTTTTTAATATTGTGTTTTTAAGTGGTAAATAATTAGTTAATAGTGTAGTGTTTAGCCATAGTGAAACTGATCCGGGCCATCTGATTACAGAATTGGTTTTGTACAATCAACTTAGGAGTAGCTGCTACAAATTAATACTGTTGCATCCTATTTAGTTACAATTGATTATCTAATTGACCTCTATAACATAATCACTTTCAAAACGCTACCCAAGCCAATCACTTCAAACGAAGAAAAACTCAAAAATCTGTTACTACAGTGAAGTACTACACTTAAAAAAAATAAAAAAAATAAATAAAAAAAAAAAAAAAAGTTGTGCATCAAATGTTCATTTTTTGCGGCTTCTTTAGAAACTTTTCAGCTTATATAAGTTGATAATAACGGAAAAGTTTCAAAATAAGCCACAAAAAGTATGCTTATGCAACATAAAGCCAAAACCAAATAATTCATAAGCCGAGCCGAAACAATCAAACTTAATTATATAAGTTTAGCTCAAAAGTTAAAAGTTATGCAATTATGGAATCAATAGTAAAAATCTTTATCAAAATTTATCCCACTTTGACTCCAACTACAATATTCAATTGTTTAAAACACATGAAATGGCTCTAAAACAATGCAATAAGCAGAAAAATGTGCTGAAATAAAGAACGAAAATCAATATACAATCCCATACAATCCCTAATTTAGCATCAAATATGTCTATTAAATCACGTACTATTAGAAAGAAACTTAATACAAACTTACAGCAGTTGGATGACCCGATCAACATCGAACCCGTAACAATAAACCTCTCATCACTCCATCCTCTTCTTCTTAATTTCATTCCCAAGAGGTCTCAAGCTGCATAACAAAGATTATAACAACGAAAATGATAAGTTTATGATCATCTGATCATTAATACACATCATTAAAACTAATTACACTTCCCAAACATCCAAACACTCAAAATTATAAAATCATAACCCAGTTTAATTAACCTTAATTAGAAACTACAAAAATCATAAACCAATTCAATTAACCCGAAAAATCAAACCACAAAGAATCATAACCCAATTCAGTTAACCCTAAAAATTAGCCACTCAACTGATAATGCTTATAAAAATACCTTCTTTATTTGAAGCTTATTAAGCCCAAGAAAATAGTCAGTAGTAATTTGAACAAACCCTAAACTATGCAGTTACAAATCAATAAGTAAAATATCTCAATATGCATATAGATATAAAGAAATGTGTGTAAAAAGTAATTTTACATATCCAGTCATTGTAGGCCATGGAACCTCACCAAAGGCCATGCGAGCAGCAGAAGTTCCATGATTGGTATCTCGTGTAGCGACTTCAGCCACATTGCCCATGACTTTTGTCCATGAGTCACGTAGGAAATTTAATGGAAAGCACTTTTTTTTTACATGTTTTGATTATAAGACATAAGCTACCGAACATAGATACAATATAAGGCGCTTAACCTGTAATCATTTTTGAAAACATTTTTTTAAAGATAGTAAGAAAACATACTTAGAAGAACATGATCGATTCGTGCATCTTCATTGGTTGTTAACTTCGAGCATCAGTGAACCTTAGGATCTTTTCACTACTTCAGGATTTTTTGATGTCTCCGCTGCGTATAAACAAAAGCTACAAATCAATAAATTGTTGAGGCAATGCAAGGAAATGGAAGCTGACTTGAGCTGTAAAAAATAAAAAGCTTTGTAAAAAATAATCACTTACTTGTCACGCTTTATTTTAGGATCATCGTGATTCTTTCATGGTCCATGTCAGCAAATGTATAGAAATCCTCAGCTTCATCTACTACCAAATGTTGCAACCGGTTCAGAGTTTTGCAAAAACAAACTTCAGAACTGAATTACAAAACAGATACATTTCGTCTCTAGACTGAAGCATATTTATTTAAAAACTATGAAAAGTACTGACCACCCATGGTTATTATCATCAAAAAAAGACTAAATATGTACACGGTGCACCTAACCCTAAATCTCAGTACTTGGTAACAAACACGGCTCACCAAATGGAGACGCAGAAAAGCGTTGACACTCAAAATTCCATTTGTTCCTCATATCTTAAAAGAAGCTCAAAACACCATTTTCATCACTAATCCTAAATCCTAAACTCATCTAGATCAAAATCTCATCGTGGCTATAAATAACTACTGGTATGATCATACTGACACAAAAGCATGAAAACAAAATTGTTACACAAAAGTATGAAAAATGAAAACAATAAGAAGTCATAAAGATCACAAATTAGTACTATATTTTACCATATATAATATAGAACATGGATCAATTCTCAATCTCTAATTTAAACAAATAAAGTAAGCATCTTTTTTCACTTAGGCATAAAAACAAACACTTGGTATGCATAGATACAAAACGTAGGAACTGACATAAACTAAACTTGGTATGCATAGATAAAAAATGACAGGCTGATATAAGGTGGACTAACATAAGCTAAACTTCTAATATTTCTCAATGCCAAATATGAAACTACCTTGAGTGAGAGCAATGGTAAAGGCGCGTTAGCGCTTTTTTTTCCAATAGGGGTCGGAGATCTTATCTTGGATTCAAATGAAGAACACATGAATTTGAGGCAGATTGAATTTAGTTATGGTTTTGTGATTAAGAATCTTTGCATGTTTACACTTGTTTATCATTGTGGTATCAGCTACTGGATTTGATGAGAGGGAAATGGTCTGGAATTTTCTAGGAGCAGCTGAGGAGAAGTATAGTGCGGATATGGATTTGGAATGGATAAAAAAGGAGATAAACGGTGCTACAGTTGGATTAACAGTAGCCTCCTAATGTTGCAACCAATGGGGTGGCAGTACAACTCTTTGAAACATGGTTACTGTTATTAGCACTGTTATGCACAACTTTTTGAAGCGCCCCACCTCCTGGGGTTTAGATATATATGATAATGACAACCATTTGCATTGAATTAGAGTACTGAACTTTAAAGTTACAGCGCATTTTTATCTAAAGAGTGTATTTGCGTATGTTTATCGTATAACAAGGTAGATGATGGAACTTAATGGATCTTTATATGTAGTTGTATGCATGTATATATATATTGAGCACTTTAGACAACTATATACTGTAAATGTTGCAGCCTGCTATTTTTATATTACATGAATTGGTAACTTCTTTGAGCCTTTATTCAGCTCTCATTGACAAGCATAAAGATGGGAAGACCTGAAATAGCTGCAAACGCCGTGAAAGCAGCTGAAAGATGCATACGAAGAGACAAATGGCGCGAGTATTATGATACCAAAAGTGCAAGATTCATCGGTGAACAAGCGCGCCTCTTCCAAACATATATTTGGCTTCAAGAATGGGTTCTGATATTCTAGCAAAAGATGCTTTCAAAGGTCGGTTTTTAATTACAAATTATTTTTCTGTTTGTTGTATACACTGAGTGTTTACATTTGACCTGATTTTCTCTCAGCATTTACAAGGTGTAATCAAATCCTTAATTCCGGGTTTACAGTCAGTAATAGTTAAAACCGTATATGATATTGAAGCTGAACTGAGTCTCAAGAAGCCTATTCCAACTGATGTTGGTGTAAGCCTCTGTCACATGTGTTGTAAAAAGAACACAATATGTAGTTTTAGTGCATAATCTTAATAATGAGTTGGTGTTACATGGGATTGATGCTTACAGTAAAAATGCAGGGAAAGTTACTTGCGATGTCCTTGCCTTTGAACTAATAAACAAAGAACATCTAGACGGAATGTAAGTTTACGATGCTAAACCACCGGGAAATTTCGACCATTTAGTTATGGATAGTTACTTGCTATAACGGGTCAAATGTGAATCAAAGAAATTTTAAATACTAGCATCTTTCTTTCATTAATTATCTTGACGCTAACTTCTTCTTGGGTTTTTTCAGACGACTCTAAAAAAACCGACCATTCACAAACTTGATGGAGCTAAGGAAAGGCTACATTTATTCAAGGCTAACCTACTTGAAGAAGGCTCCTTTGACGATGCAGTTGAAGGCTGTGAAGGTGTTTTTCATACAGCTTCTCCCTTTTACCATCAAGTCACTGATCCGAAGGTTTGTTTTTCCAATACTTATGTGTTACTAATGATTTTTTTAGATCATGCTTGCTTTTTGTCACATAACAGAGTGAGAATTCCTGGCATATAGATCTAAGGCACATAAACATGAGTTAAGATTTTAAAAATACCAAAATGTTACTTTTGTACTAAAACTAAACGGAGGAATGACAAATCTCATGGTGAGTTTGTATAAATCAATGAACTTTGGTTCATGGTCAGTAACTTTATTCAGGTGCATGTTACCTTTGTGAAAAAATCTTTAAATGCCGGATTTAGTGAGTCGAGGACAAGTCATTTTTTGGTCAATCTTTAGTGAATAAAAATTGTTATTGGTTGTATTTGGTTGTGCTGAAACATGAGCCTATTGGGCATCTTTTCAATATACTATATAAATGAGAAAAAGAACGTGCATCTGCGTGGGCCTTTGCTCTACCGTGAATGTGCCTCTTCCTTTTGGTATTTGTGATATACCTTTTTTTCTTCCCCTTTTGATAATCTTCTTATAGGATTGTGGTTGACTTAAAAATGGTTGTGTATTTTTCAAAAGTAAACTTATAGTCTTCTATTTGTTGTTATTCGGTGTTATAATTTTAAAATTATGATAATAATGTTTAATTTATCATCATTATTTATTTATATATATTATATGCTTATTGAGTTTTAAAATGGTTGTTGTCAATTATGAATTTTATGAGATAAGACACATTTTCATATTTTATATACATTCTAATATAAAATACGTAATATATGATATTTTGTTATAAAATCCAGGTATATGATGCTGAATATTAGTTTATGTCAAAGAAACTATAATGATTTCTGATGATAATAAAGTCTCGATGGTTGCTCTTAAGAATGCAAAGGTTTCTGATGGAAAGAACTATTTTTCATTTGTATGCTTCTGTATAGTTATGTTTTTTTTATAAAGACTGTGTAAATATCACTTAGTTTGAGTTGTTGATGAATAAAATATTCTTATGGTGGAACTTTGCAAATTTATTTAACGTTTCTAATGATAAACATTCTTATAAAGATGTTGTTAGTATTAACAATGATGGTAGGAAGAATTATATTTTCATTGTTCCAAACATGATATAAACGGTGAACGAAAACCATATATTAGATGATGAAATGACCGAAGTAGTTATAGAATGTATAATCATTTGTGATGATAATGAAGTCCCAATGGTTACTACTAAAAATGCAACTGTTTCTGATGAGAAGAATGAAATTTTCATTAATATGGTTCTGATGAGTTATGGTTATGTTAACATGATTATGATATAACATGTGGTAACGTTCCCATAAGCGTCAATGAATGAAAATTACATAATTGTAGCAGTAGTATCATACATCAACGAATCCCAAATGAAAATTACATATCTGGTGTCGGATCATCAAGTCATGTTATGTTCACACCTGAAATACATGATAATATTCCAACCGATCAAAACCATTTTACAAGTAAGTTATGTCATATTACGTTTATGTTATTTTTCATCATAAATATTTCGAGTTTTACCAAACATTAAACAATACAGGTAATAGTCCAAAGACAACCCGAAGATCAAGCATGTTCCAAAACAATACCCCTGTTAGATTTGACATTGGTGAGCATGTCTATTAACACAATTACATTGTTCCTTTTATATAAAAATGTTATATACTCAAGTACTAATAAGTATAACAATTTGAAATACAGGTTCGCTCTATACCTAGAATGATTATAAGCCCATCCAGTGGTATAGCCGCGCTTTTGCTGGATGGTGGTAGAACAGCCCATTCTCGGTTTGCAATCCCTATAAATGTCGTTGAGGATTCAATGTGTAGTATTAGTGCTGATGGTGATCTTGCTGACTTGATTCACGAGACAAAGTTAATTATATGGGACGAAGCACCAATGGTTAACATACTTTGTTTTGAAGCTTTTGACAGAACTTTACGAGATATATCAACAGGTACATTTTACTTTATATTTTATGCACTTTTTTTATATCTACTTACTATTACATTTCTATTATTTATACTTAACATATAATACAAATTTTCTTTACATATTATCTGTAAAAAGATACTTAATAATGTAAATTTAGTAGCTGTGTGTTTCTTACTTATGTTCTATATTGACTAACTTTTAACACGTATGCATCCTTTCTAATTAACCCATTCAATTTATTCATTTTTATTCTCATTATTAACATTCATTTGTAAACATTTAGAAAATCATATGGGATTTGTACTCGCTAATTATTACTACCAATGTAAACACAGTATATTGACATGATAAAATGAATGTAGAAATAATTTCATTACCAGTTTAATGTCTTTTTTATGTTTATACGTAATATAAACACAATATATTTCTAAACTGTATATAATAATGTTTAAATGGTCTTTTTAACAGGTACTTATACGGCAGTTTCAGATAAGGTGTTTGGTGGTAAGGTAGTTGTCTTTGGTGATGATTTTCGTCAAATACTCCTGGTTATTCCAAACGGTAGCAGGCAAGATGTCGTACATGCTTCCTTAAATCAGTCTTATCTATGGAATCATTGCAAGGTTCTTAAACTTACCGAGAATATGAGGCTTCGCGTTGGTTGCAACCCCGGAGATGCAGATCTGATTGAGGATTTTGCTGAATGGATTTTGAGTATTAGTGATGGGACAATAGGTGGCACTAAATATGGTACTGTGATGAGGCGAAAAGTGTACCGCTTTTAAGGGGTCATTTAAGCCCGAAATCGTATTTATTTGATCAAATATCGCCCTAAATCGTTCCTTTTGTCATTTTAGGTACTTTTGAGGAGAAATCTGGAAAAGGAGGCATTTTGGACGTTTTTGGAGCATAAAAGTGAAGAAAACGACAAAGTCTCAAGAATCGGCTAAAAGTTACTCTTGACGGCGTCACAATTAACATGGGACGGCGTCATGCCTTGGCAAGAAAAGTTGGATGTGAAATTTACTCATGACGGGCCAGTGAGATAGCATGTGAATTCTGACGGCGTCACGCTTTAACTTGATTAAGGGCGTCACGGCTTAAATCATAAGGGGACGGCGTCACGTTCAAGGTTCGACGGCGTCAAGCCTTGATAGGCCAGAATGGATTTTTGAAGAGCTAAAGAGGGACGGCGTCAAGAAGGTCATCCGGGAACCCTAAAAGCGGCGAGGTGACGGCGTCACAATGCATAAGGTGACGCCGTCAGATCCAAAAATCTATATATAGTTTTCTAATTTTTTGTCATTAAGAGAGAGCTTAGTGTGTGGAATTTTGGGATAAAACCCTAAGACGATTTTAGCTACTTTTTCAGGGCTTTTTGCCTTGAGATCTTCCATGTTTCATTGAAAGATAAGTCATCAATTAATCATTCAATATGTCTATGTGTTGTTTGATTCTATCTTATGCTTGTCTTTTGTTTAACATGTTAGGCTAATTTTATCTTGTGTTTGCTTAGATCTAATGAAACCTAGCTATTGATTATTGGTTATTAGTGTGTTGTTAGTTGTATTGGATGATTGTTTATCTATGTTAGGCTTAAGAAAACTGGCTAACTTCCTATTCGGTAACTTGCTTGAACGTCTTAAGAAACATGAACCAAACGCGTACTAAAGGTTTTTGTGGTTGTATTTAATGCACAAGCGAATTCTAGTGATCCCATGTTAGGAGCTTCCTAGCCGGCTCGACATAGGAGTGAAGTAAGAGCTTGTAGAGTTTGGGGAAGTAAGTACGCCACCCCACGAATGGTATTAAGGAATACACCCGTCATCCACGCAACTAATACACACTAATTAACCGGTAAAAGATAGTTAGGGAGTAAGGAAATCTAAGTAAACACATTTCTCTACACATAAGTTTCTCACCACATTTTATTTTCAGTTATTTATTTTATTGCATTTGTAGTAATTTGGGTTAGTTGACTAGCAACTAATTCCGCCCACTCCTTCAAACCCGAGATTTTACTTGCTTTCATAAAAACTATAAAAACATAAAAAGAATCTTCCTCAACCTTTAGACCTAATTAGAGTAGACTTTCACACCTAACGAACACTATTCCCTGTGGAGAACGATCAATCCCCCGTACTTACCACTACACTATACTACATCGGTCAGGTACACTGCCTGGTGGGGTTGTAAGCCTCTTGAGATCCCTCGAGAGGTAAAACCTGTTGTAAGGTTACAAAACCACGCATCAAGTTTTTGGCGCCGCTGCCGGGGAATAGTTATTGTTTAGGTTGAATTTTTATTTCTATTAGGTCTACTCACTAGATTCCTTTCTAGTGAGATTTTTATTTTATTTTTCTAGGTTTTCTTTAGTCTATCTATTTTCTTCGTGTCTTTGTTCGTAACCATACCGTCCGACATCATGGAAGATGGTAATATCCTTAACCACCACAACCCACCACCACAACAACCACCACCACCTCCTAGAGCCCGTACTTTAGGAGAGTATTCCCGTCCTAGCCACCATGGCTATCGAAACACCATTGAGCTCACTCAAGGAGCCAATATCACACCCTTGCGATCCGACACCATCCGGTTGGTGCAAAGCGGATGCGCATTCCATGAACTTCGTTCTGAAGATCCTAATCAACATCTCAAGGACTTTCTTAAAATCGTTGATTCTATAGACCTTGATGTTGCCACTCGAGAGACGACCCGATTGCGTCTCTTCCAATTCTCTCTGCGGGACCAAGCTAGTCAGTGGCTAGAACGTCAACCCGCAGGATCCATTACCTCTTGGGATGATCTCACCACTCGTTTCCTTGCTCAGTTTTTTCCCATCGAGAAGAACTACCAAGCTAAGGAATGATATCTTGATGTTCCAACAACGTCAAGGCGAAACTCTCTACGAGGCATGGACTCGATTCAAGGACTTACTCCAAAAAGTCCCTCACCATGGCATAGAACTTTGGCTCCAAGTCCAAATCTTCTATGACCATATCAATCTCTCCACGAGGCAAACCATTGACCAATCGGCCGGTGGCAAGCTACGTGATCTAAGTGCGGAACAATCATGGGCTCTCCTAGAGGATCTTGCTCTTTATGACAACGAAAGTTGGAGTGATCCCCGTGATTTGAATAAAACGGTCAAGGCAATATCTTTGCCTTTGAACAATTCAAGCACTTCTGACCGTAGGATCATAGAACTTGAAGACCAAGTCAAGTTTCTCATGAAATCCTACGAGGCTCCTAAACCTTCAAACCAAGTGAACAAAATCACTTCTTCATGTGAATTATGTAGTGGTCCCCACGACACTCGTGATTGCATGGAACTCCCCGAACAAGCTTTTGTGGACTACGCATCCTCGCGTACCGACGGAGCGGGAGACAAGTGGTACACTTTCAAACCCGAGCCAAACCATTACGGTGATTCATACAACCCCTCATGGAAAAATCACCCGAACCTTAGGTGGAAACAAAATCAAAACTCACAACAAACCAATTCTTCCAACCCACCTAATCGTTTCCAATCAAGCGGTTCCAACTCGAACCGTACTTTCAACAACAATCCTTCCGGCAATGGTAGTACCAATAACTTTGAAGGATTGATGTCTCAATTTATGGCATCTCAAGAAGCTCGGATAGCTAGATTCGAATCCGAATTCAATCAACAACAAACTGAGATGACCAATAAAATTGACAACTTGTTGAAAGCCCTCAATAACCAAGTGCTATCACCTCCACATAAGGACGCTAGGAACACAAATAGCGGACCCCAAGTAAAAGACCCCTCTTCATCCAAACACGTCCACTTTGTCAACATTGTCACTATTAAACCAATTGATAGGAATGAGGATAATAGTGAACCTAAGGATGAGGATAAGAAAGTCGAGGTTGATAAGGAAGTTAGGACAAGTGAGATTGAAGAAGTAGATGATGATGAGGACTACTTCAATAGGCTACCCACTAAGGAAGAGCGCGCATATCATACAAACTTATTCGATGACCTCGAGACACCATACTTCCTAGGTAGACCAATCATTGAAATAGGCGACCCTTCTAATCTCAACATACCATGCAACATCGGACATCTACATGTGTGGAAAGCTTACATCGACCTTAGATCACCCATAAACATCATGACTAGAGCCCACTACAACTTGATAATGAAGAATCAACTTGGGTATAGGATGTTCCCTGACAAGGGTTGGATGAGTAACTTCACGGGAAGAGTTAAGGGATTACCGGTTTATGTAGGAAACTTCACCTATGTCACCGACTTTGTAATTGTAGAAGATATCCGCCCAATAGTCGATGCATCCTTGACTCAAGTGGTTTTTGGAAAACCATTTGTTGAGGTCTCTAGAATGACTTATGAACCCTCCTTAGGGATAGTTAGGTTTAAGGATGAGACCGATGAAGTAAGCTACCAAATGCCATATAAGATAGAACAATTCCAACACTTGTCAAATGTTGAGAAGGAGCTCAAGCAAGCGGTCTACTATAGGAATGATGAGGATAGAAGTAAAGGAGTAGACTATGTTAGGGAAAGGATATTCGGTTTCTACAAGGATTGTTTGAAATTAGGACCGGAATATAAAACAGGGAAGGAGAATGGCCTTGGAACCGTGACCGATGATGGAGTCACGTAATGTACGTGACTTTGAGTCTAGCTACAAGACTCATTAATAAAGAAAAGCGCTTCTTGGGAGGCAACCCAAGCTTTATTTGTTTTATTTGCTTTGTGTGTTTATTTATTTGTTTGTTTGATTTTATTTTCCGTATGAGTGTTTAATTTTTATTAGTATTGATTCATGTTCAAAAGTAATTTGTGAAAATGCTTTATTTTGTTTTTAACTTCGTCTTAACTACATATAAAGGTATTTTGCAAAAGTTAAGTGTAAGGGAAATCTAAATCGGTTTATTAGAACACATATGAACATGAATCGTAATAATAATAAATTAGCATGCATATCCGTATTTGTTTGAGTCAAATGCTTGTATCGAGTCATAATGATGTTTTGCAGGATTTCCAGGAAGTAAGGTAAAGGTTTTTCCAGAAATTTTCCGGAAACTTAAAATGAAAATTTTTGTCAGGTCATTTCTGACGGCGTCAGGAGTTATAACCTGACGGCGTCAGATTTAATTTCCAGAAATTTTTGAAAGTTTTGTTTTCATAAAAAGTTTTTATTAAATCTCCAACTTATAATCTCCAAGAATCTGCAAAATTATCATTCCACAAGCATTATATCCTTATATATAGTTTTATCCCGCCGATGTTATGCAGGTTTTCGTGTTTGTTTTCTCAGGTTCAACAGGTTATTTTGGACAAGGAGATGTTTATGGAATCAAGCTTATGGCGATGCATTAGTCATGGAGCTTCAACATTCTCCTTGGAAGAAGATTTAACCGTGTAATTTCATTATCCAACGAGCGAATCTGGGGAGTATTTGATTTCATTCTTTTATTTTTTTTCTTTTACATCTTGTTATTTGAACATTGGGGACAATGTTCATCTTAAGTGTAAGGGAGGGTAAAAGTACGATTTTAGAGAATACTATTACACTTGATTTTTGTTTGTTTGATAGTAGATGTGTAATAAAACTAAGATAAATACTTGTTAGGGTAATTTTAGTGCCAAATTTAAAATTTTTTACAACATATAGGAGTGAAACTTTGATTTTAATGAGCGTCTCACGGATAGGAGTTATATGACTAGCACAAAAACCGTACCACTAAAAAATTTTCCACCCCAAATATGTGAGGTTCGCCCCTAGAATTGGTAGGAAAAGCATTTATGCTATGATGTGTGTACCGGTAGCACTTAGATTCTAGAACTTGCGTTAGGACCATTCCAAGGCCACAAGTGAGACTACATTCGTGTAGTTAGATTTACTACATGATAAGAGGCATTAGGATTAACCCATTGTTTTACACCTGTGTTTTTGTTATAATTTCATTGGCTACATTGGTCAAGTAATTCTCCCACACCCTTTGCGTTGTACTCATTTTTAGTACACGATACCCCTAGTACACCCCTCAGAGCCTATCTTTTCGTTTCGACCTTTAAGCATTTTACTTAAAGGAAGAATTTGTTACACCCCACTAAAATGTACACCCAAATCGCCTTAGCCTACCTTGTATGCACTCATTTTTAGTGCATTATTGTTACAACATTTGTTTAAACCCAAGTTAATTATCTAGTTGATTACATGGTTGCTAAGTCGAGTCATATCCTTGTACATATTGTTTTGGGACGATTGGGACTCATGGGTAAAGTACTAGTGTAATGGAGTAATGGGGAAGAACATCATTTATTACCCCCATATGTGCTAAATGTTTTAAAAGTACTCCAAGTTTTTCAATTATCTTAATTCGAGTCATTAGATTAGTATTTGTAAAGTTATGTAAAAATTCAAGTGTAAGGGGAATGCAACGCCCCTATGATGTATTATTTTGGATGGTAGGGTAAAAGTGTATGTTAAAAAAAAAAAAAAAAAAAAAAAAAAAAAATCAAGAAAAACACAAAAAAATGAGAAAATGAAAAATAGAAAAGACATACGGACTACCATCCCGTTTTATTTTATGTTTGTTTTATATTTTTGTTATTTTGTTATTTCGTTTTTAGCTTAAGATCGAGTCTAGTCTTGGCTTAGCAACATTGTATAGTACATGTAATTGACCAAGATCTTTAACTAGCCACCAGTAAAATATCCCGTATCCAACAAAACCGTGTTTTCCTTTTCCCTACACCTAACGTTATAACCCATTTAAAAGCCCTCTTTGATAGTTTATCTTAGGTGCTTACGCCTAGTGGAGGAGGTTTTCGATCCTTTCCCAAGCCTATGGTAATCTATTTGCTATGACAGGTAGTGAGAGATATTATCCGTTTTCATTTATGAGAATTATTTTGATGACACTTGAGAGATGTGAGTATCTAAACACTACTTGTGAGGTGCTAGTTTATAATCTCCGTGCTTATTATGATTAAAGTGGAACGAATATTTGTTGTAATTACTTTTATGTTTGCATTAAATGACCCCTATCTTGTATTTTGATTAGAATAAAAGCGCATTTGCTTGAGGACAAGCAAATCTCAAGTGTAAGGGTATTTGATGAGGCGAAAAGTGTACCGCTTTTAAGGGGTCATTTAAGCCCGAAATCGTATTTATTTGATCAAATATCGCCCTAAATCGTTCCTTTTGTCATTTTAGGTACTTTTGAGGAGAAATCTGGAAAAGGAGGCATTTTTGACGTTTTTGGAGCATAAAAGTGAAGAAAACGACAAAGTCTCAAGAATCGGCTAAAAGTTACTCTTGACGGCGTCACAATTAACATGGGACGGCGTCATGCCTTGGCAAGAAAAGTTGGATGTGAAATTTACTCATGACGGGCCAGTGAGATAGCATGTGAATTCTGACGGCGTCACGCTTTAACTTGATTAAGGGCGTCACGGCTTAAATCATAAGGGGACGGCGTCACGTTCAAGGTTCGACGGCGTCAAGCCTTGATAGGCCAGAATGGATTTTTGAAGAGCTAAAGAGGGACGGCGTCAAGAAGGTCATCCGGGAACCCTAAAAGCGGCGAGGTGACGGCGTCACAATGCATAAGGTGACGCCGTCAGATCCAAAAATCTATATATAGTTTTCTAATTTTTTGTCATTAAGAGAGAGCTTAGTGTGTGGAATTTTGGGATAAAACCCTAAGACGATTTTAGCTACTTTTTCAGGGATTTTTGCCTTGAGATCTTCCATGTTTCATTGAAAGATAAGTCATCAATTAATCATTCAATATGTCTATGTGTTGTTTGATTCTATCTTATGCTTGTCTTTTGTTTAACATGTTAGGCTAATTTTATCTTGTGTTTGCTTAGATCTAATGAAACCTAGCTATTGATTATTGGTTATTAGTGTGTTGTTAGTTGTATTGGATGATTGTTTATCTATGTTAGGCTTAAGAAAACTGGCTAACTTCCTATTCGGTAACTTGCTTGAACGTCTTAAGAAACATGAACCAAACGCGTACTAAAGGTTTTTATGGTTGTATTTAATGCACAAGCGAATTCTAGTGATCCCATGTTAGGAGCTTCCTAGCCGGCTCGACATAGGAGTGAAGTAAGAGCTTGTAGAGTTTGGGGAAGTAAGTACGCCACCCCACGAATGGTATTAAGGAATACACCCGTCATCCACGCAACTAATACACACTAATTAACCGGTAAAAGATGGTTAGGGAGTAAGGAAATCTAAGTAAACACATTTCTCTACACATAAGTTTCTCACCACATTTTATTTTCAGTTATTTATTTTATTGCATTTGTAGTAATTTGGGTTAGTTGACTAGCAACTAATTCCGCCCACTCCTTCAAACCCGAGATTTTACTTGCTTTCATAAAAACTATAAAAACATAAAAAGAATCTTCCTCAACCTTTAGACCTAATTAGAGTAGACTTTCACACCTAACGAACACTATTCCCTGTGGAGAACGATCAATCCCCCGTACTTACCACTACACTATACTACATCGGTCAGGTACACTGCCTGGTGGGGTTGTAAGCCTCTTGAGATCCCTCGAGAGGTAAAACCTGTTGTAAGGTTACAAAACCACGCATCATACTGCTGAGATTGAATTCCCAGAAGAAATGCTAATACATGATTCTGATGATCATGTGGAATCTGTGATACAAGAAACTTATGATAATTGGGAGGATAATCTTTGGGATCCATCTTATTTCCAAGATCGAGCCATTCTTGCACCGACACATGAGGAAGTTGACAAAGTTAATGACCGAATGCTTTACAAACTTAATGGCAGAGAGAAAGTATATTATAGTTCAGATACAGTGTCAGATTTAGACATGGATTTTAATCATAGCGAGGACATTTACACTACAGATTTTTTGAATACAATCAAAATGTCTGGACTTCCACACCATAAATTAGTTTTGAAGATTGGCACTCCGGTTATGTGTTTATGCAACATTGATCAACGAGGTGGATTGTGTAATGGAACCAGGTTAAAAGTATTAAGAATGGGAATCAATAACATTGAGGCAAAGATTATATCAGGTGGTAAAGTGGGTGAGGTTCGCTCTATACCTAGAATGATTATAAGCCCGTCCGACAAGAAGATGCCTCTTCAACTTAATAGGAGACAATTTCCTATTTCCGTTTGTTTTGTCATGACTATAAACAAAAGTCAGGGCTAAACATTGTCTAACGTTGGGTTATATTTGGAAAGTTCTGTTTTTACACATGGACAACTTTATGTAGCAGTTTCAAGAGTAAAAAGCAAGAGATGCCTAAAAGTGTTATGTTTTGACAAAGACGGCAACTACACCAATTCTACAACCAACGTTGTATACAGAGAAGTTCTTCATAGATTATAAACTATATGTTATTTTGTTATTTTCAACGTTAGGTTTTCGTAAACTTTTTATTTTATTAATAATAGCATGTTTATATTATTTCATTTACGAGTCGTGGAAAACCCGTGCGTTGCACCGATTGTATATTGGTATTGGATTGTGAAATGTTATAATAATTTGTGTATTTTGATAAAATATCATGGTTTAATAGAGTACATATGAAGAGACCTTTTTTTTAAATGAGTCTCTTCACATGTAATATTTTAATATGCATAAGTTACAATATAGGTTTTTTTGCTATTTATTCGGCTCTTTTTTTTGTCATAGAGAGTTACAAAACATATCTATTTTGATCTTTTTTTCCAATGGCAGAGTTTCAGATGCTAGAAAACTTAATGAAGGTTGCAGGATCTTCTAATTTGCATGATTGCATGCGTATTTGGTTTGTGGAACAGGCAGGTGAAGATGATGGTCTTACCAGATTGATTTTTGCTAGCTGTGAGCACTTGAGGCGGGTAATGTTGAGAAACCAAACCATGATCGAAAACATGGAAGCATTAGGTCATAATCGTGTTGTTTTGGGAGTGCTTGCAGATTTGAGGAAGGCTCAAAAGAGGCATCAAGCAATGATTGAAAAGTTATCACTTTTGTTTTTCCAAGCTAAAGCTGGTGTCTGCGAAGAAGAAAATAATGCTATTAAGATGAATGCGTATAATTAGTTGTTCGGTGTTCTCTAAATTTAGATTTAGCGTTTTTACAAATACATTTGGTCGCCATCGTGTCTAGAGCCAGCCTTATATGGATAAATGTTAAATTTAGTTGGTTGGTTGGATGAAGTGCAAAATAATAAACGTTATATTTTATCGAGAGTTTGGACGAAATGAAATATTTTTGTGACACATTTTATCATAATTTACAAAATTTGATGATTAGTTATATTACATTGCAAAATTTATGGGTAATTTGAATGCATCTTTTATCATAAGTATAACGGTTTTATCTGTTCAGTTCCAAGCAATATTAATTATTCATTCAATTGTATTGTAATTTTCATACTTATTTCTGTGTACTTTTAATATTCCTTTGCATAGGTTATATATTCTTAGTATAACATGGAAATTTACATTATAAAAAGTATTAAAACTATGACTTCTCCTACTGTTTATCCTCTTGTTTTGTTAGGCCGGTTAGCAAATGAAGCTAAGTCGAGTTATGTCAAAGATATGATGCTTGTACATTATGGTCGAGAAGTTAAAGCTTCATTTGCCGATGAAGAAGATGTAAGAGAAAAAAATTTAGAAATTATTGATCGTGTGCGTCATAGAGAGTTGATTATAAAGGAATTGAAGGTTGTTGGAATTGATAGTCCTTCGGTTCAAAGTGTTGTGGATTTGAGGAGAATTCAACATGAGGATATGGATGTAGTAGATAAGTTGATGGTTGCTTTAACACAAATACATATTCGTCTTCGTCAACTATTATCTTTTATAGAGAAGTTGGAGGCAATGAAATTTTGATATCTATTTTACGGTTTTTTTTTTTTTTTTTTTTTTTTTTTTTTTTTTTTTTTGTATGTACTGATTTAATAATTAAGATGTTTATTTGGTCAATGGTTATCATAATTGGCAAAGTTTGAGGGTTAGTTATGTTATATTTACAAATTTATGTGTAGTTTATAAAAATATTTGTATCATCAGTGGAAGAATTTTATGTTCATTACAACACTTCTTCTAAAAACGTATTGCATATTTCTGCATGGGAAAACAAACCATCTATTTGAATTAATACTCTAATTAAGTGTTGCAATGATGAAATTGGTTCAGTTGCCCTCGGTATTCATTATATACACTGTATTAGTAATCAGAAGTTTATTAATTAATAATAACTCTTCCAAAAAAAATCTTCTCATATCAATCAAAACAATCCAATGGCTGAAGAAACACCACTGATCAGGGAACTCAAAGACGCTTCAGGCTCAGATCAGCTCAACAAATGCTTCAAGTTCCTCTTCATCCAGGAACATACCGAAGAGGAAGCGTTTCTTAGGTATTTGGGCGAGAAATGCGATGAGCTGCAAAGGAAGATTGACAAACACACCGAGCGAATGGCGGAAGTTTGGTCCCTCAATCATGATGAGGAAGAAGCTGGTGGTGACATTTATGAACCTCCGTGAGAAGCAGGTGAGGGCTAGGAGGAGGTTAGAGGCGTTAACTGCTATACTGATTGAAGTCTGTGCTGGTCTTACCGAGGGTGAGCAGCATATGGGGATTATGGACTTCTATGATTAGGGCAGCTTTGGGTAGGTTGTTTTCTTGGGTTGTTAGGTGTTGATGGTTTTAGTTGTTTTTTGCTGTTATCTATGGGTTATGGTGATGGTGAAATGAATGGAAGATGTATGTATATGGATGGTTAATGTTTGATGAAGTAATTATAAATGGAATATTAATATTAGTATCTTTAGTAAAAATGCTTATTCTCTTTATTTATTTATTTATTATCATTCATTTTAAAAATAAAATATATTTATATATATATATATATATATATATATATATATATATATATATATATATATATATATATATATATATATATATATATATATATATACATACACTTTTATTTATAAGGGCATAACAGATCTCTTTCTCTATCATACACAACAACAATATACGGCAGCATTAGATCTGATAAGATCAAATATATGCGACAATCCAAATTAGGGTTTTAATCGTTGTAGGGTTTGATTAAATAAAAAAAATGATCCATCAAATAAAGTATAATCTTCTTAGGGTTTGGGTGAAATGGAAACCGAATATCCTATACTAATTGGTGAAATGAATATACAGGTATGTATGTTAATGATATAGCATCATTTTTCTCTCACACAATCACCCACAAAGTAATACAACAATAGATCCCTAAATCGATTTTAGGGTTTTCATTTACATACGACAGATATGTAATCAATCAATGATGAATCAGAATAACGATGTATTAAAGTGTTTGAAAGTTTGATCAATAATATCAACATGTATTTGAGAGTTTTTTTAGTTCGATAAGGTATTGTATGTTGACTGGTATTATCAGTTTATTTTGTATATGGGATTTGTATTGTAGCATTATTAGTGTAATCGGTGTGTTTCGGAGTGTGTTTCAGAGGGCGTTAGTAGTTTAATTTGATATGCTTAGTTTATAGATTATAGGGGTGTTCAGCATAAGGTTTTTAATGAGGAGAATATAGCATATACCTACATTTGGTTATTGTGATCCAATATGATTTGGAACATATGTTAATAGTATTAATCTGTTAGGGCTAATAAGCGATGTATACTTGTCGTTTATACCTTTGGCGCATATATTTGGTCGGGTGATTGAAGCATGTTTGGCGTGGGATAAGATCAGAGGTCTTGTTTACTTTACAACAGGCTTATAAAATGAATTTTTTAACATTAGAGATTTTGTGTATTAAGGAGGTTAAATTTCTGATATAAGACACTCGGGAGTTGAAACCTAGCATTTTATGTTGTGATCTAATATATATATATATATATATATATATATATATATATATATATATATATATATATATATATATATATATATATATATATATAGTGTTGGTAAGTCATAAATGTTTTATAGTCTATGTAAATAAACGTGTATGCAGTATGTTCATCCTTCTTGTACTTAGCTGACACGGCAACTAAAGTAGTTAAATGTGATAAATTTGTTGGTTAACTGTCAAGAAGAAGATTACCTGATTTCCCTGTTGTGGTCTAATATATATAAAGCGTTGGTAAGTGACAAATGTTTTATACTCCATGTAACTAACCGTGTATTCTGTAGTTTGATCCTTCGTGTACTTAGCTAACATGGTAAATAAAGTTGTTAAATTTCGTAAATTAGTTTATTAACTGTCAAGAAGAAGACTACATGATATGTGTATTTATAACAATACAGATCCTGTTAGGAATTAAACTTTGAGTTGATATTGACAAAAACATGAAAGATGGAGGAAACTTATGAAGACAAAGATTAAGGACTATTTATGTTAAATGTTAAAGTCTTTGTAACCCTAATCTCTAGTTTATAAAGAGATGGGGCGTGAGTTTTTATGTACAGGAATTAGTGATGTAATTCCAGAAAAAGGTGTGTGTGTGTGTGTGTTCTAGGCATCAAGTTCCCACAATGGATGCCTAGGTTTGTAAGTTTGTTAGAGTAGAGATGATGACGAGGAAAACCTTAGTAATAATAATGATAGTTTGATTATTCCGCTGCGTCGTATTGATTTATTCATTGTTATTGTTATTATCCTATATGAAGATGGTTTGATTGGTACAAATATTGGTCTGATTGTTACCAGTTTCTACTGCTCATGATACATACTACTAGCAGTTGGTACTACTGTGATTAGCAGTTTGTACTGCTAGGTCTTTGAACAGTTAGTACTGCTCATTGGTTCATACGTAGCAGTTTGTACTGCTTGGGTTTCGGAGTTAGTACTGCCTTCGACACATATTTGTACTGCTTGGTTCTCACTTTGTACTGTTGGCGAGTTATGTTCGTACTGCTACGGTACTGGATGTTTGACACACTGTTGTTAAAGTGAGGAGAAGCATATTCAGTTGATTTTGGAGAGAGCACACACACAGGGGAAGCAACACACACACATTGGATTTTTGGTTTCTGTTCGTTAAAGGTTTAAAAGCTCGGTTTATTGGCGAAGTGGATTCGTTATTGCTCATTTGACGGTGAAGTGGAATTTTTCAAGTTTGTGTTTTATTATATCTTAAAGTGACTGCATCACACTTTAAAGATAACTTATTCGTTCGTTCAAGACTACGAATTGGCAAAACACTTGAAGGAGTTACGTTATTGTGCTCAGTGATTTTTGTCAAGAGATTGCGATCTCCTTATAGGACACAAGGTTGGTTTATTCTACTTCAGCATCGAATTGGTAATAGTTAGTTTTCTTCTTCAATATATCGAGGTTATGCTACATAAAGGAGAAGGTGTTTACTACTGCTACTTGGTATTCCTACGGCTGGTTTTGATTTCTTCTGTTTCAAGTTCATTTTTAGTGCGAAAAACTTAATGGTGGGTAATTTGAAACATTGGAAAGATGGATTGGACGTGTGATATTGATTCGTGGTGTAAAGATCAAAGTTGCTTATTTTTGTTCCCTATTTGATGATGACAAAAAGGGGAAGAAGATTTATTGTTAATTGCAGCTTGAAGATCCTTGATGATATGCATGGATTAAGGGGAAGATCATCTTTCATATCGTTGGTTTTGTCATATCAACTAGGGGAAGATTGTTAGGAATTAAACTTTGAGTTGATATTGACAAAAACATGAAAGATGGAGGAAACTTATGAAGACAAAGATTAAGGACTATTTATGTTAAATGTTAAAGTCTTTGTAACCCTAATCTCTAGTTTATAAAGAGATGGGGCGTGAGTTTTTATGTACAGGAATTAGAGATGTAATTCCAGAAAAAGGTGTGTGTGTGTTCTAGGCATCAAGTTCCCACAATGGATGCCTAGGTTTGTAAGTTTGTTAGAGTAGAGATGATGACGAGGAAAACCTTAGTAATAATAATGATAGTTTGATTATTGATTTGCGTCGTATTGATTTATTCATTGTTATTGTTATTATCCTAGATATGAGGTCTAACAAACCTCGAGCTAATCGATCTCCACAGATCCGTATTGTACTTAGCTGACCTGGTAACTAAAGATGTTGAATGTGATAAATTAGTTTATTAACTGTGAAGAAGAATATGACATGATTAATGTCTGTTGTAAATATATGTTGAAGTCCGTTAGCAGTCGGTTTTACTTAAGTCGTGTGCAGGGTTTATACATCAAATACTTATTGATTTTGTCAATTATAGTTCAAGGGATTACACAAGAAATATGTAAAAACCCCGAAGTTCGTTGTCCCGATTGAAGATTGAATGGAATATGTGATTCGGGATCGTGATTTGTGTTGTGAATGTGAGATAAGAGTGAGATATTTTGGTTTTTACACTACAAATATGAAATAATAACTAAAATTAACTAATTTAGCAAAGAAATTATAAAACTAAAAGCTACGAGGCCAAAAACGTAAAAGAAAACTAAACACGAATCAAAACCGGGAAAACCCGAGCTTAAAATGTAAAATCTGAGAAATATCAACTCTAGGTATGAAGTTATATTTTTCCTAAGTTCTAATCAGTAAAAGAAAATTTTAGAAAAAAAGAATTATATTTTTTTGATTTTTATTTAATTTTTTATGAATTAAAAACTATTTTAAAGAAATAAAATGATTAAAAATATCAAACTAATTCGGAAAATTATGAAAATTTACTGAAAATTACTTTAAGCTATTCTAGATGAAAGAAAAATAAAAGGTTTGAAAAAGCTAAACTGGATAAGTAGTTATAAGCTAAACAGCTTATTAAGCTGAAAATGATTAAAAATATCAAACTAATTCGGAAAATTATGAAAATTTACTGAAAATTACTTTAAGCTATTCTAGATGAAAGAAAAATAAAAGGTTTGAAAAAGCTAAACTGGATAAGTAGTTATAAGCTAAACAGCTTATTAAGGCTAAATAGGAAAACTAGTATAAAAATTAAATGTTGTATTAAAAGGACTGAGCAGAACTAGAGCATAACGGTAGGGTGTGTGTGTTTGAGTGAGGAGACATGGGTTCGAGTCCCAGGTCTGGCACTTTTTGCAAACTTTTTTTTTCTTTTTCTTTTTAAAACTGAATAAGTACTTAATTATAAGTACTTTTTATGAAGCAAATATTTTTTTTAAAACTCTCAAAAAGCTTAGAAGCCTGAGCTTATCAGATCAGTGGGTAATAAGTTTGAAAACAAGCAAATCCCAAAAGAACTTAATAAGAATAAACTAAGAAAAGCCAAAAGGGACTAGGATTAAGCTAAGGCAAACAATTTCTACTCTAAGCTACCAACTTAATCACATAACAATAATGAGAACAGCAGATAAGCACAAGAATAATCCGAAAAGCTAAAGCACCAACTGTTGCAGGCCTAATTATGGGGTCTGAGGTGGATTTGGAGCTTAATTTTAAGCTGTGAATAAGCTCAAAACTTGAATGATTTTGTGGAAAAGCAATATTCACCTAACAAACTACTTATATCAGGAAGATTAGAATCTAACAACCTCAGATAAGCACTTGAACAGTCCTAGAAAACTGAGTGCAGACTGCTTATATGGACTGTGTTCTTGTGCAGACCAAGAAAAGTGGCTAAAACTACTCAAATCCGAATTAACTGAGACCATATAGCTATGATGCACTTAACATACTAACTTGAACATATGAGATGCAAACAACAAGGCTTAATAAGCTTATCCCTATAATAAGCTAGCAAGAACAGTTGGCAACCTTAAATGTGGGATAAACAACTTAATTCTAGAATAAACCTCAAAACAGCTCACACTAACACCAAAACAACTTATTTAAATGACATTAAGCTAGATTGAACTTATTCTAATGGCAATTGAACAGTAAACATCAAGTTTGACCCATTTTGGGTCTTAACCCAAACACTCTTTAAACTAACTGATTTTGCAATTTTCCACTACAATCCACCAAGTTAAGCTATGATATCAATTCCTACTGATTTTCTAGCTTACTTTAACTCAGATTATCAATTTTTGAGATCTAAATAAACACTTAATAAGCTAATTCCTATATGACTATTTTTGACTTTTTATGACTTTTAAACACAAAACTATGATAAAGCTACTAACTAATATCAAGTAAGTTCAACTACTATCAAATAAGCTACAAAAAACTCTAATAAGCACTGAATAGTAGAAATAAGCTAAGGAATAGTAATAAGCTAAAAAGAAAACTTAAAATAGAATAAGGCTTACAAATGTCCCTTGCTTAGAACCAATCTGAACTACATAGAACACAACCCAGGCTTGTTTTTACAAGCCAAAAATACCCCAATAAGCTCTTCCAGAACAGCTTATTCTTCTAAACTGCTTATTTTCTCCAAGTTGACTTTTGTTAATGATGGAGCGTTATGTGTCGTTGCGGTTTAGCAGTATTAATGCCTACTCAAGTTTTAAATTTATATTTAGCCGACTTATCAATAACACACACACTTAACGAGCAGTGTACCCGGTCAGTATGAATATAATGGTAAGTAGAGTGTCGATCACTAAGAGTGGAACGTATTATCTAGTTATTCTAATCAGTATTTTAATATCCTAAGTTAGCTATACAACCTAATCTAACGCAAGGGGGTTTTAGCCTGAGAGACTGGCATGGTTTGGTTATAATTAAATTGAAAACTAAACTAATGAGCACGAATCAGCGATTAGCACACACGTACATAGATAGATACTCGAGACAATAAGAAGACCTGTCCTGATAATTAAATAGCTTGTCACTTGTTTTATTGCTACTTTTATATGAAGTGTATATAATTAAACCTTTCTCGTTGGCTCTAATCTTATCGGCGAGTAAACCCTTAATGATTACTTATGTCTATCCTATTTATTCAAGAGACGCTAAAATAAATAGGCGAGGAAGGGGTATGGCGACCCAAGCAAGACTCAGCTAGACACAGAGGTTATCAATGCACTAATAAAAGTCACCAAAGTCATCAACATATAAACTTTAATTAATGGGAAAGCAATATTAAGGGGAGTGCATGATCTTCCGTAATCACATGACACAAGCCCATCAATCCTGATGAATTAAAGCATACTAAAACAATAAAACAAAACTACTTAATGAATTGAATACATGCAGGACCTTCTTACAGCTCTTGTATCTTTGTTTAAGGTGTGTCTTGTGCTGCTTGGTCGTCTGAATTCGGCTCTAGGGTAATGTCTAGGTCTTCGGTCTGAGAGAGCTAAGAGTCTCTAAATTCGTCTGGCCTTGGGGTATTTATAGTTTCTGCCTGAGGGATCGATGCGGCGCATAGAGTTGATAGATGCGGCGCATTGACTTAACTTCGCGTGGGGTCCAAGATTAATATATTCTGGAATATTCGTACACCGTCTTCAGATGCGGCGTAACTTGATCTTTGTATGCGGCGCATGTACTTGGATTGTAACTTGTGAAATCTTGATAGTGATACGCCGTATGTTAGAAGTATATTGCGGCGTATCTAGAGTAGAACGAGCTTGATCTTCTTCTTTGACCAAAGTTTCATATGCGGCGCATGACAGAATTGCATGCGGCGCATTCTTCAAAGTCAGGCAATGGTCTTCGAATTCATCTAAGTATGATATTGCGTCGTATCTGTTAAGTGAGATACGGCGCATCTTCTGGATTTCAGTAGACTTTTGACATCTCGCTTTTTTTGCTCCATAATTAGTCCAAAATCGCCAAGTTTCACATAATGCTTGTTTTTACCTGAGAATTACTAAAGTAAACATTAATGTATCGATTCTCATGTATAATATAATATAACAAGTCAAATAAATAGGATAAATGATGATAATAAAATGTACTTATTTGAGTTCATCAGTTAACTTTTGGTAACTTTTGAGATTGAATCTGATTCTGTTCCTAATAAGCTTCACAAAAGCTAATAGAAGCTAGTATGAGCTTAATCTAATCTAGAAACAGCTTATTGAAGCTGAGATTAAGAATTTGAAACATATTTTTGTTTTTTTTTGGATTTTCTGATTTAAAACAATAATAATGAAAATAGATGATTGAAAAGCTTATACTAAAGTAGAAATAGCTTATGTAACAGTAAAAGAGCTTTAACTAACAACTTAAATGAAAATGAGAGTGAATAAGCAAATTGGATTAAAAAGTAAAACTAAAATTTCATTAATAAAACTTGATTAAACTATTGAAAACTTGAGATTACAATTCAGAAAGTAAAATTACAGCATAACACTACTTAAAAACTACACATCAAACTGAGGAGATGAGGGCTCTATTTATAGCCGAATGAGGATGCTTCTAGGATGTCCATGTCATCAATCCACACCACTTTTGTGCTTCTTTGAGATGATATCAGCCTTCAGATCACCCTTGGCCACCAATCCATCAATTTCAGCCTTTGGATTAGACTTCCAAGCATCATTAGCCAATCACAAGCCTCGAATTTCCCTGGGATTACTGACATGTCAGTCTTGACATGTCAGACTTCTTCTAAAAATGCATGCGAAGTACTAAATTACCCTTAATTGCTGTTAATTTTGGGGAGGGGTAATTAGGGTTCATAGTACAGTAACAATTGGGGGTGAGGGTGGCGGGTAATTTTTTTGTTTGACTGGGAAGTTATTGTGGGTTGACCGGGTTATGGTTTTATGGTGGATTCGGGTTGTGGGTTTATGAAAGGTGGGCTTGTGGATTTGTATTTTGGGCTGGGTTTTATTTTGTGTAAATGGGTTGGATTTATAATAAAATCCGGTTTTTAGTTTTTGGTGTAATTTTTGTTACTTTTAGATTTTGAAGGACCAAGCTTGCCACTTTTCCAAAATATAATCCAAGGATTTATCTTGACAAACTCTGATTCTTGGAGGGCCAATGTTGACTTTTAAGCACAAACATGATCTTTTCTTGAAAATTTCTTCCCCGACTCCGGCTTTTGATCCTTATTACAAATCTCGTGCTCGTGTTTTCCGAATTTTCCTGGTTTTTTTGTCATTTTTTCTCTTATCCATTGCCTGTACAAACATAAACACAAAAACACAATATCTCTTGGCATTTTGGTTAGTTTTTGGTTATTTTGGTCTGATTTTGGTCAAATAAAGGTATATGTTTAAGCATATACCAAAATCCCCCAGACTAAGATATTGTAGTGTCCTCATGCAATGTTATAAAAACACGTTTTTAATTCCAAAAATTTCCAATCTCTTTTTACTAACTTTGAAAAGTAGCAAAATTTTCAAAAGAGATTAAGAAATCTTAAGTTCTAAAAACTCCCCGATTTTCCTTTTTCTTCTATTTTTATATTTATCATGTGACGGTTTTGTTGACAATCATTATCTATCAATAACTTTTAGGGTCAACGAGTAGGAAACACGACTCATAAAGAAGTGACCATACGGATAAAATTCGTCGTCCCTGATTTTTCGCGAGTTCCCAAACTAAGCTTAAAAACAAAATCATTGTTATTTACAAGTTAGATGCCAACACTACCCATGGAAGTTACTTGTGTAATTACCTCTTGCTCCCTATTTTCCTAATTTGCCTCTATTTATTTTATTTTTGGTGAGAAATGAATTGCTTCATATTTTCTCATTTCGATAGGTTTTTAGTCCGATAAAGATACTAAATTAAGATGCTAAGTAGTTTTCAATCTTCTCTCGAGAACCGTTGCTTTGAAAATGAGGTCCACATCAAGGTTTTTATTTATATTTTTGACTTTTACATTTTTCTCTTTTTCATTCATCACCATTTTTTTCATTTTTCATCATTTTTTTTATCACTAACTTTTCACTTGCGTACCCTAAACGACGGAGCTTCACGGTTTAGTTCCAAGACCTTACACCTTCCGGAATAAAGGATCCAAGGGCCGTTACAATGGAGTGTTCCAAGACTCTAGACATTCCTGAAATGAGGATCCAAGGTGGTTAGACCAAGACCTCACATATTCCTGAACTAGAGGTCCAAGGGCCGGTGCAAGAGGGTAGCCAAGACCTAAACGCCTTCCGGAAATAAGGATCCATGGCCCGATCTCGAATCCGTAGCTTAGAGCACTTAACTTATTATTAAACATATTTATTAAGTAACCTTGATGTGTACCCAATTTTTAAAGCAAGGATTCTTTTAAGAAGACCAAGAACTAATCATCGGCAAAACCTAACATCTTTGATTATTCTTACAGTTATATATGGTGAAACAATTTTGTGGGAGCAAAAGGCCACAAGTAACTTCGATGAGCTTTAAAGAGAACCAACTACTCCACGCTTAGCATCTAACTTCTAAATAAACTCTATCATTTCTCGTTCTTCGCAAATTTAAAATCTTAAATAATAAGATCCGCGAATGCTTAGCCAAGAAAGGTTAAGGGGACAAGCTAGGGCTCAACACGCCTGATCAAGTTAGAATTTTATTCCTACTCTTACCAGCGGAAAGTCAACAAAATGTCAAAATTTATTATATTTTTGCACAAAATTTTTAAATTTTTCTCATTTTTTTGGATTTTTTTCAATTTTTTAGAGAAAAAACGGGGTTGCATGAGAAAACGGAAAAAATGCAAGGCAAAAATTAAATCGAAAGATTACCCCCCAGACTAAAACGAGACATTGTCCTCAATGTCTTAAAGGTAAGGGTTTTCCTACATAAATCTAAGGCCGTTTATTAATTATGCCAAAGATAAACGTTAGACAATAAGATTTAGGATATCGGATGAGCAACGAATGATGAAACTCGAGTGGAGAGAAACAAAACCACGAGCACGAGAGTCTTCATAATTCGGGCAAATCCTGGACATAAACAACAACAACCACAAAACACGAGAAATGGAAGAGGTAGGCCTCCGCACGTCACTTATTAGAAAGAAAATAGAAAAGAAGATAGAAGGATAAGCATGGGGTGCCTCCCACGAAGCGCTTGTTGTTTATCGAGTCGTATAGCTGGACTCGCCCCGAATTTACTTAATCTTGGGGGAGTAAATGGAGAATCAACACTGCAACGGACACCCGGCATGAAAAATAGAGATGCCGGGGTCAAAGACGGTATCCTCACTCCCGGTGGAGTGGAAAAATGGATAAATGATGGGATAAGTGAAGAATGGGTGAAACACACGGATGACGAAAGCAAAGTCAAATTCTGAATCACGGGTGGGTTGGGTGGGAAAAATATCAAGCACCGGGACATCATGTTCAGAAATCTCGTCCACCACTCCAAAAATATCCTTATCCGTATCGGATTCAAAATCTACGTCCGGTGGTTTCGCGGGTGGACGAGAAGATGGTAAATCAAAGAGAAATGAGTCAGCATCAGAAAGTAAATCATCATCATGTATTTCTTCAACAAGATCATTTCTTCGAAGGTCATTCTCGTCATTCTCAATACCCGGTGGTATCGAGTCATCCGTAGCAAGAAATAGATCGACATCCTCTAAAAGAGAGTTACGCGATGGATTATCGAAAATATTGCTCAAATTGAGTTCGGAGTCGATCTCAAAGTCAAAATGCTCATAATTCGAAAGAGAAATATCAGCATGAATAGTGGGACTGCCACTACTCTTCTCTTCAAATCGAAAAATTTTTAGCTCGGGTAAGAAATCACTATCCATATCGGGGATAGGAAATGAAGAGGTGATCACGGCATCAGTAGACGGAGTTGGATTATTTAAAGCTTCGATCTTTGAAATAAGAAGATTGATATTGGATAATTTGTCACGAAGTAAATCATCTTTGATCTCATCATCATCAAGGTCAAAATCCTTTATCTCCTCTAAGCTAATGAACTCATAATCGGAACGAGATTCCTCAACATCATCGATATCTCCACAAGAGTCTTCAACACTCGTAGTATGCTCATTGTGAGAATCGACATAAATTTCAACTTCATCCTTCTCAACGTGATTATCATCAAACGGCATATCATTCGTATCAACGTGATTATTAAGACGATTATTTTCAACAAATTCACAATCACCGTTAGAAATTTCCCCGGACTCACTTGGGATTGGGACGAGGTTCTCAACACTGTCCGATTCCGTTACCGGAATAGTGTTTAGATGCTCGTCCCCCATTTTTAGAGAGTCCTCGGTTTCTACGGTAGGAAAGACGGGTGCTATTTGAGGGAAAACGTTTAACGGAACAAGTCTTTCCTCGTCATCATCGGAATCATCGTCACAGTAAATTAAGGCCTTTCGAAATTTAGCCGCTCTTTCCTCGGCAAGTAATTCTTCCATAGACTTCTCATGAGGATCGGGAGTATAAGTATTAAGATTAGCCAAAAAATGATTAACCGCTTGTTTTTCATTACGAACCTGTTCGACAACGGATCCCAAAAGTTTTACAATTTCGAGCATTCTATCTTGATTTTGATAATTGACGGGATTTTGTGGGGGTTGGTCAAAACCATGAGAATTGTAACACAAATTCGGCTCATAATGAAAATTTTCAAACGATCCCCCACAATTTTCAAAATTTGATGTATTTTGGAACGATGTATTATTGAAATACGGTTCTTGCTCATAATAGTTTTTAGGAGGGTGATTGAAATTGTTTTGAGGATAATCGGAAATGTTCGGATTAAAATCATAAGTGTATGAATTTTTAGCTTCCGAAGCACAAATCGAACAAAATCCATTGATAATATTTCTACCACACCTCTCGCAAGTACACCGTTGACAATAAGTCGATGTCGGATCTAACGGATTTCCACACCCACTGCAATAACGTTGATCGAAAGAAGATAAATCGGGCTGTGGACCCCCACAATGCTCACAACAGTAATACTGTTGTGGTGAATGTAGGATCGAGTACTTCGAGCTTGATTGAGCTTGGTTAAACGAGAATCTCTAGGAGTAAGACTTGCGTTTATGCGAAAACTAAACAACAAGAATGTAAAGAAGAAAATAATAGAAGACAATGATCCTCCATGGATCAGACTATGAACTAAGAAAAACGTGTTATTGAATATTGTAATGTCATTAAAAAATCTCTTAAACTCATAGACGGGATGTTTCTTTTATAATGATAAGAAACCCTAACCCGTCATACAAGAAAACGTGTGAAGAGATAAACATGATCTCTTCTAAAAATAAATCTAACAAACTTTCTAAACATACGGATAACAAACAATAATATCCGCAGCAATAAACATTATCAGCAGAAATGAAAATAAACTATCGGCAGGAACCAACTGCAGTAGCAATGAATAACTATCAGCAGGAACCAGCTTCATTATCGGCAGCAATGAGAAAACTTTATTTCTCAGAGATCCTAACAATCCTCCCCTAATCTTGAGGTTGACTAGGTTAACCTGCAAGATTCCCTAAGTAATAGAGCATTAATTTCTCAGGCTTGAGGATTGCGATTGAGCAGCAGCAATAATAAGTAACCAGCAGTAACATTTGTAACTTCCAGCAGCAACTTCGATAGTTCAGCAGCAATAGGAATTCATCTTAAAAAAAATAAGCTGATCACCATGTCATTCATTTGAGCTTGACTGCTACTATGACAATATGTACATCAAATCACTTAAGTTTCATACTATTCTCATCACATCCAGGTGTGTTAACTCCTGTGAGAGGTGAATCATTGAAAATTAATGGATTTGATGTCTCTTTACCAATAGCCATCACTACTGGAGTAGCCAATGTTTAGGTGTTTTAGACCACGGTACATTGATAACCATCTAATTTTGAGCAAATCAGCAACTAGAAACGGATTTGACTTGTCTTTACCTGTAGCCGTTTGCTCAGGACTAGTCAATTCTTGGGTTACAGCAAACCTTGGTGAATTGAATACCAAATATGGATACCAAGTGTCTTTACCACAAACCATACTTTTGTGGACTAGCCAATTCTTTGGATCCCATAAAGGGTTACATCCATGGTGAATTGAGAACCATTTCAACTCTCAGGAATGAACCATGGGTGAGTTGAAGTACCCTATAGCTTTGAGCAAGCTATTACAGCTATCAACGGATTTGATTATCACACCAGAGCCGTACCCTCATGGTGAGTCAACTCTTTCTTGTCTGTGAGACATGGTGAGTTAAACACCATTTGATGTATAGGTGAAAACACCAACACTGTACCTGCAAGATGTTGCTCATAACCAACTTATTAGCACACAAAATATACAATTTTTTTTTTTTTTTTGAACTAAGAAAAACAAACAAACAGAAAAGAAAGAAAAAGCAAAGAAAAGAATATACTCTACAACATAAAGCCTCCCCTTAAGCTTCAACCTCCCCTCAAACTCAGTATCTAGGGATTTACCATCCCAATATGAACCACCAAATGTTTAAAACTTGGTCCATCAAAGGCCTTGGTCAGCAGATCAGCCACATTGTCATAAGTATGAATCTTAATCACCTGAATAAGATGCTTCTCATAAGCATCTCTTATGAAATGGTGTCGAATCTCAATATGCTTTGTCCTTTGATGATAGACAGGATTTTTAACAATGCACATAGTGCTTTGGTTATCAATAAAGATCTTAGTGTTCATGAAGTTGAACCCATAATCCAACAGCTGATTTTGCATCCAAAGAACCTGTCCACACCAACTAGCAGCAGCAACATACTCTGCCTCAGTAGAAGATGTAGCCACTATAGTCTGCTTCTTGCACTGCCAAGAAACCAACCTCCTACCCAAAAACTGACAACCACCAGTAGTTGACTTTCTATCAAAGTTAGCACCAGCATAATCACTGTCACTATAAGCTTCCAACACAAAAGGAGAATCTTTTGGGTACCAAAGTCCCAACTTAGGCTGTCCTTTCAAATACTTGAAGATTCTCTTAACTGCATTTAAGTTAGAAGTCAAGGGTGTAACCTGATGTCTAGAACATGCACTGACAGCAAACATGATATCAGGTCTAGAAGCTGTCAAATACATTAGTGATCCAATCATGGACCTGTATAGATGAACATTAACAGCAGCATCAGGTTTATTATTGGATTTAGGCTTTGGAGGTTCAAAAGGGGTTGTTGCAGTTTTCACATTTTCCATATCAAACTTCTTAAGTATGTCATAAACATACTTCTCCTGGTAGATAAAGATCCCATCTGGTTTCTGCTTAACCTGAAGACCCAAGAAGAAAGTCATTTCACCCATAGCACTCATCTCAAATTCACTCTTCATCAATTCTTCAAATTCCCTGCACCAGGCTTCATTAGTGGAACCCAAGATGATATCATCTACATAAACTTGTACCAGAATGATATCTTTGAAGTTCTTCCTGATAAAAAGTGTTTTATCTATAGCCCCTCTTCTGTAACCATGTTTTAGCAAAAAGGCAGATAGCCTTGCATACCAAGCCCTTGGTGCTTGATGAAGACCATAAAGTGCTTTAACCACTTTGTAAACCAAATCAGGATTCTGAGGATCCACAAATCCCTTTGGTTGAGTAACATAAACCTCTTCTTCAATCCTTCCATACAAAAATGCACTCTTCACATCCATCTGATATACTACAAACCCCATGAATGAGGCAAAAGCTAAGAACAGTCTGATAGCTTCAACTCTTGCCACTGGTGCAAACACCTCATCATAATCAATCCCCTCTTCTTGTCTATGACCTTGAGCCACCAACCTAGCTTTATTTCGAACCACAATTCCCCTAGCATCCCTTTTATTCTTTAGAGTCCATTTAGTTCCAATAGCATGCTTTCCTGCAGGCAAAGGTACCAACATCCATACTTTCTGATTCTGGAACTGCTGCATTTCCTCTTGCATTGCTTCAACCCAATCATCATTATCAAGAGCTTGAGCTATACTACTTGGTTCAATTTGAGATAAGAAACAAGCATAGAGACAATGCAGGTAATCAGTATGATTGCTCCTTAACTGATCCTGGATATAACTGAGAAAAGCAGATTCTCCAAACTTGGGTTGGTGTAATTTACTTCTTGTCTGAACAGGGGAATTTAGATCTCCAAGGATCAAGGACTGAGGATGAACTGTATTGATCCTCTTGGTAACAATGGGATTGACATCAATGGAGGATGCCTGATTAGTAATGGAGGGGTTGAAGTCATCATCATATGAGGAAGAAGTGAAAATGCCTGTTCTGGATTGATGATGAGGATCTTCCAGCTTATCTCTTGAAGAGACAGAATTTCCAAGATCTGAAGGGATTGGAAATCTTTCAGGGGAGTTATCAATACCCAGAGAGTCAACAGTTGGAGAAGACACAGGAACACCAGCAGGAATGGAGACATCAGCAGAATCATTAGAAGGATCAGCAGGAACAGATCCACTACCAGCAGAAATGGTAGCACTACCAGCAGAATTGGTAGCAGCAGGAATAGGAATACCAGCAGCAGAATTCAGTTGCCTTCTAACTTCAGCTTCAGCATTTCTCAGAATCTCCTCTGTCTCTTTAGAAAACCCAGAACCAAACATTTCAGCAGCTTTCTTGGCATTATACTCTTGTCTTTGAAGCCTAGCAAGATCTTCTGCAAAACTAGAATCACCTCCAGCCATATCAGAAGAATCTTTGAGCTTTGAACCTGAAATGTTGTTAGAGGGAAAAGAAGGAACAACTATAGGTCGTTCATCACTCTCTGCATTAGAATCATCATCTGAGGTACCTGCATTGTTAGTTTGAGAAACATGTGTACCAACAGATTGATTTGCTTTGAATCTATTATAACCTAAGGTGTCTGTCAGATAATCTAGGTCAAAGTACCATTCTGGACCTGCACCCTGCAAATTAGGTTTATCCTCAAGATATCTTAAGTTGAGAGTCTCTTCTATCCTCTTAGAAGACAGATTATATACCCTATAGGCTTTACTATGAGCAGAATATCCAACAATAAACCCTTCATCAGCCTTCCCATCAAACTTGCCTAGGTAATCACTAGTGTTCAATATAGTGACATGACATCCAAAAGGCTTAAGGTAACTAATGTTTGGAACCTTCCCAGATAAAAGCTCATAAGGTGTTTTATTATGAGGACTAGTAATAGATACCCTATTCAACACATAACAAGCAGTGCAGACTGCTTCAGTCCAAAACATAGTGGGCATCTTAGATTCAGCTAACATAGTCCTAGCTGCTTCTATTAGGGTCCTATTTTTCCTTTCTGTAACCCCATTTTGTTGTGGGGTTCTGGCATTACTATAGTCCCTTTTTATCCCCTTACTCCCACAGAGTTCTATTAGATTAGAATTCTTAAACTTTGTTCCATTATCACACCTTATTGACTTAACCTTTTTACTTAACTGATTTTCTATTAAGGTAATAAAGTCCCTAATAATTGGATAAGTTTCATCTTTAGAACCCAAAAAGAAAGTCCAAGAAAACCTTCTAAAATCACCTGTAATCACCAGGCAGTAATACTTGCGGTCAATACTTCTGATAGAAGTAGGACCAAAGAGATCCATATGAAGAAGCTGCAGAGGCTCAACGATGGTGCTCACAGCTGTGATTGCCTTGTATGAAGCTTTGTGTTGCTTTCCTTTGTTGCAGGCAACACAATTGTGTTCATTAGAGAAGATCTTGAGAGGAAGCCCTTGAACCAAACCATTCTTAGCCAGCTTGTTAATGGTCTTGAAATTCACATGAGCCATTCTTCTGTGCCATTTATTAGATTCATCTACAGAAGCTTTTGCCACCAGACAAGCAAGTGAACCCTCAGGCTGAACATCACTTAGATTGAAACTGTAAAGGTTGTAAGTCCTTGGAACTTTGAGTTCAACCTGACTTTCATCAGGCAACTTGAAGTCTTTGGACAACACAAAGCAATCAGTCTCAGTGAAGAGAACACTGTTCTTCTTGTTAATGCTCTGATACCAAGTGTAGAATCCAAGATCTAACTCTTCTAGGATTATAGCAACAATGATTGAATACGCAGTGGAATGAAAAGAACAACACAATCAATGTTACTTAACAAGGTTTTCTTTAAGAGAATCGAAAGAAGAATAACTAAAAGCACTTGATCCTCTATGGATCTTTTATTTCACTAATGAAATTGTTTTTTCTTGAAGTGTTCCAATATGAATGGCTGTATGTTTCTTATATAGATAAGAAACCCTAATACCTAATACAGCCTAGCTAGCAAACGTGTGAAGAGATAAACATGATCTCTTCTAAAAATAAATCTAACAAACTTTCTAAACATACGGATAACAAACAATAATATCCGCAACAATAAACACTATCAGCAGAAACGAAAATAAACTATCGGCAGGAACCAACTGCAGCAGCAATGAATAACTATCAGCAGGAACCAGCTTCATTATCGGCAGCAATGAGAAAACTTTATTTCTCAGAGATCCTAACAGTGAACTTGGTGTATAATATGAAGATGTGTCAAATCCGGATGATGTCTGATTGTTATAAGGGTTCTGCTCATAGACAAGCATGTCTCTCGTTCGACAATCAAATTCCGGATGAGGACAACCTCCACAAAATTCACACAAGTATGTCTCCATATGATGTTGTGGGGGTTGGTGGGAAAAGTCAGGTGTTTGTGGAGGGTAGTCGGAACAACCTTGAGAATTATTGACGGAATTAGGATTTGATTTAATGGATAATTCACACCAATAACAAGATCCGTTTGGTGCATTATTTCCACACCGCTCACACGAACACTTGGAACAACGAAGATCATCACCAACAAGATTTTTACAATGAAAACAGTGATAGCCGAGTGACGACATAAGAATTAAACGGATAGAGGGTTAAGAGATAAAGAATTAAACAGATAAGAGGAAAGAGAAGAATATTTTTAGATTTTTATAATTTTGAAAAACACAAAAGAAAATAAATTTGAAAATAAAATCTTTTTGGGTTTTTTTTTTTTTTTTTTTTTTATTTTAAGAAAAAGGAAAAAAAAAATTGGAATTTTATATTTTAAGGAAAAGTTAATCACAATATTTTTGGTACCGATCCCTCAATCGATATCGTTTCTCTTAAGACTACTCGCAGAGTGGCGGAGAAGCAAAGGTCCGTTCGGAAGCTGATTAAAAACCCGCCTCTTTCGGTTTGCAATTTAATGTCAAAACCATCCTTAAACCACTTGTATAGGTTGTAATCGAAAGATAATCCGAAATCAAATGATTTCACGATTGTTTTGTTGGTTTTTTTCGACTTTTTTGGTATTGTTAACACTTTAGGAAAAGTGTTAGTGGTATTTTTATTTTATTTTTAATTTTATATTTTTGAAAATATTTACAAATAAAAACGATAACTTCCCGGGAGAAGGGTCTTCAAAACATGAAACGAAAAACGGAATCACGAATTCACGTCAACCTTCCCCGGCAGCGGCACCAAAAACTGATTTTTGTCAATTATAGTTCAAGGGATTACACAAGAAATATGTAAAAACCCCGAAGTTCGTTGTCCCGACTGAAGATTGAATGGAATATGTGATTCGGGATCGTGATTTGTGTTGTGAATGTGAGATAAGAGTGAGATATTTTGGTTTTTACACTACAAATATGAAATAATAACTAAAATTAACTAATCTAGCAAAGAAATTATAAAACTAAAAGCTACGAGGCCAAAAACGTAAAAGAAAACTAAACATGAATCAAAACCGGGAAAACCCGAGCTTAAAATGTAAAATCTAAGAAATATCAACTCTAGGTATGAAGTTATATTTTTCCTAAGTTCTAATCAGTAAAAGAAAATTTTAGAAAAAAAGAATTATATTTTTTTGATTTTTATTTAATTTTTTATGAATTAAAAACTATTTTAAAGAAATAAAATGATTAAAAATATCAAACTAATTCGGAAAATTATGAAAATTTACTGAAAATTACTTTAAGCTATTCTAGATGAAAGAAAAATAAAAGGTTTGAAAAAGCTAAACTGGATAAGCAGTTATAAGCTAAACAGCTTATTAAGGCTAAATGGGAAAACTAGTATAAGAATTAAATGTTGTATTAAAAGGACTGAGCAAAACTAGAGCATAACGGTAGGGTGTGTGTGTTTGAGTGAGGAGACCTGGGTTCGAGTCCCAGGTCTGGCACTTTTTGCAAACTTTTTTTTTTCTTTTTCTTTTTAAAACTGAATAAGTACTTAATTATAAGTACTTTTTATGAAGCAAATATTTTTTTAAAAACTCTCAAAAAGCTCAGAAGGCTGAGCTTATCAGATCATTGGGTAATAAGTTTGAAAACAAGCAAATCCAAAAGAACTTAATAAGAATAAACTAAGAAAAGCCAAAAGGGACTAGGATTAAGCTAAGGCAAACAATTTCTACTCTAAGCTACCAACTTAATCACATAACAATAATGAGAACAGCAGATAAGCACAAGAGTAATCCGAAAAGCTAAAGCACCAACTATTGCAGGCCTAATTATGGGGTCTGAGGTGGATTTGGAGCTTAATTTTAAGCTGTGAATAAGCTCAAAACTTAAATGATTTTTTGGAAAATCAATATTCACCTAACAAACTACTTATATCAGGAAGATTAGAATCTAACAACCTCAGATAAGCACTTGAACAGTCCTAGAAAACTGAGTGCAGACTACTTATATGGACTGTGTTCTTGTGCAGACCAAGAAAAGTGGCTAAAACTACTCAAATCCGAATTCACTGAGACCATATAGCTATGATGCACTTAACATACTAACTTAAACATATGAGATGCAAACAACAAGGCTTAATAAGCTTATCCCTATAATAAGCTAGCAAGAACAGTTGGCAACCTTAAATGTGGAATAAACAACTTAATTCTAGAATAAACCTCAAAACAGCTCACATTAACCTCAAAACAACTTATTTAAATGAAATTAAGCTAGATTGAACTTATTCTAATGGCAATTGAACAGTAAACATCAAGTTTGACCCATTTTAGGTCTTAACCCAAACACTCTTTAAACTAACTGATTTTGCAATTTTCCACTACAATCCACCAAGTTAAGCTATGATATCAATTCCTACTGATTATCTAGCTTACTTTAACTCAGATTATCAATTTTTGAGATCTAAATAAGCACTTAATAAGCTAATTCCTATATGACTGTTTTTGACTTTTTATGACTTTTAAACACAAAACTATGATAAAGCTACTAACTAATATCAAGTAAGTTCAACTACTATCAAATAAGCTACAAAAAACTCTAATAAGCACTGAATAGTAGAAATAAGCTAAGGAATAGTAATAAGCTAAAAAGAAAACTTAAAATAGAATAAGGCTTACAAATGTCCCTTGGTTAGAACCAATCTGAACTACATAGAACACAACCCAGGCTTGTTTATACAAGCCAAAAATACCCCAATAAGCTCTTCCAGAACAGCTTATTCATCTAAACTGCTTATTTTCTCCAGGTTGACTTTTGTTGACTTTTGGTAACTTTTGAGATTGAATCTGATTCAGTTCCTAATAAGCTTCACAAAAGCTAATAGAAGCTAGTATGAGCTTAATCTAATCTAGAAACAGCTTATTGAAGCTGAGATTAAGAATTTGAAACATATTTTTGTATTTTTTTGGATTTTCTGATTTAAAACTATAATAATGAAAATAGATGATTGAAAAGCTTATACTAAAGTAGAAATAGCTTATGTAACAGTAAAAGAGCTTTAACTAACAACTTAAATGAAAATGAGAGTGAATAAACAAATTGGATTAAAAAGTAAACCTAAAATTTCATTAATAAAACTTGATTACACTATTGAAAACTTGAGATTACAATTCAGAAAGTAAAATTACAGCATAACACTACTTAAAAACTACACATCAAACTGAGGAGATGAGGGCTCTATTTATAGCCGAATGAGGATGCTTCTAGGATGTCCATGTCATCAATCCACACCACTTTTGTGCTTCTTTGAGATGATATCAGCCTTCAGATCACCCTTGGCCACCAATCCATCAATTTCAGCCCTTGGATTAGACTTCCACGCATCATTAGCCAATCACAAGCCTCGAATTTCCCTGGGATTGCTGACATGTCAGTCCTGACATGTCAGACTTCTTCTAGAAATGTGTGCGAACTACTAAATTACCCTTAATTGCTGTTAATTTTGGGGAGGGGTTATTAGGGTTCATAGTACAGTAACAATTGGGGGTGAGGGTGGCGGGTAATTTTTTTGTTTGACTGGGAAGTTATTGTGGGTTGACCGGGTTATGGTTTTATGGTGGATTCGGGTTGTGGGTTTATGAAAGGTGGGCTTGTGGATTTGTATTTTGGGCTGGGTTTTATTTTGTGTAAATGGGTTGGATTTATAATAAAATCCGGTTTTTAGTTTTTGGTGTAGTTTTTGTTACTTTTAGATTTTGAAGGACCAAGCTTGCCACTTTTCCAAAATATAATCCAAGGATTTATCCTGACAAACTCTGATTCTTGGAGGGCCAATGTTGACTTTTAAGCACAAACATGATCTTTTCTTGAAAATTTCTTCCCCGACTCCGGCTTTTGATCCTTATTCCAAATCTCGTGCTTGTGTTTTCCGAATTTTCCTGGTTTTTTTGTCATTTTTTCTCTTATCCATTGCCCGCACAAACATAAACACAAAAACACAATATCTCTTGGCATTTTGGTTAGTTTTTGGTTATTTTGGTCTGATTTTGGTCAAATAAAGGTATATGTTTAAGCATATACCACTTATCATTGTGTGTGTTTTTTTTTAAATCGTTTTGCAATAGTTAATATGTTAATACGAAATGGAGATAACTGATAATGAGTACACGTTCCAAAGAGGTTTGATATTGTTGTCCTTAACTGCTTGAAAGTTACATTAACAACTTTATTTCCAGCATTTTTATTAAAACCCTAGCATGTGAATATATGTATCTTCACCTACTTGTGCGCATCGTTCCGACTACGATAACCATCATTCATGTCATCATAATTGGAGCTGCTAGCAGAAGACGAACACTGCAATGGTATTACATCCTTTGCTATTGTTGGATTTGATAATGACAATACCAAACTCATGGATTTCATTCTTTCGTGCTTATTTTTGAAATATTTCTGTCTCAATTTTTTGGTGCTGTTAGCAAATTGTAAATTTGGGTTATCTTCTAATTGCCTTTGTTTTTCTTTCAGAATTGTTAGTATATCTCGCATGGTTCCATAGTGTTGTGCGCCGCCAATCCCAGGCTGCAACGAAAAATGAAATTATTTAGTAACACGATATACAGATTTGGAAGAAGGTTAGTTTTTATTCATTTTGAACCTGTAAACCATTAATCAAATCTTTCATACTCTTCAGTTTACGATAGGGCCAACGCTTAATACCCACGTCTCTACAGCGGGTTTTGAATACACTTAAACCAACATTAAATTCTTTTGCAGCTTGCGCGATAGGCATGTGAAAGTACTTGGCGATAACCTCAAAGCTGAATTCCATCTATTTCTAATAGGGGTATCTGATATATGTGTGTGATAAAAGAACTGGTGAGTGTTGGTGGAGGCCAGAGTCCAGGTTTTTAAAGCCTGTCCAAGTGATTGACATTCCCAGCAGTTACAAAAAGGGTTTGTGATTCATAATGACTCATAAAGTAATTTAATTTCATAATTTATGCTTTGTTATTGTTAATTATTGACATTCTTTGACTGGAAGTGATTATTCGAGGAAGTATAAGATGGTTTGTTTCATATGAAAACTATAAAAAACATATATCATGTTAATAGACATTCTATATGAATGTTAAAAGAAGTAATGATAAGAAATGTTAACACATAACGACTCGTTACACCATATTCTGACACGTACAGTTGAACATTACTGAATATGGGATTAGGCGGATATAGGACAACATAGGTAAGTGATTACCCTTGACACTTGTTATTTGGCATTGCGTAATACAATTTTACAGGGAATTGTCATAGTTTTAGTATGAAGGGCACACCAGATTCTGTATATCAGTGGATATGTAGTAGTAAACGTGTATTTCAATTACTCCCTTCCGCTTACATCATTTCTTCATGACTGAAGTTAGGCGACACAGTTCTTATTACTATGAATTTCAAAAAGAGTTACCATATCTCGGTGATGGGTTCTGTTGATTGGGAATCGTGGGCTGAGTAGATGTAACAGATGATGAATATTTTTTTTCTAACTCTGTCACTCTATCTTTGTTAGCGCCTTATATTAATAATGATTAATCAAAAACAAACTGAAAATTGGTATTTTTTTTAGTATCCTTGTATATGGAAAATTAGGTTAGTTTTTTAAAAAGAGCTATAGTTATTATAACTATATAAAAACGTATATCATTTAGATCCTTCATGCCTATTAGAATATAACTACTTATTTCGGTTTTGGTGGCTGTTTCTTTATTTGGAATCGTGTAAGGTCTAATTCATACGTGAATAACAAAGTGTCCTATATCATTGTTTAGTAACCTTCTCTCATTGCATAATCCGTAAATTGCATTATTTTAGATATTCAATTAGCATTGTTATAAATAGTAGAATATTTTGGTATTTGGTTCACAAATATAAGCCACACACCGTTAGGATTCATGGTAGAGTTGAATGATATCAAAACTCATATAGAAATAAAATAACATAAATAAGAACACGATTTATATTGAGGTAAATCAATATAGTTTGCCACGACATCCAAATGATATCAGGAAACTATTATAAACAAAACTATTTTATTATGCCCATATGTCTATGTATGAAGACATTATTTGTTGATGCTTATTTCTTGATTATGCGTGCTTCTAGCCTGACGTAAACAACACCCCCATACTTACTCAGAATCCTCCACAATAAACCTAAACACATAAGATAAACAAATACTTATTAATAAGCATGTCAGAGTAACCCGGATAACGATTGCAGGTTCTCATCACCATGTTCTCACTTTCTCTTTTTCTTCCGTTCAGCTGATCCACTCCCAGCATCATTCAGCCACTCATCTGCATTAACCAATTCCACCTCTACATCGGAATCTTCTAGCTCCCCCCTGAAGACAATGAAATCATATATTACATGTGCAGGATATTGTTTAAATCAATATTCATATGTTTAATGTTTATTGCTTGTAACGGTTAATGGCAACTAACATATTCTTTTCCTTAATCTCTGCAGACTTAGAAGGTGTGGCGATTGATGGGTCAATGCGACAGATTGGCTGACAAATGCGCTGGAACAATCACCATCCACAGCCAACTCAGTTGGGTTCACAATCCAACATATGAATCTTTCGAAACTGTTACACTCGTAGTATGTGTGAGACTTTATCTCAAATACATGTGTTGTGCCAATGATCTTGGCTAAGGTCGGTGGCAAGGTACCGTGTTCATCTGAATACTATAAAGGAAGGTTAGTAAAAAGAGTGTTATGCAAAATATCATATATGTTACATATTCACCTCGTGTTCCAATTGCAGAAGCGAGGACGCCGAGCACTTTACCAACTGAGTCGATGGTTCATCGAAGAGCACAACCACAGTTTTATCAGTGTGGTCGGACACACACAGCTCAAGCCTATACCTGTAAATCAGTTGTTTTACGGGTAAGTTATCAATTGTATTTGTTGCATTCCAAATAACGTTACATAATTTTAAACTATAACATTACCTAATATCAGGGTATGCAATTGGATTCTCACATCCATCGCACCAAAAGCTACCTTCAATTTGGGTGGAACCTTTTTTGCATTTGTCCCCACCACATGATCGGATGATCCACCCATTCTTAGTCCTGATATTGTCGATTGTCACCTTTAAATGGAAGGTTGCAGACTGTACACGGGAGGATCATTTAACCAACATGCAATGGGATGATAATATAGGCATGCATGGATCGGAAAATTACTTACATCATTTGTCTGATTACGTGACCACAACAGAAGGGTTTCGACTGTCCCAGTTTTAGGTATAGAGTCCATAACAGACGGGGCAGCCTGTCTTTCGCCAACACAACTAACAGCCAGAGAATTGGTAAGTTGTTAAAAAAAATAATGGTATTAACTTTGCAAACCGTGGCAGATCAGGAGGGGGTTTTAATATTCAAACAATGTATTCGAAACGGCTATGAATGCTTACCCAGAGTCTGACTTCAAATCCTTAATTGCAGGTATGTCAACATCGTCCAGAAGCATTGTCGATGAACTACTGGATAAACACAGCTTATCTGGGATGGGATGTACAAATTCAGAGTCACATGTCCACATGATTTATACAGATAAGTTTCAAAGTAAAAAAATACATACTGTTGTAATGTCTTGCAGTTGTAGATGTCATCACAATAGGACACATGACTACGTGTTTCATCTTTTTGTCAATAAGCACATCACATAACCCTCCCCATAACGTTACCCTTATTGACTGTCCCCTGTTGCATATACCGAGGAAAAAAGCGATAAATGTTAATATAGTTTCTAAAATTGTAACACCAATAATGTAGATTAAAGTTGCTATATAAACTAAGCTGTAAACTTCATAACAATAAAAACGAAGATTTTTGTTCAAATAAAAGTCATATAAACTAACTTTAACATCTTTTGATCAATATGATATATATGGTTTTGATATATATATTTGGAAGAATAGATCGAACCAAGTGTTGTATTCTTTCATTAAAAGATTAATAAACATATATAACAGTGCTAACCTATAATTTGCCAGGTAGAATTCAAGATTTTTGGAACCGGTCTTAGTGTGGTTCATCCTACCAATGTTGTCACATATCCGACTACATCTGCCAGGTAACAATTCGAATATTAATCCATCATACCATTTATAGTGGGGCATCACTAATTTTATAAAACAAATACAAACTTACCAATAAGATACTTGTTCCTTGTAGGTTTTATATTTTCAATATCCACCAACTACAAAGGATACCTAATGAACCCTTCAGAAATCACCAAACACTTCCGTATGCGTGTTTTGCCATCAAATTCAATCATAAAGGTATCATCTTTTCTAACGCGATATTCTTCCTTGTTAGCCAGCACTACAAAATCTTTTATCGAGTATACACCACCTTCCTTTAACATGCGGAATTTGTGTGCCACAGTTGCCCTGGCAGTGCAGTGGATAACATTACCCTGCAATAATATGGTGTAAAAAGTCATATATATTAGCAGCAAACATAACATGCAAACATTACCTTTGCATCAGATACAACAAAATCGGTACTCAATAGACGCCCGATTGTAGCCTTCACATCCCACATCATGCACAACATAACAACAATGTTTCTAGTTGAAGAGAATTTTAACTCATCAATGAACATATGGGAAGCTGCATTCACATCCTTGTCAGCCATTGAATGGGCTCACCTGTATGCACGAATGAAGCAGCACTTGTATGTATGGGCAGCAGAAGTGTTGCAGCCTCAAGATCATATGATGGTCTTTAATTGTAGTATTCATGGCTCTTTTGGTTCATATTCTGTAACCCCTATTAACTAATTGTGTATTTATATGATAGCCTATTTAGTGATTGTAAATTTATATGATAAAATTGTATTTCCGAATGCATTTTTTTGTATTATTTCCAAGTTTTACCATGTTGCACAATACAACCTTTTATGCACATTTACTCTTCCACATTAAATGTAGGAGGAGTGAATCTTTATATATATAAGATGTTGCTACACGTTTATACTTATATTACTATTAAAATTATTGTATAATCAATTTCTTGAAGCTAGCCGCCCCATCGGGGTGGGCCTTGGAGCTAGTTTTAATATATACTGCTTTCTGAATTATTTTATTAAAAAGTTATTTTACTCTTGTACAAGCTATTTTTCAATCATAATATAGTACCAGTAAGGCAGTAACTAATTACTATAGAAATAAACAAAAGAATGTTTATACACTTCACGGCAACCTGTCATATTATTAACTTTCTGAAAAAAAATTTGAAAAAAATTTGCACATCAAATACCTCAGTTACATCTTAAACGAGACATAACTTACAAACTTTTAGTTATAAGTCATTCACTTAATATGTTACTTTCCAATCCATTGCACTTTTCGAAATCATCTGTGTAACCTTGTAGATTAATCGGCCAAAGTTCATCTGCCAAAATCTTAACAAAAATAACACTATATATATTTTACAAGCTACTAAATGTTTTCTAAGAAGACTAGCCTTGTATCAATCCAAAATATCATCTAACTCGGTTTTCTTGAATATATATCTCTAGAAAATTAGTTTAACTTTACATTCGTGGATGTATTTTGTTTAAAATACAAAGTAGATGTTAGCTAGCACTTGTAACCATGAGCCATGTGACTCGTTTTATAGCAAAAAATGTTATCATGTCATCATTTTTCCTCTATAACTCAGAATTTATAATTCAAATAAAAAACACTTCTTTTCACCAGTCAAGTTATAAGACAACCTCTGACCTACACTTTAATCCGATAAAACATAGAAGAAAAATATCCTATAACTTGATTGATGGATTTAACACGAGGACCTATAACTCAAGGAATGGTGATGTTAGACCATGAGGCTAACTTATAATGTTATAACTTGCCTTATTAGCTGTGCGTACTACGTGATACAAATAAAACAAAAGAAAATGGAGTAGTGGAAAGTAAAGCAAACATCTGGCACTCCATTTCGTTTTGCTTAAAAAAACTCATACAACCTTTCCACGTACATAACTATTTTGTCCCCCTCAACTCTAAAAAAGACAACATTTGATTTTTAAGAAAATGTAATTTTGTATCACCATACTAGTTATAATGCCCGCGCATGCGCGGGGTTTTTTCTAAATTTTTGAATAATGTATTTTTATTTATTAAAAAACAATTAATTTAATTTTTGTTTTCTTTTCGAATTAATTCGTAATCAACGTAAATTCAACTCAATTTCTAATGAGATAAAATGTGTCTTAACTATAAGCATATCATATCATTGTCATTTTTTTATCATCTGAAACTTAATCGGGTGACTTCCGTTACAAACTCAGTAGTAAGGAATGTTTTACTCAACGTGGGATTTACTTAATACATAACAGGGGAAAATATCCACCAAATATCCTATATGTGAGATATATTTATGGTGTATATATATTGTGATATGGTTGCTCGTAGTTCAAAAAAAAAAAAAAAGATTTAGAAACTCGTCAATCTAATGCCATAAGGAAAATCAAGAAACAATACATTTACCTCTTTCAAATTGGTTACAATGAACAAATTAAATCTTTCAAAAAGCTCATGCTAAATTTAGTAAAAAACTTGATGCAAATTCCGAACAGTGTACCAAATTTGCAGATTCAACTAAACCTTCTTCATGTCAAAGTATATGTACAAATTTCTAGCCTCTGCAACTTTGTTGAGTTGATCTTTAGTAGTTACAAATTTCTGAACATGTACTTTCTGCAAACACAAACATGACACATAGCAAAAAGTATCATAAATTGCCAATGGCTATGAGATCTATCAACATATAAGAAGAAAAAAAAATTAAGATGGAATAGAATAATCTTATACACATACATAATAGAAGCTAAAGAATGCATAATCTGAGGCTATTTAGTAGACAGGCGTGTAACTGTCTTTCAAAAAGATGGTATCGAGTCCCTTTTGAAGCGTTGTGCCCCATATTACCATTACCATAAAGTTTAAGCTGTAATAGGGAGCCTAGATCAGGAGAGGCATCCATTAATTTATTATTCTCGTATGAAAATTAGAACCAAACACTATTAGTAAATTATTACAGAGTACAAACAACAAGATATAAGAATTTATTACTAAATAGCTAATAACATATTTTCAGTTTTACCTTTAATGTTTCGGCATCAGCTGTAACATCAATATTCTCAATTTCTTTTGCAATCAAGGATTTCAACTTTTGAGTGTAAATAGTTACTGCCACAAGCAACTGAGGGGGACTTTTGAAAGAATCAATAATCACATCTCGGACTTCATCAAGTATATCCCCATCGACATCAATTATTTAGCAAACTGTGGGTTCATAAAGATACCACTTCCATCATATGCAGGAAACAGTTTATTTTTTTCAACCATCAGAGCCGCAAGTGACTCGCATGCCTTACTGATATTTCTTTCCTTGCTCATCTCGAAACTGGAGAAACTGGCGACCACTTCCGTTCTCAAGTCTCTGAGCATCCCTTACTTGCTTAACGTATTCACAAAGACGTTTATGATACTAAGAGAATATTCTAACTACATCACCACATTGTGCATCATAAACTTCTAGCATCACCTACCCTACATGATGTTAGAACCCTACAATCATTTCACAGTTTAGCCCATCCATGACTCCTAGTGGCCTAATGCAAACTAAAACAATGTCTGACAAATTCCAGCACATAAAGTAGCACATGACAACATATTTCACCAAACAAAATTAACAGTTAAGTACGAAAAGTCAAAGCTGACCCATAAACATCGTGAGTTACAACATAATATAGTAAAAAAGAATATTTCATCATAATATGTTCACTAAACTATTCAGATTCTTGGCGGCATTGAAGATGGCCCGAATTGGGACTTAGTTGCAAAGCTTATCTTCACATTGTATGACTTTGACTCAGGTTGAGGCCTTGATCTTTTGGGGTCATTGTCCCCCGGGCTGCCTCCACGAACAGTTCTAAAGAGACAACAAATGATAATTAGTGAAAATAAATAAACTTAAATGGATCAGAAAAGATGTAAACATCAAACACTATCTACCTGTCTATGATAGATTCTCCAACAATACAGGGAACTCGAGTATAATCGAGTGAAAAAGGCCTGCAGTAAACAACGTCTTTTCACCATTGTATGCAAATACCTTACAACCCAATTCAGAACTGTTAATATTGTGCACCATGTCAAGCATTCTTCTGCCAACACCTTTTGCTTCAACAGGTGTCTGGTCTCATAGAACAAAGCCACCTAAAACAACTTCAAAGATTTAAGGTAAGAAGATCAATATTAAACAACTTAAATAAATACCTCGAAAGACTTTATAGTTAATGAGATCACGGGAAATCAAGAACTAAAATTTTGCGACTTCATTAGTTTACTTGCTCTTGATATCTATGTCATAACAATTGAATAACTATAGTGTTTAAAATTAAAAGACCTTAAATAATTCGATCATAAAAAACATACCTTTCGATAATCTTATCATAGTACAGATCGACAACATCAATATCATCATAAGATGAATTTAGATAATTTAAACCCACAATTTGTCGATAGTTTTGGTTCAATTAAATTTACTGGAGCGAATGGTGGTGTTGTGTGTATTACCAATGAAGGTTTTATTGTTTTAGGGTTTTGGGAATTGGGTAGGATTGTGCTTTTTGTGTTTAAATTAATCACATGGATGAGTTATAAGATTTGGAATTGAAGAAAATGATTGAATAAGATGTGTTTTTTTTAAGTAGTTATGAGATGAGAACTTTTCAATGGCATTGACCTTTGATACTTCCGTCTTTATTTTTAAATTTACAGTTTTGGCCTAAAATTATAAAAAATAGCACTCAGGCCCATGTGTATTTTCAGGTTTTTTGAACATATGATATAAAAACGTTTTTGTAAAACTTTTTTACATAAATTAGGAAAGAAATAGATTTAATAATTTTTCAAAATTCAGGGAAAAAATTCAATTTAAAAAAAATATTACCAAATAAGGTATGATTTGATTTTTTTGAAATGAAAAAGTCCCTACTAAGGGTTTTGTTTTATTATATAAAAGATTTGATCTTTTAACACATGATATAGATCATGTAAAACTTCTCTTTCACATGTGTTAAAAAGTTTTATCTCTTTATCATGGAGTAAAACAATTGCCTTCTACGTCGAATCTTCTTGAGCTGTGGCATATAAACTAATCACAATATTTTGCAAAAACAGTTTTATCTTATTTTGAAAAGTGTACATGACTCATTCACAATAAATTATACTAATGAGACACATAAAAGAGTCTTTATATGCCAGGTCGCTAGCACAAAACTATTGACATTCTTGATGGTTTTCCTAAAATAATTCACTATATTCATCATACAAAAATGTACCCCTTCTTTAAGCGTCACAACAAGTAAAATTGTGACTTTTTCTTTACAGTATAATTTTAAGAAAAAACTAAAGATTTAGATACGACATTACTTCATTATTTTTTGTTGGGCTGATATTAAATAACTGCAGGTTCAGGTAGGATGACATTACAATAAGTATAAATTGGTTGAACAAATTATAGAGGAAATTAACAAACTAAGCCAAAAAAAACACCTTTGGTCCAACGCTTGGTCACTTTTTGCACCTTTTTCTCATTTTGGTCATGCTCAACTCCTCGACTCCCCCCATTTAGTGACACGCCTTGTACTGTTTTTTCAAACACCTTTGGCCCACTATAGGTGGAGTCGAGCAGTTGAGCATGACACGTGTTATTAAAATGAGTGGAGTCGAGCAGTTGAGGAGTTGAGCATGACCAAAATAAGAAAAATGTAAAAAAAAGACTAAGTAACTTTTTTTATTTTATTTTTTATTTTTATTATTATTATTATTTTTTTTTTTTTTTTGCTTAGTTTGGTAATATTCTCTTAAACAAATGATTTATACTTATGAATTAATGATCGTTATTAATCCTTCGGCACCATTGGCTTCGGATAATTAATTTTGTAATATAACTTGACGTTGCAAAAAAAAAAAAAAAAGTTGTGAGTTTTGCAAGTTAGTCTATAGAGTCCGAGGTTTACCTATCACGTCATTAACGGTAACTCAAATAAAGTTTACCTTATATAACAACGGGGCCTTACGAACCCGTGCGATACACCGGTTGGGTCATTGGTTGAATTTCTAGGTGTTTTGTACGTAATGTTTGGGCAGATGTTTATATACTTTTTATCAATTTTGCGTCAATGTTTTATGTCACATTAATGCTTTGATCTTCTTGGAAATGTTGCAACCGGACAACATGTAATGTCTGAGAAAATAAATGAAGTTGATGAAATCAAAAGTTTTTTGAATTGTCGCTATTTAGCACCATGTGAAGCAGTATGGCAATTATTCTCTTTTGACATTCACTACTCCTACCCATCCGTTATGAAACTCTTAATTTTCCATCTACCAAATCAAAATTCAATAACATTACGCGACTCGCAAAATCTACCAGCATTGCTTCAAAGAGAGGACATCAAAATCACAATGTTTACTGAATGGTTTGAGCTGAACGAGCGAGATACCGATGCCAGAAAGCTAACTTATGCTGAAATACCAAAACACTATTTCTGGCATGAACAAAGTAAACTTTGGAAAAAACGGAAACAACAAAAAAGCATTGGTAGGATTTACTACTCAAACCCAGCCTCGGGTGAGCGCTACTACCTCAGAATGGTGTTGAACGTTGTAAGAGGGCCTAAATCTTTTAAAAAACTTATGACGGTTAACAAAAGACTATATGGGAGTTTTAAAGAGGTATGCTTTGCCTATGGTCTCCTAAATGATGACAAAGAATGGACAAACGCTATAACAGAAGCAAGATTTTGGGCATTAGGACCACAACTGCGTGACCTGTTTGTTACAATTTTGTTGTTCTGTGATGTAAGTAAGCCAGTACAGTTATGGGAGGAAAACTGGGAAGCTCTTTCCGAGGACATATTACACAATAAGCGTAAACTTTTCAAGTATCCTGTGCTGGAATTAACAGAAGAACAAATTAAAAACTATTGCTTGGTAGAAATCCAGGAATTGCTAAATAGGAATGGGAGGTCTTTGTCAGATTTCCAAGATCTACCACGACCTGATCCAAAGCTACTAACAAACATGGACAACCGCTTGATCAGAGAAGCCCTAGATTTTTATATGAAGAAAAGCAACATTGACCATGAACATCTTCATTCGTTGTTAAACCCCGAACAACGTCTGATATATGAAGAGGTTATTGAATCAGTACATAATAAGAAAGGAAAATTTTACTTTGTTTATGGGCCTGGGGGTACCGGGAAGATGTTCTTATATAAGACCATCATTGCGAGGCTAAGATATGAACGAAAAATCGTGCTGGCGGTCGCATCTTCAGGTATGGTGTTTTATTAATAATTTTTTTATTTCTACATCATCTGATGCTTAAATTACAACAGTTATTTCAATTTAGACATACCAATATCCTAACTTGAACCCTTTCATTGGATTTAGGAGAGTTTCGTTACTACTTCCAGGAGGGAGAACCGCCCATAGCAGGTTCGTCATACCATTAGAATTAGTGGAAAATAGCACGTGTGGCATAAAACAAAAACCGCACTTGGCTGAGCTAATGCAACAAGTCGAGTTGATTATTTGGGATGAGGCACCAATAAATCAAAAGTATGCATTTTAGGCGTTGGACAGAACTCTAAGAGATATATTAGGGTACCGGGATTCAGACAAACAGACTCAGATATTTGGTGGTCTTACGGTATTACTTGGCGGCAACTTTAGACAAGTTCTACCGATTATCCCCAAAGGTAAAAGGCATGAGGTGGTCAACGCGTGTATAAACCGATCTGATTTGTGTAAATCTTGCAAGGTTTTCACGCTTACAAGGAGCATGAGACTAAACGAGTATTCTGCGAATGGTGCAGTCGATACACGAAAACATGAATTCAATAAATGGGTTTTGGATTTGGGTGATGGGAATTTGCCATCTAAAAGCAAAGAAGGGGAAGGTGAACCAACATGGATTGAGATTCCCGAAGATTTCATTATAAAATCAAGCAGCTGCCCTATCGAGCATATTGTGCACAAAACCTTTCCTGATTTTACTACACGGCAAAGTGAGGATGCATACCTAAAAGAAAGGGCGATACACAGTCCAAGAAATGATGATGCTGATGCAATAAATGCCTATATGTTTAAGAAGTTGGGAGGTGCAATTAAGACATACAATAGTGCAGACGAAGTGTGTAAAGCATCCACCGATATTCTAGACCAACAACACCTGTATCCTGTTGAGTTCTTAAATTCCTTAAATTTCCCAGGAATGCCACCTCATGAGCTGTGCTTAAAAAAAGAATTACCCGTTATGCTCTTAAGGAATGTTAACCCAGCACAGGGTTTATGTAATGGAACTCGGCTTATTATCACCGATCTTGGTGAATTTGTTATTTGGGTAAAAATCCTAACTGGGTCAAAAATAGGTGACACTGTTCTGATTCCAAGGATAACGCTGACGTCCACGCAAACATAATGGCCATTCATAATGAAACGCAGACAGTTTCCCATAAAACCATGCTACGCAATGACCATTAACAAAAGCCAAGGACAGTCACTTTCTTATGTAGGTGTCTATTTGCCAGAACCTGTTTTCAGTCATGGCCAACTTTACGTGGCAGGTTCTAGAGTTACAAGCCCCAATGGCCTGAAAATCCTAATGAAGAAGGACGAAGACAAATAATTCAAGAACCGAACCCGGAATATTTTTTTCAAAGAGACATTTGCAAACTTATCTTAATATGTCAATCTCTATTTCAAATAGTTAATAAAAATCAACTATTTATACATAAGAAGTTTTAAATAACCTATCTTTATTCATTGCCATAAATATTTATCCATTTGCCAACCATCGTGCAATACAACATACAAAACTAGATAACTTTGATTACACTAACCAAACGTACCTAAATCACCTACATGGTTATAACTATATGGAATAATCTAACTTCAACTCAATAAACACGTACAGCTCTGAATTGAAAAAGTTACGGCTATTACTAAAAAAGTCACATTCAACGCATAAACGTTTCTATTGATGTTGACTGTTAAAGATCGACAAAGATAGCATATCTTATAATTGTTTTGAAAATTAAAGATCATCAAACTTTTAAATTGGATTACTTCGATATATAAAATAAAAATTGGATAGCAGTTAATATCATTAACAATAATACAACAGCTTATTAATGTATAATCAATTAAATTTATGACTAATCAGAAGTTACAAACCTTTTTGTAACTGCTGGGAATCTACAAGGCTCTCTAAGGCTTTTAAAAAGCCACACTCTAACCTCCACCTCCACTGATCCAGTTCTTCGTTCACCCTCACATATCTACTGTCCATATCATTAGCTCATGGCATACAGTAAAGAAACAACCAGTCAGTACTTTCACATGACGATAAGGGAAGCTGCCAAAAAGCTTAATGTTGGTTTATCTACTTTGAAATATAACTGCAGAGATGTTGGTATCAAGCGTTGGCCCCATCGTAAGATTAAAAGTGTAAATACATTAATCAACGATTTTCAGGTTATAAATTAAATGAAACTAACCTTTTATTTTGAACTTTAAATAAAATCTCTTTCTCACAACTGTATTGACTGCAATGTTCTTTGCATTATAGGCTAAGAATGGAGGTGCACAACCTGAAAATGACAAGCGCGAAATAATAAAAATGTTGAAGGAAGAGAAAAGGCAGCTGGAACATACCCCAGATTTACCACTTG